>CM060898.1:24897537-25447537 GCA_030762935.1 Hymenopus coronatus
TGGCGTTTTGTGGTAACGTGTTCTAAAATGTCGTTGTACAACAGTTGCTGATTGCGTTCTAGTAAATTCCAACACGCAATATGCCTTTTCCACAGGATTTTCCGCCATTTCAGCTTCTGCAACAACAAACAAAACACTACAGCGTTACCAATAGTAACAAACGAAACTTTGAGAGTTTCTCAACATACTTCCAAAATAATTAGGTTGCTATCTTTATTAGTTTTTGTTTTACAGGCAGTTGAAGTTGTCTATTTCTTTTATAGTAACCCTGTATATATATTTGACTCAACTCGCTAAGAGCATCGAAAAGAGAGGTTTTTCGATAAAGAAAATAGAGAAACTAATGAAATTGGAAGTCTGCTAAGCAAATAAATGTTTCACATCAGATTAATAGCACTCTACAGAGGAAGTCCATGTGCTAAAGACAGAGAGAGTGATTGCATCTGTGAAATTAGACCAAAAATTCTAACTAATTACAAAAATATTTTTTTCATAATAAAATGATACAATTCGAAACTTTAAGAAAATATATAGTTTTTCTATTTGGAACATTTGCACCACTAAAACTGAAGCTATAAATGAACAG
Organism: Hymenopus coronatus; assembly: GCA_030762935.1. Taxonomy (NCBI): domain Eukaryota; kingdom Metazoa; phylum Arthropoda; class Insecta; order Mantodea; family Hymenopodidae; genus Hymenopus; species Hymenopus coronatus. The sequence goes on from CM060898.1 coordinate 24,898,124, forward strand.
GTGCTGCTCATTAACTATTTTCTTGCAAACCTGTTTTCAACACTTTTCCATACTGAAAATGCCCCACACGATGGAGTATTTCACTTATTTCTTACTTTCTCTATACTCACTATGTACATAGTGTATAGAGAATGTATTGCACTCCACCAAAAAAATCGATGCCGAGATTTCACCGGAAATATATATTTTAGGGTCCCCTGAATCCAAAAAAAGTATTTTCAGAAAAAGGCCCGTGTGTGTGTGTCCGTGTATCAGTGTGTCCGTGTGTCTGTGAACACGATAACTCAAAAACGAAAAGTCGGTAAAATACCAAACTTGGTATTTAAGTTTAGTATCTTCCAGAGATGCTACACGAAGATTTTGAGAAAAATCTCCCCACCCCAAACTACCCTTTACATGGAACTTTTTTCGAAAATTTTGAGTTTCTAAAAAATGACTCTAACGATTTCGATTAAAATATCGTATATTAAAGATATTTACCTGACAAATAAAATGTATATTTTGAATTTTCTGGGAATAGCCTCTGAAGGCTTTATTCTGGATGAATTTTGCATAACTACTAAACCGTAAGAGATGAACAAAAACTTAACACACAAAACATATAGGGCACGTTAAAACACAAAATTTATGTTATATACATTTTTTTCATGGAGTTGATCGTTTTTGAGATATTCCTTTTTCTTGGTTTCAGCTTTTAAAAACTTATACTTTTCTCATAGAGGAATTTGTCAACTCCTGTCCATACAAACAAAGGAACATCAGTCACAGAGCAACCAGCTTTTGGTTTTTACTTTAACCTATGGTACTCCCTTATTTCGCTTCTACTTACAATAAAGCAAGAAATAAGTCTATTTCTGCTAATTTTTCTCGATTAGCATGAAATAAATAAAAGATAAGCTTATTAAAAATAATTTTTACAGAGATATAGAGAAAGTCATGTGAATGGAACACATCGGATTTTTTCAATATCTTTGTGCTACCTCTTAAAAGCAGTTAAAGAAAATAAGAATACACTTTTTCGAAGTTATGCTTCAATCAGTAGTTTTGAAAAGTAGACAACGTAGTAATTTTTTTCTGTAATGATTAGAGGTTGCAAAAAATCTGAGTGTTCCATTCCATTCACATAGCTTTCTTCACTTATTCTGCCACAAATTATTCTCACAAAAGCTTATTCTTTATCTTCTTCGCACCAATCAAATTAAACGTTAAGAATATTCAAATACATTTGGTTAAAATGATAGTAAAATCTTTTAAAACCTAGTCGCTAGGTGATAACATCAAAATTCCATTCCATCTGCATGGTCAGGTGTAAAAAAATAAATAAAAAATAAAAGATGAAAAAGAAGATTTTTCATTTTAAAACGGTATAAACGTTGGAAAATTTAAACTAATAACAAGGTATATTTTGGAAATTGTTAATTCCGCTGGAAAAACGTGTCTGCTACAAAGAGCGTGTTTCAACAAGATCTACACTTTTTGTGTACCAACATAATATTGTCTATCTCTTACGGTTTCCAACTATGCAGAAGTCATCCAGTCGAAAAATTGTCCATGTAAAGGATAGGTTGGGGTGGGGGGATTTTCCTGAACATTTTCGTGTCGCATCCTTGAAGATACTGAACTTTAAGTACCAAATTGTATATTTAACCGAATTTTCGTTTTTTATTTAAATATGCTGTTCACAGACAAATACACAGATAGACAGACACAAACTCACACACATGTTGACCTTTTCCTAAAAATAATTTTTACTTTCTCTACACGTACTATGTACATAATGTATAGAGAAGGTATTGCACTCCACCAAAAAATTCGATACCGAGATTTCACCGGAAATATATGTTTTAGGGTCCCTTGTATCCAATAAAGGTATTTCAGAAAAAGGTCCGTGTGTGTCGTTGTGTGTTCGTGTGTCAGTGTGTCGGTGTGTCCGTGTTTCCGCAAACTTGGTATTTAAGTTTAGTATTTTCCAGGGATGCGACACGAAGATTTTGAGAAAAATCCTTCCACCCCAAACTACCCTTTACATGGAACTTTTTTCGAAAATTTTGATTTTCTAAAAAATGACTAACGATTTTGATTAAAATATCGTATATTAAAGTTATTTGCCTGACAAATAAAATGTATATTTTGAATTTTCTGGGAATAACCTCTGAAGACTACTTTATTCTGGAATTTTACATAACTGCTAAACCGTAAGAGATGGACAAAAACTTAACACACAAAAAATGTAGAGCACTTTAAAACACACAATTTATGTTATACACATTTTTTCGTGGAGTTGAGTGGTTTTTGAGATATTCCTTGTTTTTGGTTCCAGCTATGAGAAACTTATACTTTTCTCATACTGAAATTTGTCAACTCCTGTCCATACAAACAAAGGAACTTCAGTCACATAGCAACCAGCTTTTGACTATCACTTTAACCTATAGTACACCCTTATTTCGCTTCTACTTACAAGGAAGCAAGTAATAAGACTATTTCTGCTAGTTTTTTTTTCTCTCTCGATTAGCATGAAGTAAATAGAAGCATAAGCATTTTAACAATAATTTTTGCAGAGATGTAGAGAAAGTCATGCGAATGGACATATCAGATTTTTATTTATTTATGGTGTCTCAAAATGTGTATTTGATCGAATTTTTGGGCGGAATATAATTCTTTCCCTACTTACTATACATAGTAGAGAAAGAAAAAATGACTTAAGTTACAGTTTTATTTATTGTATTTGATTTGTTTTATAAGTTTATAGAATGCTCGAAGGTTCATTTTCACTACAATTTCTTCACAAATATGATGAAGAGTTCACTTCTAAGGGGTGTAACTGGTTGTTTAGGTTCATGGGGACGCAGAAAGGATAACACAATCACTCAACTTTTCATAACAACATCAGCTTCCTCTTCTGGCCGTATTTCCGAGCAATCTTAGTGAACGGGAAACAAGATGAGTGGTCCTGGAATCTATTCCTCATATTACAAAAGCAGCTTATTTGTTTGTTTCTTCTCTCTTCTTTTTCTTTCTTTTCCTTCCTCCTTCCCTTCCTCCTTCCTCCTACCTATCAATCTTTCTTTCTTTTTTCTTACCTTCTTTTTACTTTCTTCTTGTCTTCCTTGATTCCTTCCGTCTTATTTCTTTGTTTCTGTTTCTAGCTCCCTCTTTCTCTCTTTCTTTCTCCTTTCCTACATGTCTTCCTTCTTTCCTTTCTTTCTCTCTTTTTTCTTTATGTTTCTTCCTTTCTCTCTTTTTTCTTTCTTTCGAATACATATATTTATTATAACGATTATTTCATAAATTAATGACTATTTACATGATCGTATTGTTTATATAGTACTTTCAAATGATTTCTAATTCTTGAGTAAAGCGAAACCTATCATTCTCAGTTAGCCTAAGCGGGAAACCGCAGGACGATGTTCCGATTGGTGGATTGCAGGCAATAAACATACGATATCACCTATTTAAACAGTAGGTAAAGTTCCAGAGATGTAGAAGAGTAAAATATAAAACAAATGTGTTGTTTAAGTATTGATTTTATTTTCTTCAAACTTATTGGTATTCGTCTTTTTGCTTCCCAGTGATAATTACGTAAGCACATATTTGCTAAATACAACTATAAAAATTAATATCACACATGATCGATTGTAGCTTTTATAAAAATGTCTTAGTATACTGAAATGTCATATTAATGACTATCTCGTATGTACATTTCAATAATATAAAACTAGCCGGTTACTTGCGCATTTTATTGCAAGGAAATGTGTGCTGGAACATTTTACTTTCTCTGCTTACAATTATTACATAGAGAAGGAATGGCATTTCTCTCAAACATTTGGTACCAAGATTTCACTGGAAATACGCGTTTTAGGGTTCCCCATATACAAAAAAAAAACATAATTCAAAAACGAAAATACCAAACTTGATAATTATATTCGGCATCTTCCAAGGAAGTGATACGAAGATTTTAAAGAATATACCGCTTCCCTTAAACTACCGGAAAATTTTTCGAAATTATTATTTTCTCAAAAATGGCTCCAACGAGTTTGACTAAAATACCGTATGTTAAAGAAATTTACTTGACAAATAAAATGTTTAGCTTGAATTTTCTGGGAATAGCCTCTGAAGACCACTTTATTCTGGATGACATTTATTTATTTAACTGGGAAACCATAAGAGATAGACAAAACTTAATACACAATCGTTAAAACTTACAATTTGCGTTCATTTGCAGTTTTTTGCGGAGTTAATCATTTCCGAGGTATTTCTTGTTGTTGGTTACAATTTTAAACACTTAAATCTTTTCTCAAACTGAAATTTATCATCCCTTTTCCTTTTTGTTGACCTCTTGCCCTGTAAAGAGAACCGATATAGCATCCAGCTTTTAAAAGTTGACAAGCTATATTGAATGAGAGGCAGTCACGCTACCCGCACACTACAGAGGCGGGCTTCTGCAGGAACTATTTATATCTGATGCAGTAACAACTGTTTTCTACTACATGTCATTCACAATTAAAAAACAAGGCCATCTGTGTATCGTGTATTTTATAGCTTCAAAGTGTTCGTATTCAAGTGGACGGGCTTTGCATATCGTTTTCAATCGTTTAGTTATTTATTAAATTACATTAGAAGGAATTTATATCCCATGTTCCGCAGAGTGAGTTGGGCTCTTCAATAGTAACAAATTATCAAAAATCGGATGTGTTTTTTTTTTTAAAATTACCCTGCATATACACACAAATACTCTGTCTTTATAATATTAGTATAGATATAGATTTCCTTATAGATACAAAAACAAAAGCGATAGACAAATTTTTAAGAACTGGACTTATATATCGGCATTGAAAACTATTCTTTCCATGCAAATACGAACAACTGAAAATCGAAAAGACTTTAAATGAATGACAATTGAACAATTCAAACAATTAATAAGAGAAATGGCATATGCCAGAAAAATATTATTTGGAATAAATATTTGAATTTGTTTATGAAAATTATCTAGATTTGTTGTCAGTAGATGGAAAATAAGGTAATATACTAGGCTAATGCACTAATGCTACGCATGTAAAGAACCTCAAGCCTGATAAAAGGACTTCAGAGGAAAATTAAGCGGCCGTTCACACCCATTATATAGAATGGAACGCTAACCACCACCGCTTTCGGCCATCGCTTAACGTTTGCGCGATATTTAAGATTATACAAAATTCCTTCTGAATGAAGAACATTTAACAAGGTCTACCCAAAAAATAAAGATATACATTTTATTTGTGCTGAAAATATCTTTTATATATGGAAGTTTAATCAAAACCGTTAGATCATTTTTGAGAAAATAAAAACTTTCAATAAATGTTTCATGTAAAGCATAGTTGGGATGGGAAGCTTTCTTGAAAATCCGCTTGTCGCATCTTTGGAAGATAGTGAAAATATCAAGTCTGGCATTTGTTTCACTTTTCGTTTTTGAGCTATGCTATTCGCAGACACACGCACACACGAACTTTTTCTAAAACTTTTTTTTTCAGAGTTTTTCAAAGCACTTTTTTCCGGTAAAAGCTCTATATCGAATTTATGGGTAGAACGCGATATTCCCATATTTACTATGCCGAGTAGAGAAAGTAAAAGGATTAAGCTAAATAAAAAGGAGCAATTGGGAGCGATACATTGGTGAAATAGGATGGTTAGATTTTGACAAGTAGATTGACAAGTTGAGTAATTTTGTGACATTAAATTGTTATCATAATATAACGAGAGCTCTAACTTTTACATACAAGCTGTAGCTCGAGTGGTATCAATAAGACTATTTCGTGAATAAAATAACAACGATTCCATTTGTCTTGACGTATATTTGCACAGAAATCACTGCAACTTGATGTCCATATCATAAATCATGGCCTCATTGCTTTCAGAATTCGTTGAACTGGTTCCACACACTCTCTCTGTTGTTTTTAGTATTCTGCGGCTTTGAGTTTTCAGTTAATATGTCTACACCTTTCCACAAAATGTTTTGCAACTTCCGCCATTATATAGGGGAATATCACTGAACACAGATACTATTATTATGAGACAAACGTAGTTCAGAGAGAAAACAAATGGAAAACAATTGTACGTAACAAAAAAAAAAAAAAAAAAAAAAAAAAAAAAAAAAAAAAAAAAAAAAAAACTATTCAAATGCAAAGAAAATGAGTAAAAGAAAGAATAAGATTTGCACTACAGACGTTTGGCACTCCGCGAAGGTGGACAAGGTGGAACCCATGCTTGAACCATGGAGTTAATGGCCTCCGTTTATTAACCTTTATAACCAATGACCGAAAGATCCCTAGTATCAAGCATATTTAAATCTCCGGGTTTTTAGACGCGCCATATGTTACCCGGCGCCTCCATCACGTTGCACAGTTGTCTCCATCACGTGTCACCTGCGCGCCGCGGCGCTGGGACGCGGCACAAAACCGACGTTGGCGCCATATAGTCACAGCGAACCATAACGTTGTACAAATACCGGCGACTCCAACATATGTCACACCGGGCGCGCAAAAATAATAAATGTAGTAATGCTACAGTCACCCTAATTGTTAAAATCTAACCGTCACGGCATACACAGTAGGCAGGCACCGCCACATTAAAATCGTGAAACACGTAAACAAAGGAGAAAGAGATGAAATTGTTACAAATTCAATAAAAGAAGAATGATTAAATTAATTTAATGAACTTTGGATTAATAAAACACAAAGTGGAATTAACTGATGTGCACTTATCACGTTCAATCCACCGCCTGCGGTGTCATAATAGTTAAAGCGGGCGTTAAACACTACCAAAAAAAAAAAAATAACAAAAAAAAAACGTTCAATCTATTGAGGTTATAGATATCTTCGTTATTTGACTTGCAAAAAATGCTATTAATATTTACTTTCTCTAGTACGTAAATGATACATAGCTAGAGAAGGTATTGCATTCAACTCAAAAATTCTACACTGAGTTATCACTAAAAATAAACATTTTTAGAAACAATGTCAATGTGTGTGTTTGTGTGCCCGTGTGTCTGCGAACATACATAACTCAAAAAACGAAAAGTCCGTTAAATACCAAACTTGGTATGTAAGTTCAGCATCTTCCAAGGATGCGACTCGAAGATTTTCAAGAAAATGCCCCACCGCAAATATAAAGCATTTACATAGAACACTTTTCGAAAATTTTGATTTTCTCAAAAAATGGCTTTAAACATGTTGATTAAATACTAATGTTTAAGATAGATATTTTTATAATAAACAAAACGTATATCTTGACTCTGAAGCCCTCTTCATTTTGGCTAACTTTGAAATAAATGGTAAACCGCAAGAGATGGACATAAACCTATTACACCAAAAATATAGATCTCATTAAAACATACAACATATGTATACATTTTTGTGCGTAGTAAACCATTTCCGAAATATTGAAAATGCGTTATAAAACCATTTTGTTAATGTTTATATCGATTAGCATGAAGCAGAGAGAAGAATAAGATTTTGTAAGAATGATTTGCTATCGAACAGGTAGAGAAAGTCCTGTGTATGGAACACAGATTTTTCGTCATTATAGTTACTACCACACTTTTATAAAATTGTTTATCCCTTCTAAGCTCATCTTACATTCCTTTCCAAACTTTATATCGTGCTACATTACAAAAACTAACTTTTTACTAGGCAGATCATTTTTATCCACCGCAAAACAATATTCACACTTAAAGGGATAACTCCAGAACCTAGTAGGCAGCTACAAATCGATATGTCCATCACATTAGTACTATTTCAATACCAAAATGTGGAGAATTGCGGTGTTATCGTTTTGCACTACATTTGGGACGCCTTATGCGGTGAGATCAGACGTTGGGTGCCCTGGACGGTGGCCTTATCCCCACACTCAAAACACCAAATGCTGAGTTCTCGGCTTCGAACCCAGATTGATGACGTTGGCAAGTCTCACTCCACTACCTATGAGTAGACCCACGTACCTGGTGAGGTGAATCTACTACCGTTGAATTTTGCCTTGGCGTTGCTCAGCCTGCACGATGGTTGACTATGTCGGGGTGGTGCAGCTAATGGGGGTAGTTCAGGGAGTGATCTTATAATAACTAAAACTTACGTAACTTTCCTGGACTTTATTTCTTACTAGGAGAAGCGAGATAAGCACTTTTGCTTTACAATTATGCTAACTTGTACACTTGTTATGAACTTTAATCCTTGGCTAATCACATGTAATTATAGTTCCTTCTTCTTCCTTAATTCTGCGTTATACAATATACTTTAACACACGTCACTGACTTTAAAAGATACTTAGAGCGCTGGAGACTACTAAGCTTTCGCTACACATTACAGTGTTTAACTTTGTGTGAAGAAGTTACGTCCAGCCCGACAACCGACAGCATGACAGCGACAGACAGATATCAACAGACAGCAGATATTAACAGACAGCAACAGACAGCAAAACAGCCCGCAATGTGCCTTCTTGGGCTCTTTAAATACTAAAAATACCGTCATGGCGGCCTCTTTCTCGTTGGACAGAAAGGGCGCGCGATTGACATAAATATTACCCAAAAGTCAATTTTCTCTTTCCAGGGTGCACTGCAAACCTCACGTGACATGTCTTGTGCAATGAAGAATTACCGTCTTCCGAATTTTAAGGTTTACCCCCGTCGTAACTCGATTGTACATGACTGGACAAAAGAAACCTTTCCAATAAAAGTGCTTCTCACCCCCTTCTACTCTCTTGGCGTCAGCTTTCTATTTCTGCTCCTAGCTGAATTTACTCTGTTAAATACATACATTTGTATTCTTTTAGCTTTACATTGATAAATAATTAATAACTAATAATATTTTATAAGGAAGCTAATTAACGGTCTCAGAATACACATTAGTAACATGTTTCCAACGCTTATTCATTTATATTTTTCACTTAACTTCTTTATAATCATAGGTTTTTCACTTTTTTTCCTTCACAATTTGAACATAGCGGAAGAAGCGGTAGCCAAGGGTAGCCGAGGGGTTGAGGGCCCCAAGCCGCAAAGCGTACCCGAGGGATGTTTTCTAAGGAGAGGAGAATAGCAGATATGGTCGACGGCCGCGGATGTGGAGTGTCTACACGGCTTAACCGAGGGATCTCTGAAGCTAAACCTCAATGAACCTTGGCGTAGCCGTAGGGTGTATGGGGCCTAAACCTACCCGAATTTCAAAAAATTGCCGATTACTATTTTAGCGATATTTTTGGATTGGCAACATTAATGTACCACTATTTTTGGAACTCATTGTGGACGATATAGCTGATAATAGCGTTAGTTTGTCTTTTATAAGCTCGCAAACAAAGGTGGGAGAGTGGTTAAAACTTAGGCTGAGCAGCATCATCTGCTTAATATGTTCTTCATGTAAGAATCATCGGAATCTGTAAGTTTTAATAGTAAAACAATTACCTCTGGGCCCATCTCGGTAGTGTAGGGGTAGCGTGTCTGCCTCATATTCAAGAGGTCGTCAGTTCGAATCCGGCAAGTCATCCGGATAAGGTTTTTTCGGGGTTTCTCTTTATCCTGAGAAGACAATGTCGAATAATTTTAACCTCCAAGGACCCGTAAATCATTTGAGTGTCATTTCACTGTTAGATTCATCGTCCAATATGACCATCCAGCTTAAAGGAGGGCAGGGGTGGAAATAAAAATAAAAAATCTGATGTGTTCCATTCACATAACTTTCTCTACTTGTCCAATATATAAACCATTCTTATAAAAGATTAGTCTTTTATTTACATCATGCTAATCGAGATACACGTTAGAATAATTGGTCTTATTAGGTGCTTCTTAGTAAGTAGAAGGGAAATAAGGGAATGCATTGTGCTGTAGCAATAGTCAATAGTCTAAAAGATGGTCGCTATGTGAAACAATTGTGGTTAGGTTTGCTTTGCATGGCCAGCACTAAAAGATGGCTTCCTGTTCAGAAAATGTTGTAATTTAAAATTGAAACCAATAACAGAGAATATCTAAAAAATGGTCAACTCCACGAAAAAAAAATATATATGACATAAATTGTTCTGTTAACGAGAACTACAATTTTTACGTAGTAAACTTGGTCTATCTCCTATGGTTTACCAGTTTTGTAAAATTCAGCTAAGTGCATCCGAAATAGAGGTCCTCAGAAGCTATTTCCAGAAAATTCAAGATAATGTTCAAACATTTTTTCGTTTAAAGGGTAGTTAGGGTAGGGGGATTTTTCTCAAAATCTTCGTGTCGCATCCTTGGAAGATACTAAACTTAAATATCAAGTTTGGTATTTTACTGACTCTCGTTTTTGAGTCAATGTGTTCACAGACACACGGACATGTGGACACACACACACACACGCACGCACACACACATGGTCCTTTTTCTAAACATGTTTTATTTGGATACAGGGACCCTAAAACGTATATTTCCGGTGAAATCTCGGTATCGAATTTTTGGGTGGAATGCAATACTTTCTCTATGCACTATGTACATAGCACGTGAATAGAAAGTAATAAAAAGTAAATAAACATAAATTAAACATTTAAAAAAGGACTTCTGGACTGAGAGTGAAACCCTAAAAAGTTTCGATGCTGATTTATAAATTTTTTAATTTATAAATAAGCCTTTAAAAGAACCAATTTGAAATCGTACCACATGATAGATGTGTGCATGTGTTTCAGTTTTCCATAGTAAATGTTTGCTAAAGTCAATTGATGTGTTAGCGTATTGAAAACAAATTTTCACGGTGCAATAAATAATTCTATTGCTGTGCTGGTATCGAGTCTAATGTCTGCCATAGCTCTGCTATGATTTAAATGCTGTCACGAGAGTAATTAACTCTACGTCACTTAACGATTCGAGTTGAAAAATATGGAAACACATTTGTAACATCAATTTAAGGTGTTTAGTATGCTAATCGTTTCGTTGATGAAAACATTTTAAAGGAGCAACTTCACATCACAAATCAAACTGCCACCAGTGCAAATATAGAATTTGCAGGGACAGAAATAACCAACTTAACGCTTTTTATTTACTCTACCATGTACACAGTAGGTAGAGAATCTATTGCTCTCCACTGAAAAATTAGATTTCGAGTTTTCACCGGAAATACGTGTTCTGATTGGATATTTAATACTGCGACATTAAGTTTCATCTTTAGTCTAAAAGGACAGTAAAACAGAAAAATAGATGGCAATTGTGATTACACTGCCATCTATCCACAGATACAGTATACAAGGCATGAGTCCTAGAATGCAGACTATATATAAACTTTACCTCAACCAAATGTTATCCCCTTCTTTAATCGTGTAACCTCTCAACGTTAAACGTGTATTTTTTTTAATTTTTTTTTTTTTATTGTTTCATTTAACATTTTAACATTTAAGGTCATATCAGGGGCTTTGCATTAGAAACGACTCATTGTCTGTAGTTTCTTTTCGTTGGGTTTAAATCGTTATTTATTTTCATCAAACACACAGACATTCGTTCTGACATACGATATATGCTTCCTCTGTATGGGATAGGGAATAATTCTGGTTAAAGAAACTTTCCCCGCCCCAGCTGGAAATCGAACCCAGAACCTCTGGATGAAAAGTCAACTCACTGACCATTCGACCTCGGAGGCAGTCTTTTTACTTTTTCTACACGTACATAGTGTATAGAGAAGGAATTCCACTCCACCCAAAAATTCGATACCGAGATTTCACCGGAAACATATGTTTCAGGGTCACATGTATTCAAAAAAAAGCATTTTCACAAAAAGGTCCATGTGTGTGAATGTGTGTGTGTGTGTGTGTGTGTGTCCGTGTGACTGTGAACACGATAACACAAAAACGAAAAGTCGGTAAAATATCAAACTTGGTATTTAAGTTTAGTATCTTCCAGTTATGCGACACAAATATTTTGAGAAAAATCCCCCCACCCCAAACTACCCTTTACAAACTTTTTTCGAAAATTTTGATTTTCTAAAAATGGTTCTAACGCTTTTGATTAAAATATCATATATTAGATATATTTACCTGACAAATAAAATATATATCTTGAATTTTCTGGGAATAGCCTCTGAAGACTACTTTATTCTGCATGAATTTTATGGAATTTTGCATAACTGCTAAACCGTAAGAGATGGACAAAAGCTTACCACACAAAAAATATAGAGCACGTTAAAACACAATTTATGTTGCATACATTTTTTTCGTGGATTTGATCGTTTTTGAGATATTCCTTATTTTTGGTTTCGGCTTAAAAAACATAATTTTCTCATACAGGAATTTGTGAACTCCTGTCCATACAAAGAAAGGAAAGTCAGTCACATAGCAACCAGCTTTTGACTATCACTTTAACCTATAGTACTCCTTTTTTTCGCTTCTACTTGCAAGGAAGCAAATAATAAGACTATTTCTGCTATTTTTTTTCTTGATTAAATGGAACTGGTCTGTTATTTATGGACGCTCTTTAACTACTTTGGTTCTCAGCGTCCCATTCTATATTGGGCGTGAAAGATCGCTTAATTTTGCTCAGAGGCCTCTCTTATCAGGCTTGAGGTTCTTTTACGTGCTCTAAATCTACGACACGGGACCCACAGCTTTACTTCCCTTCCGAAGGAAGCCATGCTAAGGATTTTTACGCCCGAAAAAATCCATCGTCCTCCGCCGGGTTTGAACCCGCGACCTTGGGTATATGAAGTTAGCATGGTAACCATTACACCACGGAGGGCGACTTTTCTTGATTAGCATGAAGTAAATAGAAGCATTGGCTTTTTAACAATAATTTGTTGCAGAGATGTAGAGAAAGTCATGTGAATGGAACACATCAGGTTTTTTATACATAAAATTAACTAAGTCTCTTAATTCTTTGCGGGGAAATGAGATCCAGGTGACTGAGTTGGAAGGGTGCAACTGTTTGAAGTCTTCCACGAAAAAAAATCTTATATCAGGTTAATAATTATTATTGCTTAAGACTTCATATAAATCTGATGTGTTACATGTGTCACATGACTTCCTCTACATATTCTACAACAAACTATTCTTGTAAAAGCTTTTTCTTCTACTTCAACTTAATCGTTAAATATAAACTATAGTAGAAATGACTTTGTTAGACTGAGGGAATACACTAGGCTAAAGCGATAATCAAATCATTTAGGAGCTGGCTGCCCTATGAGGGCCCTGAAATTCCGGTTTCTTTGTATGACCAGAGTGAAAATAAATGAATATCGTTTTTCCATTTGAAGATTGATCGCCTCGCGGGTTTTGAACCAGGGCCTCCCAAATGCTGGGCCTCAAACTTTATCGCCCGAGCTCTGTCTCTCAATTCTGTTTTGCCCTCATTATAGATGTGAAAATTCTGAATGTAAATGCAAAGCAACGGTCAAGGTATGAGATGCAACAGAGGAATCATAAAGCAAGATAAAGCGAGCAGAAATGCCCGAGAGTAATGTGTAACAGTTCACTGCAACTTCAGACCTACATCTCCACGGTTTTACTGCAAGTGAATGGATAAAGTAACTCGATGCAGCTGTTCTACATGTTATTGTTTGAACACATGCGTAACCAATAAAATACCGGTTTCTTGCTGAAGCTCTGAGCAATACGGTTTTACTACCTACCTACTTAAAATTATAAATGTATAAAGCGCATTGTTTTCTTCTTTTTTCTTTCTCTATCACATTGTATGAATAGAATATATTTTATTCCACTCAGAAATTCGATACCCTGAATCAAAAACAGAAAAAAAAAATCTGATGTACACCATTCGCATGACTTTCTCTACATCTCTGCAATAAATTATTATAAAAAAGCTTATTCTTCTATTTGCTTTATGATAATCGAGAAAAACTTGGCAGAAAGGCTCTTATTACCTGCTTCCTTGTAAGTAGATGGGAAATAAGGGAGTACCATAGGCAAAAGCAATAGTCAAATCTTTTAAAAACCGGTTGCTATGTGATTGAAGTATCTTTGTATGGACAGGAGCTGATGAGAAAAGTATAAGTATTTTAACGATGAAACTAATAATAACAGAAATCTCAAACACGGTTAACTCCACGAAAAAATCTATATTACATAAATTATGTGCTTTAACGAGCTCAACATTTTTTGTGTGGAAAGTTTTTGTCTATCTCTTACAGTTTACCAGTTATTCAAAATTCCACAAAATTCAATCAGAATAAATATACCTTCAGAGGCTATTCAGAAAACTGAAGATATACATAAATATCTTAAATATAAGAGATTTTGATTAAAACCATTAGAGTCATTTTTCAGAAAATCTTAAATTTTGAAAAAATGTTCCATGTAAAAGGTAATTGGGGGTGGGAGATTTTCCTTGGAAGATACCAAACTTAAAATACCAAGTTTGGTATTTAACGGTGTTTTCGTTTATGAGCTACGCTGCCCACAAACAGACACACACATACACACAAACAAACAGACAGACAGACAGACGACAGACACACACGCTGACATTTTTCAAAAAAGGTTTCTTTTAGGTTCAGGGGGTTTCAAAACATGTATTTCCGTGGAATCTCGGTTTCGAATTTTGGGTGCAATACAATACCTTCTCTATACACTATATACGTAGTACCTATGTGTAGAGAAAATAAAAAGGCATTTTTAGACAAAAGCCGTGTGTATGTCTGGGGGCAGCGTAGCTCAAAAACGATAAGTCCAAAAACTTGATATTTAAGCTCAGTGTCTTCCAAGCATGCAACACGAAGATTTTCAAGAAAATTCCCCCACCCCCAATCACCTTTTATATAGAACAATTTTCGAAAATGTTGGTTTCCTCAAAAATGGCGCTAATGATTTTGATTAAAATCCCGCCAGGGGTGGGTTTTCTCAGGGTTCTCCGGTGCCCCCCTCCCGCCATCGCATTCCACCCGTGCTCCATCTTCATTTCATATGTCATCAGTGTCATCGCCTGCGGTGCCACAAGTAGTAAAAGCGGACGTTAAACGTAGAGAAATTCATGCAAATGGAGCACATCATGATTTTACTTTCTCTAGCACATATGTACCATGTATATAGTAGATAGAGACTGTATTGTATTCCACCCAAAAATTCGATACCGAGATTTCACCGGAAATACATGTTTTGAGTACACACGAATCCTAAAGAAAAGAAGTCAGTGTATGTGTCTGTTTGTCTGTTGTTTGTGTGTGTCTGTATCTGTGTCTGTGGACAGCATAACTCAAAAACAAAAATAAATTTAAATACAAAACTTGGTATTTAAATTCAACACCTTCCAAGGATGCCACACAAAGAATTTCAGGAAATTCCTCCAACACCAAACCGCTCTGTAAATGAAACATTTTTCGAAATGTTCGATGTTCTAAACAATAACTAATGATTTAATGTTGTATATTAAATATATTTACATGGCAAATAAAAAGTATATAGTGAATTTATTGGTAATGTCCTCGAAATCCACTTTATTCAGAAATACTTTTGCATAACTGGCAAACCGTAAGAGATAGATAAGAACTTATTTCACAAAATATGTAGACCTCGTAGAAACACATAATTTAAGTCATTTACATTTTGTTATGGAGCAAGCCGTTTCGCGGACATTCCTTGTTATTGGTTTCAACTTTAAAATACTTATACTTTTCTCAAACATGAAGTCGTCCACTTTTCTTTTGTTTTACTCCTAACCATATAAAAAAGCGAATTTCAATAACAATCGCATAGCGACAGCTTTTAAAGCATTTGACTATCGTTTTAGTTTCTTCTACTTATAAGGAAATAAGTAATAAGCCCATTCTGCTAATGCTTATATCGGTTAGCATGGAATAGAAACAAGAATTCTCTTTTGTAAGACCCTTGTTTGTGGAACAGCTAGAGAAAGTCATGTGAATGGAACACATCACATTTTTTTTGGTTGCGCTCTCAAAAGTTATTTCTCTATATGATTGATCGTGTAAGCTGACAGTTATTTTATATCTACAATAAACGTCGCTATTGTAACAAAATAAATTGTTAAAAGAGATTTATATTAATCTTAATACATTTATGCTAATTTATACAAATAACTTACATAATTAACACAGTTGAACTGAAATATTTATTTGGTTACCATAGCGGCGTTTGTTGTATAAAGCAATTGATAACAACCATACACAATTGCACAAATAATTCAAAAATATTTGGATATCGTCATAACTTGCACAACAGTGTTATTAAGCATGGTTTGCTTCTGTTATAAAGTGTATAATAAAATATAAAAGTTTTTTTTTTCAAAATCATTTTCATTTAGCTGCAGCAAAAATATGGCGGACTATTGATGGCAATTAAAGTTTCAGCCATATCAATCATATGGAGTTGCCATAGGCGAATGATTCAACCATTGAGCTTATTTAGAAACATGGACATATACGAGTTTTTTTTTTTTTTTTTTTTTTTTTTTTTTTTTTTTTGCAGTGATTAAACACTTCTATATAAAAGGCTTAACACCGAGAGAGATAAAAACCGAGTTGGATGAAGTTCATGGCACATCTGCTCCTGCGTTTGTAACAATTTACAACTGGATACATGAATTTAAATGTGGCCTTTCATCCACAAATGATGAACATCGTTCCGGACGTCCAGTAGAAGTAACTTCCTCCAAAATGACTGACAAAATCCAAGATATGGTTTTGAGTGATCGACGAATCAAAGTTTGCGAAATAGAGTCCACAGGCATATTACAAGGTACAGTGTTCTCAACTCTGCACCAAAATTAGGTCTGACAAAGGTCTAGGCGGGTGCTGCGTTTGCTCTCAATGAAGAATAAACGCAATCATATTATCGATTCGGAAGCTGGTTTGGCACTTTCCCGTCGCAATCCTGACTAGTTTCTGCATCGATACATTACTGTGGATGAAACACAGATACACTACTATACTCCAGAGACAAAAGTACAGTCGAAACAGTGAGTTTTTAAAGGCGAACCGGCTCCGAGGAAAGCAAAGGTGGTGACATCTCCAGACAGTGCGCGAAATCATCTACGTTAAGTATATGCAGAAAGGAAGAACGATAAATGGAGAATATTGTGCACCGGTTGTACGGAGAAATCAAGAAAAACGCCCCCATCTAGCAAAGAAAGAGAATCTCATTTATCAAGACAATGCAACGATGCACACCTGCGCAGTTTAGATGGCGAAAATTTTAGTATTAAGGTTCGAATTTCTACAATATTCACCGTATTCACCATATTTGGCCCCCAGTCACTTTATATTATTATTATTATTATTATTATTATTATTATTATTATTATTTCAAGTCTTAAATAAGTGGCTCGGCAGAAAACTATTCATATCTAACGAAGAGGTCATCTCCCAAGCAGATGCCTATTTTGAAGACCTTCCGAAACCCTACTTTTTGGAAGGCTTAAAACGGTTGGAGAAACACCGGGAAAAGTGTATCGAGCTAAAAGGAAATTATGTCGAAGAATGAATAAAAATTTACCAAAAATATCTTTCTCTAAGGACGTCCCTCGTATTTATACTGGGACTTTTTGAAATGAAAGTCCTTCTTCTTTAGAAACTATTGTAGACTTAATGCAAGACGAGAGTTTGGTACAAACCTGTCGCGGATCTCCCAGCTGAAGACGCCAGGATTCTCTTTCTTGTACTCCTCGATGCGTGTCTCGACCTCAGGGGTAGCGACGCGTGGCTTGGAGCCGCCGATGACCCCGGGGCGTATGGAACCAGTCTCCTGGTAGCGGTTTAGAATCTTGGAGACACAGCCGTGAGATACTCGCAGCTGCCGCGAGATGACGCACGGTCGAACCCCGGCTGCAGCCATCTCCACTATCTTCAGTCGGATGTGGTTAGGTAAAGGTCGGCCGTTGATGAAGACACCTCCTAGCTGGTTCACACGCCCCTGTCCTGCAACACATCATGCATCTATAACAATAAAAACATCCCCAATTTTCTATAATTATTTTGGTTATTTAACAATAATAACAACAACAACATAAAACTATAAATCACACAACATTTTAGCAAGGCATGTTAAACCGTTACGGAGATATCAATAATTCCTTATTAGTATTTAATAAAATTTTGATATGAAAATAAGAAATGCTCCTTGGAACCCACATTTATCTTATTATTCTCCAATTTTATTTTTATTTTTTATAGTGTTAACGCCAGCTTTTACTACTTATGGCATCGCAGGGGGTGACACTGATGACGTATGGAATGAAGATGGAGCCCTGGTGGAATGCAATGGGGAAACCGGAGAACCCGGAGAAAATCCACCACTGCGCCGCTTTGTCCAACAAAAATCCCAAATGCGTTTGGTTGGGATCGAACCTGGGCTGCCTAGATGAGAGGCAAGTGGTCTAACCACTCGGCCACTCTCAATTTTTAAATTTGAACTTATTAATAACTCCATGGCACGACAGCTACGGGGAAGCTTGGCCTACCGCCCGGCCGCTGCGTCCCCCATCTCGGTCCATTACAGACGTCATGGATGGGGTGCAGAATTGGACGTGGTCAGCGCCTCGAGCCCCCCCGGCCGGTTAATGCGGTTCTCATGACCTGGAGCCGCTACTTCTCCATCAAGTAGCTCCTCAATTGGCCCCCCAGGGACCTTACGAGGCTGAGTGCACCCCGAGCCAGGTCTCCCAGTGGCGGGGGGGGGAATCCCCACGCCGGTACTGGGGATCGAACCCAAGTCTCCTGCTTAGTGAGCAGCTGCGCTACCACCGCGCTAAGGAGACGACCATTTGAACTTATTATATGAATAAAAAAAATCTTATGCGTCTGACTCACATGACTTTCAACATTTATTTTGTAAGAAACTATCCTTAGAAAAGCTTATTCTTCTATCTACTTCATGCCAAGCAATATAAACGTTAGCAGAAATGGTTTTACTGCTTAATTTCTTATAAGTAGCAGAGAAATAAGAAAATACACTAGGCTAAAACGATAATGAAATCAAAATTCCTTTCTCTTTCCATGACCATGTTGAAAAAAATGAGAAAATTTGAGAAAATCTATGGAAATTTTAAAACCAATAACAAGCAGTATCTCGGAATTGGTTAGCTTTACAAAATAGTGTGTGTGTGTGTGTGTGTGTGTGTGTGTGTGTGTGTGTGTGTGTGTGTGTGTGCGCGCGCGCGCGCCTGTGGCCAGAATAGCTCAAAAACGAAAAGTCCGTTAAATACCAAACTTGATATTTAAATTCAGTATCTTTCAAGGATGCAACATAAAGATTTTCGTAAAAATCCAGGCACTCCAACTACTCTTTAAATGAAAAATATCTCGAAAGTTTTGGTTTTCTCAAAAATGGCTCTAACGATTTTGATTAAAATCTCTTAGATATATTGAAGATATTTACATAACAAATAAAATGTATATCTTGAATTTTCTGGAAATAGCCTCTGCTGAAACCCTCTATTCTGTATGATTTTGTCTGAATTTTGCATAATTGTTAAACCGTAAAAGATAGGCAAAAACTTACTGTACAAAAAATGTAGATCTCCTTAAAACACACAATTTATGTCATATATATTATTTTTCTGTTTTCGAGATTTTCCCTCTTATTGTTTCAGTTTTAAAATACTTAAAACTTTTATCATACGGGAAGTTAGCTCAAAGAAAGGATTTCAATCCCATGACAACCACATTTTAAAACATTTGACTGTCGGTTTAGCCTAGAGTGTTCTCTTATTTCCCTTATACGTATAAGGAACTAAAAGATAAGACCATTTCTGCTAATCACGGTTGGCATGAAGTAGATAGAAGAATACGCTTATTAACAACAATGTCTTTCACAGATGTAGAGAAAGTCATGTGAATGGAAATTCAGACTTTTGATAAAGAGATATAAAATGCTCCTTAGATCCCACATTTATCCTATCATGCAAATTTTAAATTTCAACTTAGTACTTATTTGAATATAAAAAAAATCTAATGTGTCTCATTCACATTACTTTCATTACTTATTTTGTAAAAACTATCCTTACAAAAGCTTATTCTTGTATCTAATTCATGCTAAAGATAAACATTAGCAGCATTTGTTTGTTACTTAATTCCTTATTAGTAGGAGAGAAATTAGGCAATTCATTAGGTTAAAGTGATAGACAAATCTTTTAAAAGCCAGTCGCTATAAGATGCAATTGAAATTCCCTTATCTTTTCATGACTAGGTTGAAAAGTGAATAAGAATTACCATTTGAGAACATTTTAAAACCAATAACAAGGAGTATCTCGGAGTCGGTTAGCTTTACAAAATAAAATAAATACCAAACTTGCTATTGAATTTTAGTATCTCCCAATGATGCGACACGAAGATTTTCACGAAAATCTCCCCACCTCAAACTAACCTTTACATGGAAAATGTTTTGAAAAGTTTGCTTTTCTAAAATATTGCCCTAACGATTTTGATTAAAATACTGTATATTACGGACATGTACATCACAAATAACGTGTATATCTTGAATTTTATGGGAATATGTTCTGGAGACGCAGCTGCTTACCAAGTGGGAGACCTGGGTTCGATCCCCAGTACCGGCGTGGGGATTTTTCCCCCGCTAGGAGACCTGGCCCGGGGTGCACTCAGCCTCGTAAGGTCCCTGGGGGGCCAATTGAGGAGCTACTTGATGGAGAAGTAGCGGCTCCAGGTCGTGAGGACCGCATTAACCGGCCGGGAGGGACTCGAGGCGCTGACCACGTCTCACCCTCCAATACTGCACCCCATCCATGACGTCTGTAGTGGACCGAGATGGGGGATGCAGCGGCCGGGCGGTAGGCCAAGGTTCCCCGTGAGCTGTCGTGCCATGGAGTTATGTTCTGGAGACCTGTTCATCCGAATGAATTTTGCTGAATTTTGCATAACTAGTAAACCGTAGGTTATGGACAAAAACTTACTACACAAAAAGCGTACATTTCGTTAAAACACACAATTTATGTCTTATACATTTTTGTTGTAGAGTTGACCGTTTCTAAGATATTCCTTGTTATTGGTTTCAGTTTTAAACTACGTAACTTTTGTCAAACGGAATTACTTTTCCTGTCGTCTCTCTTTTGTTTACTCTAATTGTTTCACATAGCAACCGGCTTTTAAAAGATTTTACTATTGTTCTAGCGTAGAGTATTCCCTTGTTTTCCATCCGCTTTCAAGGAAGTAAATGGTAGAGAAAGTCATGTGAATAGAAAACATCACACCTTTTCTTTGTATGAGCTGTAGATGGTTAACACCTTTTAATTTTAATTCATGCAACAGCTATAGTTGTATTGAAAGAAATTAATATTGCGTCTAAAATATTACCCAAGGACGTAAGACTTTTTAGTGCCAAAGAATTCATTGATGACGCCATAAAATCGTAAGGATACGTAGATCAACTCGCTTGTACGGTTTACCAGGTGTTTAGTCAGTGGCGTACAGCTCATTCATGTTAGTTAATATAGAATCTTTCAAAAGCCAGTCCAAACTTTAAACCGTTATAAATATAATATTTGAGATAGGAAAAAATCAAAAGAAGTCACTAACTGGGCAACAGTGGAGTTTGATAAAATATTGAGAAGATTCTCTCCGTTCTCTTTTTAACGTACGCCTTTCTGAGGCCCTATGCACAGCAATTTGCAGACGATGTCAACATCTTTCCGATGCTGTCGGATTATTGGGTCTGTCAGAAAAATTCTTTAAGATAGCCTTTCAGCAAAAGCCAGACGGATTAAGATCTGGAGATCGCGGCGGCCACTTTGTTGGAAGTTACGAATGGAAGGGTATAGATTAATAGATTAATTAATGTATTATTCAACAAAATTGTACCAATCGTAATGTAGAGATGAAAAAAAAAGAAAAAAACAAACATTCCTTGCCCAGCGTGCATCCTCCTTTGTTTTTATCCTTTCCCAAATATTATGTTTACAGCTGTTTAAATTTTGAAGTGTTTTTTGCTAGACCTGTATTGCAAAACACTTTAGTTCTAACTATTAACATAGGACTTTGACCGAGCAGTTGGCGCCATGGTTTCGTGTACGACTCGCATTCGGGAAAGTCCCGGTTTCAAACCCCTGAGCCAATCAATCTGGCCGAAGCTTTTTTTTTTTTCGTGGTTTTACTCGGTCACAATGTGAATGCCAGGATGGTTAATTTGTTCTATGGATTTTCCTACCATGTGTTTTATCTTACAATTCATTTGCTTCTTGTTCATAAACGTACCAGGAATTGGGCTGATCACGCACCCTGGATTAAGAGTATCCCTACTCCTCGACAGGCTACTGACCCAAGGCATTGGCGTCTAAGCCCTTCAAATAGGAGGGCAATCCGTTAAAGAAGAGGAATAGGCTCGTATTCTTTGTTAAACAGAATAGTAAATAACTTGTTTGACGTATTATTCCTAGCAGTCGCGCAAGTGTTAGACCACTTGCCTCTCATCAAGCTCAATTCCAGACGACATGTGGGATTTGTAGTCAACAAGCGGCGGATGGGCGGGTTTTCACCGGATTCGCCCGCTATCACATTCCACCGGCGTTCCACCTTCATTCCATGTATCATCAGTGCCATCGCCTGCGTAAAACACTATACAAAAATTCCTAGCAGTCACCTAATGAGTGGACTTTTGACTAAAGATCAGCAAGTTTGAAGGTTTGAATGCTTTCTTCTGACGCATTCCTTCTTTCTGCTTTGTTATCGTAAATCACTAACATGTGGTTCTGTTACTCTTTGTAAACTCATTCCTCTAATTATAAGTTCTTTGACAAAAAGTCATGAGGATTCTTTACTACGCACTTTAGAAAACTACATTAATATACTTGTAAACTATTCTGTGTTCTATTCATTTGACTTTCTCTACTTTCTTTCGTTTAGTGCGGTCTGTTCCAGCTTGGCTGCACGAGAAAGAGCAGCGAGTAACTCTTTCTTAGAGGGCGTCTGTCGTATGCAATGCACCTCAGCAATGAAGGAGAACTATTATCAATGCTAGATGAAGTGAGAGCAAGCAAAACCCTCACTTAGTGAGGTATTGGCTATCACTCTCCCCCTCCAGCCAGCCTCAGAGGTTTGTTGTTGAGTACGTACGAGTACTCTGACTCAGGCGAGTAGAGTTGGAGCAGCCTGATTTAGTGCGTATACTAACTACTCTTACGAAATTTTATTTATCCACCTACTTAATTTTAATTGAGGTAAACATTTGCAGGAATTTCTGCATTATTTTTCTTATAGTTACTTACAAATGAATAACGTAGTCTTAAGTTTAAATACTGGACGCCTTAACATTCCACATTGTTTTAATACTCGCGAGAAGCAATAAGATATCGGATTTACAAAAAAGATGACAAAATATTGAACAATATCAACAAACAACAGATATTTCGGAAATGACCCCCCCCCCTCCTGCAGATTAAAGCCTATTTTACATGTTGCATGTTAGAGTTAGAGTTTCATAATTTAAAAATAAATAAAAAGAAATCATTACATAAGTACACTTTACGCACTCCACCCAAAAATTACATGCCGAGTTTTCACCGGAAATACAAATTTTAGGGTCCCCTGTAACCAGAAAAGAAATTTTAGAAAAAAGTATGTGGTTCCATGTGTGTTTTGTGTGTGTGTGTGTTTTTTTTTTTTGTGTGTGTTTCAGTGTGTCTGTGAACACGATAACTCAAAAACTAAAAGTCGGTAAAATAGCAAACTTCGTAATAAGTTTTTATATATTTCTTATGGTT
This sequence comes from Hymenopus coronatus, assembly GCA_030762935.1. Classification (NCBI taxonomy): domain Eukaryota; kingdom Metazoa; phylum Arthropoda; class Insecta; order Mantodea; family Hymenopodidae; genus Hymenopus; species Hymenopus coronatus. The sequence goes on from CM060898.1 coordinate 24,921,765, forward strand.
TACCATATATGCAAAATTCAACAAAGTTCATCCAGAACAGTTTTAAGAAGCTATTCCCAAAAAATTCAAGATGTACATTTTATTTGTAATGTAAATATCTTTATAGTATTTTAATCAAAATCCTAGCGCCATTTTTGAGAAACCAAAACTTTAAAAAGAGTAGTTTGGGGTGGGGAGATTTTCGTGTCGCTTCCTTGGAAGATACTAAACCTAAATACCAAGTTCGGTGTTAAGCTACTCACAGACACAGCTGCATAAATTTACTTTAGTTTTTTTTTTCTTCTAAAACTTCTCTTTTACTTACTCGACCACATATGTACAATGTACATATTCCACCCAAAAATTCGATACCAAGTTTTCACATCTGTTTAGAAAAAGGTTCATGTATCCGTGTATATGTGTATTAAGTGTGAATGTTTGTGAACATCATAATATGATTCAAAAGAGAAAAGTCGGTTAAATACCTAACACCACAAAGATTTTTCAGCAAAACCTCTCTACATGAACAATTTTTTAATAATTGTACTTTTCTAAAATATGGCTATAATGATTTTCATTAAAATACAATGTGTTTATGATATTTTCATCGCAGATAAAATGTATATCTTGAATTTTCTGGGAATAGCCTATGCAGACTTCTTCATTCTGGATGACTTTTGTAGAACTAGTAAACCGTAAGAAATAGACAAAAAAGTTTCGTAGCCGGCTTACCTACCGAAAATATATGTTTTGAGACCCCTCAATCCAAAAAAACATTTTGATTAAAATCTCGTATATTAGAGATATTTCCATCCCAAATAAAATGTAATCTTGAATTTTCTGGGGATAGTCTCTGAAGACCTCTTTATTCTGTATGAATTTTGAGAATGTTGCTTATTGGTAAACCGTAAGGGATAGACAAAATCTTAATGCACACAAAATGTAGATCTCCTCAAAACACACAATGTATGTCCTTTACGTTTCCTTGCTATTGGTTTCAATTGTAAAATAGTTATACTTTTCTCAGACAGAAAGTGTCGTTTTTCTTTTGTTTTACTTCTTGTCAAGCAAAGAAGCGATTTGCAATGACAATCGCATAACGACAGCTTTTAAAACATTTGACCATCGCTTTAGCATAGCGTATTCCTTTAGGGTCCTTCTACTTATAAGGCACTAAGTAATAATGTCTATCACGGTTAGTATGGTATAGAAAGAAGAATAATCTTTTGAAAGAAGTTTGTTTGTAGAGCAGCTAGAGAAAGTAGATTTTTATTCAAAGCGTCTCAAAATATGTATTTCCGGTGAAATAAAGGTTTTGAATTTTGGTACTTCCCTACTTGTCAAAGTTATAGAGAAAATAACATGAATGAAAATAAAATCAGCAAGGGAGAACAGGAAATATTAATACGAATTATGATTGAATAACTGTTATAAACGACTGACGACACGCTTAGTATTTTAACACAGGCTCTTCTTTGAAACACGTTTATATGTATGCGGAATGTGAACCGTGTCGATTAACGAGGGTTGAGCTATCTATTCTACAATGTATCTACTCGAATGTAAATTGTCCTCTGGAAGTATATTATTGTGTATGCGTCGTAAAAACATGTCAAGAAAACCATGCAGCAAATTTATTCTTGTCAGTCGATCTAAACATCAGTCAGTCTTTCACTTTATTCACTCGAGATCGCATATGCATTATTTATAATATTTATTTTGCTAATAAATATTTTGTTTAGTGAATAACAGAAATTTCAGAATCTATGTTTCTATAATACAGTAGTGGCATTAATTCCCGACACATTTTTGGTTAAATTAACCTTCAAATTTGAATATTTCATTCAACTCCATTCAGGATCGTTCTTATCTGATTAATTATTGCCAGGAAGGTTACCATAATATAGTGTTAAACCTTTTACCATGAAGTGGAGATAATTTAGTCCTTAATGGATTACTTTGACCAAGCTTTGGAAAGTATATTGTTTTATAAATATACATTTATTTGATTTAATTGCTTTTTCACACAAGACGTGTGTAGAACAGGAGTTGGATAGGTAGAGTCCGACTGAAAAATTGAATGTCATAGTCGGGATTTGAATCATGCCATCTCAAAATAATTTGATATCACCTTCTGGTTTACCGGAAATATACGAATCAGTTGAGGAATTTAATGCGATGTCCGCATGTAGCCGTGATGCCTCAGTGGTAGAGCAAGCGGCTAGAGACCGGGATATCCGTTGTTCAAATCCCGGATTTGGCATTGAATTTTTTAGTCTGTCCCCACCTATCCATACATTTATTTATTTATTTATTTTATATTGTATTGAATATAAAAATCGCAATTGTTGCTCTCATATTGCATAGAGGTGCTCAAATTTTGGGAAATTTAGTGATTTTAGGATTATGAAATTTAAATAACGTAAGCAACACCATAAACACCATAATTTGAAAGATACCAGATTTCCCTAATTTTGAGCCGCTGTTATAAGAGAGCAATCGTGTATTATATTTCACATTAGATGCACTATAACATGAAAAGAATATTTGGGAATTATACCTTTTATTGTATACTGCATTCAAAATGATATGTAATATATGATTAACTGAGTATAAAAGCGGGCCCAAATTTAGAGAAATCTGGTATTTCCAAAAATTGTAGTGTTCAAGCTGTTGAATTTTCATAATCCCAAAATTAAAACATTTCTCCAAATGCTGAACTTCTTATATAATATAAGAGCAATAAATCCAATTTTCACATTGGGTACAATATAAAATAAAATACGAGTATGTGTGTATATTTATAAAATTAAAACGTTTGTCCAAATGCTTAGCTTCTTATATAAGAGCAATAAATCCAAGTTTCACATTGGATACAATATCAAATAAAATACGAGTATGTGTGTATATTTATAAAATAATAGTTTCCAAAGTTGGGTCAAAATAGCCCATTAAGGGCCAAATTAGCTCATTTTAGGGTAAAGGATTTGATGCTATATTATGGTAATGCTTACAGACTATAATTTATCAGATAAGAATGATCCTGAATGAAAGTTGAATGCAAAATTCAAATTTGAAGGTTAATTTTAGCAAAAAATGTCCAAATTAATACTACTTCTGTACAGTGATTTGTCTTTTAAATAATTGTTTTTGCAGCACTCTCTCTTTCCTTTTAACGACGCATTTACAAAGACAGTCATATGCACCTAGGTACACAAGTATATTTTATTCGTTTATTAAATTATATAATTTTAACATTTTATTTATATGCTTAGTTTTTCGTTTATTTCATTCATTTTCATCTGTAGACTCCGCAGTTCTTCTTACTTTCTCTAGCACGAATGTGCACAGCAGCCAGAGAAGGTATTGTATTCTACTAAAAAAGTCGCTGTCGAGATATCACCCGAAATAAATGTGACGAGGTCTCAAAAAATTATTTTTAGAAAATGGTCCGAGTGTGTATGGACAGCACGGCTCAAAACCGAAAAGACTATTAAATACCAAATTGGTATTTATGTTATCTTCCAAGGATATGATACGAAGATTTTCAAAAACAAATCCCCCCACCAAAAACTTCCCTTTACATGGTAATTCTTTTTTTCAAAAATGGCTTTAACGATTTTGATTAAAATAATCTATATTAAATATATTTACATCGCAAATAAAATGTATATTTTGAACTTTTTTACTTTCTCTATACGTGCTTTGTACATAGTGTATAGAGAAGGTATTGCACTCCACCAAAAAATTCGACACCGAGATTTCACCGGAAATATATGTTTAGGGTCCCCTATATCCAAAAAAAAGTATTTTCAGAAAAAGGTCCGAGTGTGTGTGTCCGTGTGTCAGTGTGTCTGTGAACACGTAACTCAAAAACGAAAAGTCGGTAAAATACCAAACTTGGTATTTAAGTTTAGTATCTTCCAGTGATGCGACACGAAGATTTTGAGAAAAATCCCCCCACCCCCAACTACCTTTTACATGGAACTGTTTTCAAACATTTTTATTTTCTAACAAATGGCACTAACAATTTTGATTAAAATATCGTATATTAAAGATATTTACCTGAAAAATAAAACGTATATTTTGAATTTTCTGGGAATAGCCTCTGAAGACTACTTTATTCTGGGTCAATTTTACGGAATTTTGTATAACTGCTAAACCGTAAGAGAAGGACAAAAACTTACCACACAACAAATGTAGAGCACCTTAAAACACACAATGTATGTCGTATACATTTTTTTCGTGGAGTTGATTGTTTTTTTAGATATTCCTTGTTTCTGGTTTCAGCTATAAAAACTTATACTTTTCTCATACAGGACTTTGTGAACTCGTGTCCATACAAACGAAGGAACTTCAGTCGCAGAGCAACCAGCTTTTGACTATCACTTTTACCTATGGTACCTCCTTATTTCACTTCTACTAACAAGGAAGCAAGTAGTATGACTATTTCTCCTAATTTTTGCTCCATTAGATGAAATAAATAGAATAGTTTGTTGCAGTGGTGTAGAGAAAGTCATGTGAATGGAACACATCAGATTTTTTTGGAATAGCCTCCGAATATCTCGTTATTCTGGATGCATTTGTCAGAATTTTGTACAACTGTTAAACCGCAAGAGATAGACAAAAACTTAAGACACAAAAAATGAAGATCTGTCAAACACATAATTAATGCCATATACGTTTTTCTTGAGGGTTGGCCCTTTTTTGAGATATTCATTGTTATTGATTTCAGTTTTAAACTACCTAACTTTTCTCAAACGGGATCATGCAAACGAACAAAACTTCACTTGTTTCACATAACAACCAGCTTTTAAAAATGTTGAGTATCGCTTTAACCTAATGTATTCCGTTATTTTCCCTCTACTTACAAAGAAGCAAGTAATAAAACCACTTCGGCTAATATTTATCTCGATTAGCATGCTGTAGATTATAGAATAATATTTTGTAAGAATAGTTTGTATTTGGAACAGCTAGAGAAATTTATAGGTAGGAATGGAACACATCAGATTTTAGTGGGGTTAACCATTTTCATGATATTCTTTGTTATTAGTTTCAATTTTAAAATTCTTACAGTATCTTTCAATAAGATGTCGATGTTCGTTTTCCTGCTCCTAGTGAACCAAAGAGAACATTTCAAAGTCATACATAAAGCCTTTGTATCTACGAGAAAATATGCAATAAAATATACTTTGTCTGGATTAATATGAAATAGATAGAAGAATAAGCGTTTTGATCTCTCTACACGTAATGTACATAGTGTATAGAGAGGCATTGCATTCCACCCAAAAATTCGATATACTTTTATGTTCCTTGGATTAAAAAAAAAATTAAAAGGAGATCGTGTTAGTAGTGTGTCCATGTGTCTGTGAACACTATAAGTCGATAAATACTAAACTTGGTAATTAGTCTAATATCTTCAGGGGTGCGACACGAATATTTTGAGAAAATCTACACTTTACATGGAAAAAAATCGAAAATTTTGATTTTCTAAAAAATGACTAATGCATTTGATTAAAATACCATAGGTATATTAAAGATAGGTATTTACACGAAAAATAAAAAATATATTTTCTGGAAAGAGCCTCTAAAAACCTCTTTATTCTGTATCAATTTTGGTGAATTTCGCATAACCGGCAAACCGTAAGAGACAGATAAAAGCTTTCTACACACAAAAAATGTAGATCTCGTTAAAACACACAATTTGTGCTATATCCTTTTTTTTCGTGGAATTGACCATTTCCAATAATATTCCTTGCTAATTTTTAAAATACTTTTAACTTTTCTCGCACGGGAAATTATCTGCTCCTGGTCATGCAAAGATACGGTTTATAGTCTCATAGCAACCAGCTTTTAAAACATTTGACTTATCACTTTAGCGTACTGTACTTCCTTATTTCTGTTCTACTTAAAAGGAACTAAGTAATAAGCCCACTTCTGCTAATTTTTATCTCGAATAGCCTGAGATGGATAGAAGAAAATTTGTAATAATAATAATACTTTGTTACTAAGATGTAGAGAAACTTATGTGAATGAAACACATCAGATTTTTTAGGTACAGTTTGTTGTAGAATGGGTAGAAAAGTCAAGTAAATGTATCTCATCATAAATTATTTTTAGACAGTTGATGCTAAAAATAGGTCTTTTAACACATGTCAGTAGTGTTAAAATTAGTCAATTCTGTCACTCAGTGTTATAAAATTATGACACTCCAATGTAGTCAACTTTGGTTTATGCATCAACGGTCGCATTTAAGTAGGCTTTGACTCTGAAAGCTCGTATTGATCCATAAAATGGAGGGTGGTTTGAATGCCCAACCAGACGAAATTATGTAAACAATGGAGGGAGTAAAATTACAACTGCATTTTGTTACATTATTTTCATATGTTTATTGTTTTCACTGCCTCCGTGGTATATAAGAGTTTTCTTTTGTAGGAGTAAGTCATTATGTTGTCAGCACTGATGCTAAGCAAGGCAACAACTGAATATCGCAGATCGTTTAGAATGAACCTGTGAAATAGGCAAAACAATCTATTTATAATTATAATACGTCTATAAATATTGAGAACTGTCTAAAAATAGTGTATGGCACACGTGTTAAAATTGTTTTATTGTTCGTAAGATTACGAAACTCAGGCTACGGCCTCATTTCGCAAGTTTCCTACTGACAATATAAACCACCATGTTTACTACTTGTATCATAACTATTATCAGCATATTTTCACATTGTATAAATGACCATCCAGCTGGCATATTCCATCTCTTCATGCGAAGCCGCATAGTTTCGTAAGAATTGTCTTCAAATTTGAAAGTGTGCGTTGGAGTGTACGACCTTCACACTTTAGACCTATATTACATGTTTCTGTGCCACAGAAATGTGATCACACAGATATGATAGAGTGCAAAATAGCATCTTTGATCACATCTAGCTGAAATTCTTCTAAGATTAAAGTTAATGCTCACATCACACGTTTGGTCACATGTGTGAATAAAAAAGAAAATTCAAGACAAGTAGATACACTTATAACCACAGCTACTGCTCATTTCCTATAATAAATCACATGAAATATAACGATCCTAAAAACAGAAACACAGGCCTGAAAATATACATAAAAGCATGGTTGAAGCCACTAGTGAAGTACAGGAAGAACTTTCTTTAAACAAAACTATTCTTACAAACATTATTCACTTATCTACAACATGCTAATCAAGATAAGCATTGCCAGTAATTGTCTTAGTCTTTGTTTGCATTTAAGCAGAAGGAAAATAAGGGAACACAGTAGATAAATTGATAATCAAATGTTTAAAAGCTGGTCGCTATGGAAACAATTGCGGTAAAACTAAAAGAGAAATGAAACGAAAGGTAACTTCCCGTTTGAGAATAGTTACGTAGTTTACAATTGAAACCAAAATGAAAGAAAAAATGTACACGACATAAAGTATGTGTTTTAAAGAGTTCTACGTTTTTCGTGCAGTAAGTTCATGTCTATCTCTTACGGTTTACCAGTTTTGCAAAATTCAGCAAAGTTCATCCAGAATGAACAGGTCTTCAGAGGCCATTCTCAAGAAATTCAGGATAGGACTTACCATTCAAACATTTGTAATATACGACATTTTATTGAAAATCATTAGAGCCATTTTTAGAAGGCCGAACATTTCGAAAATTCTTCCATGTAAAGAGCAGTTTGGTGTGGGAGTTTTCCCAAAAACCTTCATGCTGTATCATTGTAAGATACTCAACTTAAATACTAAGTTTGATATTTAACCGGCTTTTCGTTTTTGAGATTTGTAGCCATAGACACACACATAACACATATACTCGAACTTTTTTTAAAAAATGTTTTTATTTAATTATTCATTCAGGGGATCCTAAATTTTTTTGCATTTTTTGAAAGTTATTATTACAATAACTAATTACTATTTTTACTGTTGTCTTTGTTATTAAATTTAGAATTAACATTCTTTGTGAAATTGTCTTTTTGAGGTCAAATTTTAGGTTAGATTATTCCAAAATGCTCATATGAATGGGATATAAAGCTAAAATAAGTTTATTTATAATTATTTTATATAGTAACACAAAAACATTATAAATAGAACATTATTGTCTTACAGTTACAGTAAATGCTGTTAACTGTTGGGTATTCATTTTAAAAGTGTAATAGAAATATGAAAAAAGTTTGAAGTAATGTATCAGGGGCCATCCAGAAAGTGTCAGACGAATTTAGCATAACTAAATATAACGACATTTTATTTACAAAACTACAGTACCTTACTCTATTTGTCAACGCAATCTCCATTCTCTCAAGATATTTATTATCATCAGTTTTTCAATGCCGATTTATACTTTTCTACCGCAAAAAAACTTATTCGTTCTTTTGAATGCACAAACTGTTCGGCCAATGATATTATAGGCAAATAACGCAAGTGTATCATGACTTTTCCCAGCCATGAAGACCTCAAAGTGGCAGTGACATCTTTGCTCATATCTTTAGCGGTGGAAAAATGGTACCACGTGACAATAAATGTCTTAACAGAACGAAGATTGCATTGAAAAATAGAGTAAGACACTGTAATTTTGTAAATAAAGTTTTGAGTTGATAGCTTTGGTTACTATTTAGTTATGCCAAATCGGCTGACACTTTCTGGATGGTCCTCATAATATACCCAACAGCTTTACATTGATTCCATAATATGACTAGAAATATAGAAGTGTAATATAGACCTATGTTCCTGCGTGAATGGAAGAGTACCCCTTTCCGTATTGCACGCTGCTGAGCGTGGTTTTATTTTTTCAATTTGTGCATGCCAGTGGGAAGGTCAGTGCCCTCACATAAATCCTGCAAGGCGGACAATTCCGGTGTCCCTCATAAACGTCCTGTCCGCTGGGAAGGGCCATAAATTAGCCCTTCGAGAGAAGATAAAGGCCGCCCGGTGTGGCCAGCTTGTAACTGCTGAGAACAGACTACAACTTGTTCACAGAAAAACAGCCCCAAAAGCATTTTTATTCCTAATGAAATCACCTGCAATCTTGATTCCTTCTTCTATAACTCTCGTTTTTACTTTCTCTACACGTACTATGTACATAGTGTATAGAGAAGGTATTACACCACACTCAAAAATTCCATACCGAGATTTCACTGGATCCTCTGTGGTCCCCTGTACCCAAAAAAAAGCTATTTCAGAAAAAGGTCCGTGTACCTGTGTACACGATAACTCAAAAACGAAAAGTCGATAAAATACCAAACTTGGTACTTAGATTTAGTGTCTTTCAGGGATGCGACACGAACTACCCTTTACATGGAACTTTTTTCGAAAATTTTGATGTTCTCAAAAATAGCTCTAACGATTTTGATTAAAATATCATATATTAAAGATATTTACCTCACAGAAAATATATATATCTTGAATTTTCTGGGAATAGCCTCTGAAGACTACTTTATTCTGGATAAATTTTACGGAATTTTGCATAACTGCTAAACCGTAAGAGATGTACAAAAACTTACGACACAAAAAAATTAGAGCACATTAATACACTCAATTTATGTTATATACATTTTTTTCGTGGAGTTGGTCGTTTTTTTTTTGTTTTTTTTAGATATTCTTTATGTTTGACTTCACCTTTAAAAAACTTACACTTTTCTCATACTTACAAGACTATTTCTATGACAGTTTCTCGATTAGTATGGAGTAAATAGAAGCATAAGCTTTCTAACAATAATTTGTTGCAGAGATGTAGAGAAAGTCATGTGAATGGAACACATCAGAGTTTTGTAATTTACATATCCAACTTTTCAGAAAAGTGCGAGTTTTTCTTTTGGTTCGTATATTTTCTCTTCTCTTTTTCTTCGTTTTAGGGATATTGGTTATGTACCTTCGCCGCTTTCTCCCATTTCCTTCTGGGAAGCTGTATATGTTGGTATCTCTCCCACAAGGTTTATATTTATTAGTGCTAATGTGCTTTTGCCATTCATGTGATAAATATTCATTCCTGGTTCGGTTAGGATTTTTTTTAAATCCTATTTTATTTTACGTTGCTTTAACATTTCAGTTATATCGCGACGGAATTGTTTGGTAAGGTACCTCGTTGTCGGTATGTGGCCTTTCAATGTCTCATCCTGGTAACATACTACGAGGGGCGTTAAATAATTCCTTAGAAAAAGATAGAAGAATACATTATTTTTTGTAGATTTTGGTTGTTATTTTCAATATAATCTCCTTTTAGCTCGATATACTTTTCCCAGCGTTTCTCCAACTGTTTCACTTCCCTAGTCTACCACTATCTTGATGTTAGGGGAATGCCTCAGATCCATCTCCTGAACTCAATTCAATCTATTAAATGATCCCAAGTCTTTCCTCTATTTGCTACCACTCTTTTGATCCCTTCTTCCCAGGTTATCCTTGGTCTTCCTATCGGGTTTCTTCCGAGTGGTCTTGCTCTCATAATCTGTTTTACACCTTCCAAAAAAGAGGATTTTGGAAGATCCTCAAAATAGTCATCTGTTTCGGAGATGACTCTTCGTTAGAAGTGAATCGTTTTCCACCGAGTCACCTTTTCAAGTTTGGAAATAAAATAAAGGCCAAAATCTGGTGAATGCGGTGGATATTGTAGTAATTCGAACCTTAATTTTATAGTTTGGCCATCGAAACTGCGCAGGTGTGCATTGTCTTGATGGAAGAGAATCTTTTTCTTTGCCAGATGAGGGCGTTTTTTCTTGATTTCTTCGTTCAACCGGTGCAATAACGATTCATAATACTCTGCATTTATCGTTCTTCCTTTCTGCAAGTAATCAATGTAGATGATTCCATGTGCATCCCAAAAAACCGAGGCCATCACCTTGTCTGCAGGTTTCACCGTATTTGCCTTCTTCCGAGCTCGTTGGCCTTTTAAAAACCCACTGTTTCAGCTGTAATGAAATTAAGTTTTATTTATGGACGCTCTTTAACGGCTATGGTTCTCAGCGTCCCATTTTATACTGGGCATGAAAGACTGCTTGATTTTGCTCAGAGGCCTCTTTTGAAGTTCTTTTACGTGCTGTAAATCTACGACACGGGGCAACGGCTTTACTGCCCTTCCGAAGGAAGTCATGCTAAGGATTTTTACGCCCGAAAAAATCCATCGTCCTCCTCCGGGATGTATTTACAGAGTTATGTAGTAGTGCATCTGTTGGCATATTTCCTGTATTGCTGCATATCTCTTCATTTTTCCATGTAATGAGCATATATTATAGGCATTTGTAATTCTTGAATTTTAAAAGTAATATTTGAAATACTTTGGTGACATAATAATTGATTTACTATGGAGAAAGAATTTGACCGTAATCAAGGCACATTTCTAAAAATAAAGAAAGAATCAGACGTGTTCCATTCACATGACTTTCTCTACCTGCTCATTCTTACAAATGATTATTCTTTTATCTACATCATATTAATCGAGATAAACATTGAAATGGTCTTATTACTTGCTTCCTTGTAAGTAGAAAAGAAATCAGAGAATACACCAAGCTATTGCAATAGTAATTTCTTTTAAAAGCTGATCGCTATGTAAAAATTGAAATTCTGCCTTCTTTGCCTGACCAAGAGTAAAGCAAAAGAGAGATAAAAAGAAAGATGACGTCCCGTCTGAGTAAAGTTTTGGAAGTTTAAAATTGAAACCAAGAATACAGAATAATTCGGATTTTGTTAGCTGTTCAAAAAAAATGCTTATGACATAAATTGTGTGCTTTAGCAAGATCCATATTTTTACGTAGTAATTTTGTCTATATCTTACAGTTTATCAGTTATAAAAATTGTTTCAAAATGAAGAGGACTTGAGGAGCTATTCATAGAAAATTTAAGCTATACATTTCATTTTTATTTTAATTATTATTTTAATATGTGTCATTTTAATCAAAATTGTTAGAGCTATTTTTGACATAATCAAAATTTTCGAAAAATTCTCCATGTAAAGGGTAGTTGGGGGTGTAGGGATTTTCCCTAACATCTTCGTGTCACATCCTTGAAAGATACTTAAATACCAAGTTTAGTATTTAACGGACTTTATACCGTCCCCAAACCCATAAACCCCCCACACACACATACACACACGCGCACGCGCGCGACACACAAACAAACAGAGTTTCTCTTATTTGTTTTTGTTCCTTCTATTTTCTTTCTTATATTCAGGTGTCCTCAAAACATGTATTTCCAGTGAAATCTTGGTATCGCATTTTGACGGAATAGAATATCTTTTGTATATACAATGTACATAGTACCTAAGTGTAGAATAACAAAAAAGAAAATTTAAAAATCTGATTTGTCTTTATATGACTTTTATCAGTTGTCAAAGTGGTTCAGGGTAAACTGAGTTTGCTGCTTTAAAGTATGCAGGAGTATTAATTATAGTTTTAGTTAAAATAACTTTATAGTTTTAAAGAGATATCCTGATATTAATTTTTATGTACCTACTGTTGACAGATATATTCAAGAGATAGAAAGTACTTTTAAATCTTGTTCAGTAACAGCTGTAGACTGGTAAGAAAGACCCTTCTCAGAGATTCTTGACTGTATAGACGTGGAAACATCCTTTCTTGTTTTGCCGATAAACGTCACCATCTTTTATTTGATCATTTGGAGAATATGACCATTGTATACTCCAAACTAAATTAATGACCGAAATTGAATCTAACGACGTACCAAATAAGTACCAAAAATATAGTCTTAGAGATAACAATTTTAATGCTGCTTAGAACATACTTATAGAGTATATTTTGTGGATTATGCAAGATTAAAGTATGCCTATTTTAAAAATTTTAGTGCATACCATAATATCTATTCACGGATCTATTGTTAAGGGAGGCACTGCTGTTGTGTTCCACCCAAAAATTCGAAATAGACATTTCAAGAGAAATGCATGTTTTAAGTACATGTTAACTGTCTCTGTCTCTCTCTCTCTCTGTGAATAGCATAGTTAAAAACTGAATTATTGGATAAATGCTAAACTTGCTATTTGAGTTCAACATCCTCCAATGTTGCGAAACAGAGATTTTCAATTAAAAAAAAAAAAAAACAACAGAAACACACATATTCCAAATTACGCTTCACGTGGAAACTTTTTCGTTATTTGACTCCGTTGATTTGGATTAAAACAAAGTGCATTTTAAGATATTTGCATCAGACATAAAATGTATATTTTGAATAGTCTCTGAAATCCTTCATTGTAATGCATTCTGTATCATTTTGTATAATTGATAAATTGTAGGAGATAGTTGATAACCATATTTTAAAAAGATGTAGATATCATTAAAACACACAATTTGCTTAAAAAATGTGTGTGATATCAACCATTTCAGAGATATTGCTAATTATTTGTTTGAATTTATTTATATATAAACTATTTTATATGTGTATGTATTTTTAAGTATTAAGTCATTTTCTTATTTCTCGCGGTCACTGAACGAGTATAATTTCAAAGCCAACACATGGTGACGCACTTTTGAAACATTCGGCAAACGCTTCAACTTTTGTACCTACAAAGAAATGATAATGGAACCATTTTGGCAATCGTTTATCTTGGTTAACAAGAAGAGGATAGAAACATCAGCTTTAGAGTGAATAGTTTGTGAAAAATTGGATACAGAACTGTGTGGATTCAACACCTCCGACACGTTTTATATCCATGACTAGGTTGCATAAGTGGTATTTATTTCCGCCATATACAGGACAGAAATTCTGCGTTAACACTTCAGCAGTATTTTATGTATCACAGAAAAAGACTGAAGACTAAAAAATCTGACGTGTTCCATTCACATGACTTTCTCTACATCTCTGCAACAAATTATTGTCAAAAAGCTTGTTTCTATTTACTTCATGCTAATCGAGAAAAAACTAGCAGGAATAGTCTTATTACTTGCTTCCTTGTAAGTAGCAGCGAAATAAGGGAGTGCCAAAGGTTAAAGTGATAGTCAAAAGCTGGTTGCTATGTGACTGATGTTCCTTTGTTTGTATGGACAGGAGTTGACAAATTCCTGTATGAGAAAAGTATGTTTTTTGAAGCCTAAACCAATAACAAGGAGTATCTCAAAAATGATCAACTTCACGAAAAAAAATGTATACAACATAAATTCTGTGTTTTAACGTGCTCGACATTTTTTGTGTGGTAAGCTTTTGTCCATCTCTTATGGTTTAGCGGTAATGCAAAATTCCGGAAAATTCATCCAGAATAAAGTAGATTTCAGAGGCTATTCCCAGAAAAGTCAAGATACACATTATATTTGTCAGGTAAAAATCTTTAATATATGATATTTTAATCTAAATCGTTAAGAGCCATTTTTTAAAAAATTAAAATTTTCGAATTTTTTTCATGTAAAGGGAGTTGCGGGTTGAGGCATTTTCTTGAAAATCTTCGTGTCACATTCTTGGGACATTCATATTTCTGTGGGGGATAGGGAATAATTCTGGTTAAAGAAAAATTCCCCGACCCAGCCAGGAATCGAACCCGGGACCTCGGATGAGAGAAGTCAGCTCGCTGACCACTCGACTCTGTGGCAGTCAATCTGCATGCTTCTAATGCTTTTAGCGCCTTAAAACCCGCAGCTTAAGTCGCTATGTATTTCCTTTCTCCGTCCAGTGATTTATAGATTTAATTCAGAACATACCTTTATTAATATGTACATACATAAGTAGTAATTACCTAATAAAAACTCAAGCGTGTTTTGAAAGGGACCCATGATTTGCAATATCAATGAAATTAGCTTAAAATGATTAGGTAAAAGTTGGTGTTTAACCAAACGTGGAGTGACTTAATTTGTTCCAGTTTTTGCTTGAATTACCTGTACCCGAACATTGGAATGTTTGCCATATGCTTCCGGCAATGGAACCTGTCCAGCAACTTGGATAAGGCGATATCATTAGGGTAATATTCCAGCAGAATAGTTCAGATGAAACATCTCAAGAAAATCAGGTTTATCCGGAAGATTCGCATCATTCTTGTGCTGTAGATATCTCGTATATGATGATAATCACCAAATGATTAAATTCATTTTGATCAGAAATTATTTATAAAAAGGCGGCGCCGTGGCCGAGTGGTTAGACCCTCACCTCCCACTTAGGCGGCCCGGGCTCGATCCCAAGCACTCTCGTGTGGGATTTGTGGTGGACGAAGCGGCGTCTGGGCCGGTTTACTCCGGATCTTCCGGTTTCCCCCGCCACTCAATCCAGCAATCGCTCCATCATCATCTTTCCTATCATCCATTTCGCTTGCATTTCATATCATCTACTTCCTCATTCTTACGCCTGGCTATGGGCCGACCACTCGTTCAGTGGTTTCGTGCCGTTGGCTCCCCGACAGGCTACTGGCCCCTAGGCATCTGCTTGTAAGACCTGGAAGTTGGGGGGGGGGGTGCCAGTTCTAAATACAGGGAGGGTAAACTGACTACGAAAAAAATTATTTATAATTATAATGTACATCAACTCGAAAGTGTGTATGTTAACTTTGTTAATGGGATGTTAAAAATATTTAATAGAGCTTTTACTTTTTTATTATGTATGTATAATACACGTAGTAGAGAGAGAAAGTATTGCATTCCAAACTAAAGTTCTTTACCGAGATTTCAACGGAAATACATGTTTTGAGGATCCCTGAATAAATAAATCAGCATTTTACAAAAAGTCTGTGTATTTGTGTGTCTTTGGGCAGCATAGCTCAACAACGAAAAGTCCGTGTCTTTCAAGGATACCACATGAAGATTTTCAAGAAAATCTCTACACCCCCAACTGCCCATTACAATGAAAAGTCTTCAAACATTTTGATTTTCTAAAAATTGACTCTAACGATTTTGAGTAAAATACAGTAGATTATTCAAACTATTTACATGACAAATAAAATGTGTAATAAAATAATAAGTAAACGAATGTTTTAAAAAGATCCTTTAAATTGAATTTGGGCTGTTTGATTTACTTACGAGGGTAGGTTAGACTTTTGATTATTTTTACGTACATCGCCCCCCTCAAAAATCGAACAATCATCCCCCTCAAAAACTAGGCAGAGAAAGTAAAAAGACACAAAAGTTTATTTTATATTGTTGACTATGCTCAATGCGCATGCGCCTATACCTTGCCAACATTGAGCTGTTGCACTGCGTCGGCGGCTTGTTTTGCATAGCTCCACTCTATTGTCGCAAGTGTGTTTAACTTTAACAGGACCTCTAGCAGCGACCAGATGACAAGAAGGCACCCCATTGTCACACCTGTATGTAAAGAGCACGTGCAATAATATCTCCTCCGTGGTCTAGGCCTTTGGTCCCCAATGTCATGGGCTCAAATCCGGTGGAGGGCGATGGATATTTTTTTTCGGGCGTAAAATCATTAGCAGTCCCGTGTCGTAGATTTACGGCACGTAAAACAATCTCAAACCTGATAAAGAAGCCTATGAGCAAAATTAAACGGCCTTTCACTCCAAATATAGAATGTGATGCTAAGAACCGCAGCAGTTAAAGAGCGTCTATAAGTAAAAATAATTTTAATTCACATGCAATATGTTTTCTAATTCTGGAAATTTCTTGCTACGTAATAAGAAGGTATAAAGGGGGAAACAAGGTCTGCAGGAGTTCAGTTTCGACAGTAACTGGGTAATACATTTGGATAAGAGACATCCTAAGCAGTCGAAAGAGCGTCGAACGAAAGATAAAATTGTTCTGCAACATTGGAATAAAAAAAAAAATATTGTAATTACAAGAGCTCAGTTTTTGTTTCCGAAGCGCACATAGTTATGAACACACAGAGCAGTCAACGATACCAAGAGAGGGCAGTGGGGAGGGGTTTATGGCGTAAACATGCACACGTTGAGCTACAATATGTTCCAAAAGTAGCTCATTACACGTATTGATATTATATGCATTGTTCTAATTCATAAAGTAACACAATAAAACATTGATTTTATGACTAGTAAATAAAAACTCCTTTTACAAATAAAAGTGTAAAGCTTGATACAAAAAATTCAGTATAATAATATGTAGAGCTTTGAAAAGACAATGAACCAAAATCAATCAAACTCAATCAAAATTCATTGCAGTGAATTACAAGAGACATCTTTACTGTATCGAAAGGAAAGGCTCTCCTCCTGCAGCTCAAAATATGTTTGAATCATCCACAAGTTTGTTCAGTGTCGAACGCTCATCCTTTCGCATTTTCGATACTTTTTTTTTAATCTGCGCTCTCTTTCAGTGCCCACTGGTTTATCTACTAGAAGGAATTGAACGAGACCAGGCAGTGAGCAATGTCAGATAGTGCAACACGTCTACTTCATGATGTCATAATCGACAAACTCGCTCACGACGCTCTTTCCTTCTCGCTATACCTGCTCATCATACAACCTTCAATTCATCATCATTTACAATATATTTAGCTCGTCTTTGGAATTCCCTACCTGAAGACGTAAGGGACTGCCGGGATGTTATACTGTTCAAGCAGAAAATTAGGGCATACATTTATAATTAAACCTAATCTGCTGCTGTATTAATATGATAAATACATTACTTTAAGTTATTGTTACTAATATTTTATGGGTTAGCAAGCAATATGCATTTCAGTTATAAATATAAATCATAAATATGACAAATATTTGCGTTTCAACTTACAGAATATTTTACTTAAAATAATGTTGTTTACCTTTTTTCTTGTCATTTCAGTATACTTATTGTACCATTTATATTTGTTTTTATTAAGTTGTATATAATTGTATATTTGTTCTTTTTATTGTATCACGGCTGTATTGAATTTAATGTATTGCCTGGTAGAGTGGAAGAGATGACCTTATGGTCTTAATTCAAATCATGATAAATAAATAAATAAATACATAGTTATACTCTGTGTGCACCGAACTTCAGTCCAGCAATTTCGTGACCCCGGACCGAGCTCTAGTAATCAACATTTGGAAATAAAGAGATTTTGTTACAATATTCTAAGATGTTCGTAATGATTTCGCATATGCCTCTTACAGCGTTTCCCAGAAAACTTGTGCATCTCAGTGGTAAGTTCGTGAACGTCACGTAAAGCATGATTCGACTTTTATTTCTCATTGGTACTGGGCTCGGAAATACGACCAGTTCGGTATGTGGTGAGCAATGAGGATGCAATGAAATAGTATAATGAAACGTTTATGGTGTTAATAGTGCTCTATTCAGAAATATCTCATTTTGTGGAAATGTTCACTTTCTAACTATAAACATAGTCATGCTGTGAGGAATGCATACTTATTAGAAATGACCTCTTGAGTTCAGCTACATTAGAAATGATATAACAAGACATGAACAAACCTAAAGGTAAGGTTCTTTGGGAAGTAAACAGACAAAAATCTGTGGCGTGTGTGTGTCTAAATAAATGTAAATGGCGTGTTATTTATGGACGCTCTTTAACTACTGGTTCTCAGCGTCCCTTTCTAAATTGGGCGTAAAAGATAGCTTAATCTTGCTCAGAGGCCTCTCTATCAGCTTGAGATTCTTTTACGTGCCGTAAATCTACGACACGGGACCAACGGCTTTACTTCCCTTCCGAAGGAAGCCATACTAAGGATTTTTACGCCTGAAAATGTTTATATTAAAGTTTCACAGCAAATGAGTTAAAAATAGATTTATGATATTATATTTTATATTAACCGTGTATGTTATAGAATAATAATAATAATAATAATAGTAACAATATTTCGTACTCTGTAGAAATATTGATTTTTAAACATTTAATAATAGATTTCTCAAAGTAGGAGCATTATTTCGAAAAATTAATTCGACCATTTTATTTGATGATCTTATGAGAGGCCCTATAAAAGTTTTGAAATAAATTTGTATACAATTGCAATTTGTAGGACATTTTGAGTATGGAAAAATTTGGAAAAAGGTCTTTGAAAAAACAAGGTTTAAAGTTGGAAGTGTCTACTAATGGGCATGCGTCTGTTTATTTGTAGTTTAAGGGCGTGAAGTGGGAAAAGCTAATTTATAGTATTTTATGTTTGTTTTTTAATTTTTCACCAATTTTGGACACATTTTACAGATGAAATACCTTAATACATGATAGCGCCTATGGAGTTTCTTTAACATGCTTGTAAAAAAACTCTAATGATTTGAACGGATGCAAGCGTAATGGTTTTCAACATTACGGTTTGGCTCCTACACTCTTTCTATGTCCTGTTTGATTCTGTCCATGTCTTTGGGACACTACCTGCTCTGTCTAAATTCTTGGAAAGCGCGCACCCCCTCCCAACCCTCTATTGTCTGTTAAGTGGCTACATGCTCTTTGCAAATATATCCTTCACAGTAAAGAGAGGGACAACAAGAGGGTAAGTCTTTCTGTCTCTTTCTTTTCTAGGCCTGACAGACTCTAATATAACCAACACGTCTCGTTAATTAGAATCAAAAGTAGGAACACAACTCCAGAAAGTCTAATAAAACTAAGGTTATATGTTTATCCTGGCAAAGAGAGTAAATTATCTCCAAACAGTGCAATAATAACCCAATCTTGATATTGGAACATAGGTGTAATAACAAACTTATCTCTGTTTGTTGGGTTTTAGCTGCAGGCAGTTTTTACTTTCACTACTTCGTTTCTAGTAGTAGGTAGAGAAGGTATTACATTCTACCCAAAAAAAATCTGGTGTGTTGCATTCACATGACTTTCTCTACCTCTCTGCAACAAATTATTGTTTAAAAGCTCTATTGCTAATCGAGAAAAAATCAGCGGAAACAGCCTTATTACTTGCTTCCTTGAAGTAGACGCTAAATAAGAGAGTAACATAGGTTAAAGTGATAGTGAAAAGCTGGTGCTATCTGACTGGTTCCTTTGTTTGTATGGACAGGAGTTGACAAATTTCTGTAAGAGAAAACTGTAAGTATTTTATAGCTGAAACCAATAACTATGAATATCTCAAAAACGACCAACTCCACGAAAAAAATGTATATCATATAAATTGTGTGTTTTAATGAGCTCTACATTTTCCAGCAAGTTTTGTTGTATCTCTTACAGTTTGCCAGTTTGCAAAATCCAACCAAAATAAAGATGTCTTAAGAGACAATTTCCAGAAAATATATTTTATTTTTCATGTAAATATCTTTAATATACTACATTTTAATCAAAATCGCTAGAGCCATTTTTGAGAAAACCAACATTTTCGAAAAGTTTTCCATGTAACGGGTAGTTGGGAATGGGGGAATTTTCTTGAAAATCTTGTATCGCATTCTTGGAAGATACTGAACTTAAATATCAAGTTTGGTACTTAACGGACCTTTTGTTTTTAAGCTATGCTGCCTACAGGCACACACACACACTAACACACACACACACACACAGACAGATAGACAGACACACACGGACATTTTTCTAATTTTTTTTTTTTTTTGATTCAAGGGGATTGAAAAGATATATTTCTGGTGAAATGGCGGTATCGAATTTTTGGGCCCAATACAATACCTTCTGTATACACTGTGTACATAGTATGTCAAGAGAAAGTAATATGACACCGATAATTCACTGGAAATGCACGTTTTAGGGTCCTTTCATTTTTATAAGCATTTTTAGAAAAGGGTTTGCGTGTGTATGTGTGTGTATGTGTGTGTGTGCGTGTCTGTAAACAACATAACTCAAAATGAAAAGTCAGTTAAATACCAAACTTGGTATTCAAATTTAATGTCTTCCAAAGATTTGTCACGACAAGTAAACATTACCTCCCAAACCACCCTTTGACTCCCTCTGTGGTGTAGTGGTTGCCAAGTCAGCCTCTAAAACCCATGAATACAGGTTCAAACCTGACGGAGGGTGATGGAAATATCCTTAGCATGGCTTCCTTCGGAAGGGAAGTAAAGTTGGTAGTCCCGTGTAAATTTTATTTACACGTAAAAGCACCCCATGCCTTGGAAGAAGATGGTACCTGGACAAAATTCTGCCATTCACGTCCGCAAGTCGTGATTTCGCCCTACAGTGCCATCTGTGGGCAACGAGCTGGTTCCTCTTCACCATGGCGCATAGTGGTGGACTCACGAACTATAAATTCAAATTCGATCATGGAAACATCGTAGCGATGCCCTTTGCTCTTCTTAGAAGTTACAGGAAATAAAACACCAACTAAACTATCGTTTATATGAAACACTTTTCGAACATTTTGATTTTCTTAAGATTTTGACTAAAATACCGCAGGATTCTTTAGGGAGTACGTACCTCCGTTTTATTACATACACGTGTTTACTTTTTCTGCTAAATTGAGAAATTAAGTTATATTTATTGGCGCTCTTTAACTGCTATAGTCCTCAGCATCACATTCTATACCTATTGGGCGTGAAAGACCGTTTCATTATTACTTTTTCTACACATACTATGTGTATAGTGCATAGCGAAAGTATTGTAATGCACCCAAAAGTTCGATACCGAGATTTTACTGGAAATATGTTTTGAGGCCCGCTGAATCAAAAAAAAAATTATAAAAATGTCCGTGTGTTCACGTTTCTTCTATCTGTGTGTCTGTGCGTGTGTTTGTGTATATGTGTGTGTGTCTGTCGACAGCATAGCTCAGAAACGAAAAGACCGTTAAATACCAAACTTGGTATTTAGGTTTAGTATCTTCCAAGGATGCGACACGAAGATTTTCAAGAAAATCATCCATCCCCAAAGTACCCTTTGCATGAAAATAGTTTCGAACTATTTGGTTTTCTCAAAAACGTCTCTAATGATTTTGATTAAAATCCTGTATATTAAATATATATATATATATATATATATATATATATATATATATATATACATCCCAAATAAAAATATATATCTTGAATGTTCTAGGAATAGTCTCTACAGACGTCTTTATTCTGGATGAATTTTGCCGAATTTTTCTTTACTGTTAAACCGTAAGAGATATACGAAAACTTACCACACAAACAATGTAGAGCTTGTTACAACACACAATTTAGGTTATATGTATTTTTTTCTGGAGTTGACCGATTTTAAGATATCCCTTGTTATTGATTTCAGTTTTAAAATACTTTATACTTTTCTCATAAGGAAACTTGCCAATACCTCACCACGCAAAGAATCGGATACCATAGCAACCATATTTTAAAGCATTCGATTGTCGTTTAGCCTAATGTATCTCCTTATTTTCCTTTTACTTATAAGGAACTAAGTAATACAACCGTTTCTGCTAGATTAGCATGATTAGCATGAAGCAGATAGGAGAATAGTTTGTTACAGAGAGATAGAGAAAGTCATGTATGGAGCACATCAGGTTTTTATTTTCTGACATATTTGATAAAAACTCGAAAGGTCAAAACAATCACAAGAATAAATTTAAAGGAAACGTAAATCAATCATTTGCTACTAAAAATCGCACCTTAATTGTTTTACATTTTGAAAAGCTTGTTACATACATTTAATAGCTTCAATGAGATGAGGTACGTAACATAGGAAGACAAATTAATAAATGAAATAGTTTCTAGTGTATTTACTATGATTCATAGCTTTTGCAGCATTAAAAAGTTTATGACCATGACAAATTTAGTATAAGAGGGAGTAAAAGTAGAAAAGAAATCCGTTAAAGGGGAAATATGTAAAAAAAAAAAAAAAAAACTCACAAACTTTTCTACATACAAACAAATTAAATTCTCCCCCCCCCCCTCACAAAATATCGCATAAAATATGAAGTTTTCTGTCCGCTTACTTCAGACTGAATCCAATTCAACTTATTTTCGCTTGAAAGATTAGCCCCAGAGCAGGGTATAGAACCACAGAATCTCAGCACGAGCCGCGAATAAAACCACCTTACCGCAGCACCCGCAGGAAATTGTTTGTTAGCTGATATGCTGCATAGATTCTAAGGCGTAAAAGTAAGCTCTGATCTGAGAAAATTTCAACTGCACCAAAACCATGTTTTTTCATTTATAACTTAAACTCCTGCGCAACAGCCCACAAGGGGCCAAGGCCTACCGCCCGGTCGCTGCGTCCCCCATCTCGGCCCAAGACAGGCGACATGGACGGTGAGACGGTTTCAGCAGTACGAGTCCCTCCCGGCCGGTTAATGCGTCCTCTTGACCTGGAGCAGCCACCTCTCCATCAAGTAGATCCTCAATTGACTTCCCCCCCCCAGAGACCTCATGAGGCTGAGTGCACCCCGGATCAGGTCTCCCAGTGGGGAGAAAAGCCACACACCTGTACTGAGGATCGAGCCCAGGTCTCCCGCTTGGTAAGCAGCCGCGCTACCACCGCACTGAGACGATCTTTATTCATTTATGATTTCCCAATTATGTATACTGATTCAACATTAAAACTTTATGCTCCATTCCAATTAACCTATCTTAGGATAGTATATTCAAAACACTACCCTTTTGAGAAAGTAAAAAATAAGGGAAACTACTAGATGCAAGCAGCTGTTTGGAGAGGGCGGAATTTTACTAATTTACTTTTACTTTTTCTGCTACGAATAGTAGATAAGTGGGGGAAGTACTATATTTTATCAAAAAATTCGAGATTTCGCCAAAAATATATGCTTTGGGGCCTCTTGAACCTCCAAAAATAATTTTTAGAAATAGATCCGTGCGTGTCTGTAAATAGTTTAATTGAAAAATGAAATTTACGTTAAATACCTAATTCTGTATTTAAATTCAGCATTTTCCTCTCCATAAATTACATTTTATATGGAGCATCTTTCGAAAATGTTGATTTTCTAACAATGACTCGTAACGATTTTGAATGAAATGCCGTAAGACATTTTTAACAAATGAAATGAGCATCTTGAGTTTTCTTGGAAATCCTCTGGGTATTGAATCCTTTTGTGTAACTGCTAAACCATAAGAGATAGACAAAATCTTCCTATACAACTTATGTAGGTACTATATCTTATCTCCATTAAGTACAGAACTTATCTTGAAAACCTACGTGTCACATCTTTGGAAGATGCTGCAGAGCTCCAATATCACGTTGGTATTAAACCGGTTTTTGGGAAATACAGACCTCTCTCGATCTGTCTATCTGACTGTGTCTGTCTGTCTGTCTGTCTGTCTGTCTGTCTGTCTAACTATTTGTCTGTCTGTCTACCTCTCTATCTATCTATCTAGCTATCTATCTGTCTGTCTGTCTTATCTATCAATCTATCTGCTGTTTATCTGTCTATCTATCTATTTCTATCTCTTTCCCTATCTCGGATCGTTTTCTAAAAATAGGGAACACCTGAGTATTTCCAAGAAATGCATTCTGTCCTTGAACTACATTGGTCACCATCCTTATTCTTTGTCAGAAGAATTATCTTATTGAAAATTATAATTAAAAAAAAACTGATGTGCTCCATTCACATAACTTTCTCTACATCTCTTTAACAAATTATTGTTAGTAAGTTTGTTCTTCTAGTTACATCATGCTAATCGAGATACATTTTAACAGAACTGTTTTACCACTTATGTAGTTCCTTAAAGTAGAAGGGAATATACAAGGCTAAACCCACAGTCAAATGTTTCAACATGTGCTTGCTATGTTATAGAAATCGGTTTCTTTGCGTGGCCAGGGGTTGACAAGTTCCCGTATGAGAAAAGTATAAGTATTTAAAACTGAAATTAATAAAACGGAATGTTTCAAAAACAGCCAACTCCACGAAATAAAATGTATATGACATAAATGTGTGTTTTAACGAGCACTACATTGTTTGTTAAGTAAGCTTTTGTCTATCTCATACAGTTTACCAGTTTTGCAAAATTCCGCAAAATTCATTCAGAATAAAGATGTCTTCAGAAGTTATTTCCAGAAAATTCAAGATATACATTTTATTTGTCATGTAAATATATTTAATATACGACATTTTAATCAAAAACATTAGAGCTAATTTTGGGAAAATCAAAAATTTCGTAAATTTTTTCCAAGTAAATGGTAGTAGGGAGTAGGGTGATTTTCTTGAAAATTTTCATTTCGCATCCTTGGAAGATACTAAGCTAATGACAAGTTTTATTTAACGGATTTCTCGTTTTTGAGTTATGCTGCCCACAGACACACACACACAAACACACACGGATATTTTTCTAGAATGCTTTGTTTGATTTCAGGGGTTTCAAAACATATATATCCGGTGAAATCTCGATGTCGAATTTTTGGATGTAATACAATACCTTCTCTATGCACTATGGAATTACTTAGAACATGTAGAGAAAGTAAAAAAGGATAATATAAAAGTCATATTTTTGTAAGAGTCATATTTTCGTATTTATTCGCCTTTTAAATAACTGAAAACAAATCTCATTTCTTGATCTTTGCTGAGATTTAGCCATCAGAAACATTTATAAATAATGTGTTTAATTCGAAGTATTTTTAGCTTCAAACAGACGAAGAACAGCATTCTGGTATTTGATTGTAAACAGCCAAAACTGGCCAAGGCTGGGCACATACTTATGGAAGTTCCTGTACTAAGAGATAGAGATATTTGTATAAATATTGTATAGACTTATTTGGTGTTTGAGTATTGTATATGTGTGAATACGTGGTGTATTTGTGAGTGCAAGTGTGCGTGCGTGTGTGTGTGTGTGTGTGTGTGTGTATTTTCAATGTTGTTAATATATATGAAATAGATATTTAGGTAATATTTTAAATTCAAGTATTTTTAGACACCATGTACGGTCACCGACCCATGCGACTTTGTGACCCAAATATTGTATTATTTTAAATCTAATAAAATACTACTACTATTTATTATACACCGGTAAAATCTCGAAATCGAATTTTTGAGTGGAATACATGAAACCCTACTAGAGAAAATAAAAAAAAAATCTGATGTGTTCCATTCACATGACTTTCTCTACATCTCCGCAACAAATTATTGTTAAAAAAAACTTATGCTTCTATTTGCTTCAAGCTAATCGAGAAAAAAATAACAGAAATAGTCTTATTACTTGCTTCTTGTACGTAGAAGCGAAATAAGGGAGTACCATAGGTTAAAGTGATAGTTAAAAGCTGGTTGCTATGTGACTGAATTGCCTTTGTATGGACAGGATTGTATGCCTTTGTACAAGTTTTTCAAAGTTGAAACCAAAAACAAGGAACATCTAAAAAACGACTAACTGCACGAAAAAAATGCATGTAGCATAAATTGTGTGTTTTAACGTGCTCAACATTTTTTGTGTGGTTAGTTTTTGTACATCTCTTATGGTTTAGCAGTTATGTAAAATTCCGTAAAATTCATCCAGAATAAAGAAGGCTATTCCCAGAAAATTCAAGGTATACATTTTATTTCGCATGTAAATATCTTAAATATAAGAGATTTTAATCAAAATCCTTACAGCCATTTTTAAGAAAATCAAAATTTTCGAAATTTTCTCCATGTAAAGGGTAGTTTGTGGTGGGGGGATTTTTTTGAAAATCTTCGCGTCGCATCCTTGGAAGATACCAAAGTTAAATACCAAATTTGGTATTTAACACTATTTTCATTTTTGAGCTATGCTGTCCATACACACACAGACACACACACAGGGCCCTTTTTCCGTAAAATCTCGGTATCGAATTTTTGGGTGGAATAAAATACCTTCTCTGTACACCATGTACACAGTACGTGTGGAGAAAGTAATTAGGAAGTAAAGAACGGTAAGCTAAACTATGTTGCTTACTATCGGAAGCATTGTTACGGCAGGGTTGTTGGCTAGCCTGTTGTGTAATACCGCTGCCAAGCAGCACATTAATGGAGGAAACGGGTTTCCAGATCACTATCAGGTGTTAATCTTTTAAGGTCTATCCCTAATTATAGCACCCACCCCAACCTGGCACTACCTATATTTAGTGTAAAATTGTTAACCGGTTTGACAGCTTGTGTTGTTTACGCGTGCCGATCATTGAGTAAGGTCAGTGATAGTCTGATCCTTATCAGATGTGAACTTCACCAACACAGGATCCCTTTATAGTCGCATGGAAACAGTGGCGTATGCTGATATCAAGCTCTCGGCTAACCCTTTTTACTT
Organism: Hymenopus coronatus; assembly: GCA_030762935.1. NCBI lineage: Eukaryota > Metazoa > Arthropoda > Insecta > Mantodea > Hymenopodidae > Hymenopus > Hymenopus coronatus. The sequence goes on from CM060898.1 coordinate 24,948,677, forward strand.
TCTCTAGAACACAGAGGTGTTCCAAATTCAATGTCGAGATTTCACCGGAAATAAATGTATTGAGTCCAAAAAACGAATGTTTAAAAACATGTTATCACATTTCTGTATGAGAAAAGTATAAGTTTTTCAAAGCTGAAACCAAAAACAAAGAATATCTAAAAAACGATCAACTCCATAAAAAATGTACATAGCATAAATTGTGTGTTTTAATGTGCTCTACATTTTTTGTGCAGTAAATTTTTGTCTATCTCTTACGGTTTAGCAGTTATGCAAAATTCCGTAAAATTCATTCAGAATAAAGTAGTTTTCAGACGCTATTCCCAGGAAATTCAAAATTTGCATATTATTTGTCAGGTAAATATTTTTAATATACGATATTTTAATCAAAGTCGTTAGAGCCATTTTTTAGAAAATCAAAATTTTTAAAAAAGTTCAATGTAAAGGGCAATTGGGGGTGGGGGATTTTTCTCAAAATCTTCGTGTCGCATCCCTGGAAGATACTCAACTTAAATACAATATTTAAACACACACGTTTTTGGGTTATCGTGCACACACACACACACACACACATGTGGCCGCGCCGTGGCCAAGTGATTAGACCACTCGCCTCTCACTTAGACGGCCCGGGTTCGATCCCAAGCGACCGCATGTGAGATTTGTGGTAGACAAAGCGGCGCTGGGGCGTGTTTTCTCGGGGTTCTCCGGTTTCCCCCGCCATCGCATTCCACCGTTGCTCCCTCTTCATTCATGTATCATCAGTGTCAGCGCCTGCGTTGCCGTAAGTAGTTAAAGCGGGCGTTAAACACTACCCAAAAAAAACACACACACACGGACCTTTTCCTGAAAATACTCTTTTTGGTTACAGGGAACCCTATAAAACATATATTTCCGGTGAAATCTCGGTATCGAATTTTTGGGTGGAGTGCAATACCTTCTCTATAATATATGTACTAACATGTAGAGAAAATAAAAAACCAAAAGGCCGTTCATTATGTAATCGAACTTGGTATTTAAGTTAAGTGTATTTCAAGAAGAAAATTTTAAAGAAAATATATAGTATTTTTAATATACAGTATTTAAATCAAAATCGTTAAGAGTCATTTTTGAGAAAAACTAAATTTTCAAAAAATATTTCATGTAAAGAATAGTAGTGGGGGGATTTTTTTTTGAAAACCTTCGTGTCGCATCCTTGTAAGATACATAAATACCGAGTTTGATACTTTTTCTACACGTGCTATGTACATAGTGTATAGAGGAAGTATTGTATTACAACCAGAAAATTCGATACCGAGATTTCACCCGAAATGCATGTTTTGAGGTCTCCCGAGTACAAAAAAAATAGAGAAAAAAAGGCTCATATGTGTGCAGCATAACTCAAAAATGAACAGTGGTTAAATACCAAACTTGGTACTTAAATTCAATATCTTCCAAGGATACCACACGAAGTTTTTCAAGAAAATCTCCCCACCTCCAGCTACTATATACAAAGAACAATTTTACATTTTTAATTTCTCAAAAATGGTTATAACAATTTTGATTAAAATACCGCATATTAAATATATTTGTATCAAAAATAAAAGGTATATCTTGAATTTTCTAGAAATAGTTTCTGAAGACCTCTGCATTCTGGATGACTTTTGTAAAACTTGTAAACCGTAAGAGATACACAAAACCTTACTATACAAAAAATGCAGATCTCGTTAAAACACACAATTTATGTCAGAAGTAGGTATACGCCCTCCGCCTGGAGTCGACGGGAATTTGTCAACTGCTGACCATGCAAAGAAATGAATTTTTAATCACACAACAACCAGCTTAAAAATGCCTGACTATCGGTTTAGCCTAGTATACTCCCTTATTTCTATTTTACTTACAAAGAAACACATATTTAGACCATTAAATGGTTTCGATTAGCTGAAATAGATAAAAGAATATCTATTTTAACAATAACTTGTAACAGAGATGTAGAAAAAGTCATGTGAATGGAACACATCAGATTATTACTTTTTGCAGCACATATGTACAATGTACAAGATAGATAGAAAGGGTATGGCACTCTACCCAAAAACTCGATAGGTATCGAGATTTCAGTGGAAAGGCGTGTTTTGAACATTTTTAGAAAAGGACCATATGTGTACAGCATAACTCAAAAAGCAAAAGTAGGTTAAAAAGTAAGCTTGGTATTTAAATTCAGTATCTTCCAAGCACAAAGAGTTTTAAGAAAAATCCGCCCAACCTAACTACCATTTATAAAGGACATTTTTAGAAAATTTTGCTTTTCTTAGAAACGGTTATAACGATTTTGATTGAATTGGCGTATATTAAAGATATTTACATCACAAATTAAGTGCATATCTTGTATTTTCCAAAGACCTCTTCATTCTGAAAGAATTTTGCATAACTTGTAAATTATAAGATATACACAAAAAGTTACTGCACAAAAAATGTAAATCATTAAAACACACAATTTATATGATATACCTTTTTTCCGAGATACCCCTTGTTATTGGTTTCAGTTTTAAACTACATAACATTTCTGAAACAGGAAGACACATTTCGTTTCATCTGTAGTGTTTTACTGTTGGATGTGCAAGGCGAACCGAACTTCAATTGTTCACATAGCGCCAAGCAATTTTTACTTTCTCTATCACGTATATCAATATAAGTAGTGGATGGATATCGTATTGTATTCCACCCAAAACTTTGATACGGACATTTCATCGGAAATACATATTTTGAGACACCCTGAATAAAAAATAAAAAAAACATTTTTAGAAGCATGTCAGTGTGTGTGCCTGTGTGTGTGTGTTTGGGTAATATAGCTCAAAAACGAAAAGTCGCTTAAGTCAGGATCTTCCAAAGATGCGACACGAAGATTTTCAGTAATATCCCTCCACCCCAAACTATCCTTTACATGTAAAAAATTAGAAAATTATGATTTTCTCAAAAATTACTCTTAAGGATTTTGATTAAAATGCCGTATAAAATATTTAAATGAGAAATAAAATGTATATCTTGAATTTTCAAATAGACTCTTTATTCAGGGTGACTTTTGCTCAATTTTGCATAGCTGGCAATCCGTCACAATAACTGTAGATCTCGATAAAACACCCAATTTATGCCAAACACATTTTTTTTTTTCGTGGAGTTAACCATTTCCGAGTTATTCCTTCTTATTGATTTCTGTTTTAAAATACTTTTCTCATACAGGAATTTGTAAACCTTGGCCATACAAAGAAACGGGATTCAAACACATGGTAACCAGCTTTTCAAAGATTTGACTATCGCTTTAGCCTAATGTACTCCTTTATTTCCCTTCTACTGAGACCATTTCTGCTAACATTTTACTCTACAAGCATGAAATAAATAAAAGAATAAACTTATTACAATAATTTGTTACACTCAAGTGCGGATATTTTTCTAAACATTCTTTTTAGTTTGTGGTATTTTATTTTGTTTTATTTATGAGTCTCAAACCGCGATTTACGATTCAATCTTGGTATAGAACTTTAGGTGGAATGCAGTACATACTCTACTTACTAATGATAAATAGAGAAAGTAAATGACAGCGAAAAATCCCAAAGAAAATGCTTTTTATTTTTTTTTTTTAGCTTAACTTCTTTTAACTGGATGGTTATTCTGACGATGATCGAAATTGGTGATGACGTTCAAATGACCTCGGGGACCATGGAGCTTAAAGTAACTCGATATTCGTCTTCTCAGGATTAAAGGAAACCCCAGGAAAAAGTCCTTATCCGAGCAATCCATCCTAAGCGAGATTCGAGCTCACGACCTGTTGAATGTGAGACAGACACCACACTACCCAGGCGAGCTGCAAATCTATTGCCATAGTCTTCGGCCAAGGTTTTCGTAAATCCCAACTTCACACCAATAGTAAAGGATACCTAAAGAAATGGACTTTATAATAAGTTTAAATCCGCAAAATTCTATTGTAAGGTTTTAATCGAATCCGCTAAATTAGGTTCTGCAAATAATATAAGTAACAGACCTTAAATATTCCGTGATATTATCACAGAATTGTTTTGGTTTGTTTACAACTAAATTGACCGGCAGGAGACTATACATAAGGCCATACACATGCAGTGTCAACTTCAGCGCATGGTTCCTGAGTAACCAGCAATTTTTTTTTCTGTGCCATGAGGGGGCGGAGTCAGCGGAAGTGAAGTGTTAGACTCGCATCTAGATATACACTGCTGTCACGCGGGTCTTCAACAAGCCATGAATACGAGTAATGACACGTCTGTGCGTTATCAACTCTTACAGATCTTATGCTCACTGGCGAAACATTCTCTTTGGCACCCAACCGTAAACAGAGAGCATGTAACTTAAACGTTAAATATTAGACAATGTTCAGTTAAGCCTTGTATAGTGCTTCAGATCACGAACATGGTTGAACAATACAATTTACAAATGTTTTGATTTTACTAAGTTTTATTTTCTATGTACGTGTACATAATAGGTAGGTAGAGAAATTATTGCATCCCACCAAAAAATTCGGTACGAGATTTCACTGGAAATACATGTTTTGAGACTCCCCGAATTAGAAACAAAAGTATTTTTAGAAAACTGTCCGTGTGCGAGAAGTACGTTAAATACCAAACTTGATATTTAAGTTTAGTATCTTCCATGGAAACGACACGAAGATATTGAGAATAATCCCTCTACCCCAAACTACCTTTTTCATGGAAAAATTTCGAACATTTTCTTTTCTCAAAAATAACTAACGATTTTGATTAAAATTTCGTACATTAAAGATATTTACACAAACAATAAAAATGTATATCTTGTACTTTCTGGGAATAGCCCATGAAGATCTCTTTATTCTGGATGGCTTTTCCATAGCTGGTAAACCCTTAAAGAGGGGGAAAAGTTACTACACAAAAAATGTAGATCTTTTTAAAACACACAATTTTTGTCATATGTATTTTGAGTTTTAAAATGAAGATGACCATTTCTGAGATATTCCTTATTATTGGTTTCAGTTTTAACGCCCAATATGGAATTTGATACTAAAACATTAGCAGTTAAAGAACGTCCATAAATGAAAGATAATTTCATTTTTATTTCCAGGATACGAACGAAACATCTATCAAATACTGTAGATTTTTACTTTCTCTACACATACTACGTACATAGTTTATAAAGAAAGTATTGTATTGTACCCAAAAAATTGATACAGAGATTTCACCGGAAATATGTTTTGAGAACCCCCTGAATAAAAAAAATTAGAAAAAGATCCGTGTGTGTGTTTGTGGACAGCATGGTTCAAAAACGAAAATACCGTTAAATGCCAAGAATGCGACATGAAGATTTTCAAGAAATTCCTCCCGCCCCAAACTACCCCTTATATTGAAACATTTTCGAAAATAGTTTTTTTTTTCTCTCAAAATGGCTCTAACGATTTTGGTTAAAATACCACATATTAAATATATATCTTAAACTTTCTGGGAATAGCTTTTGAATACCTGTTCATTCGAGTTGAATTTTACTGAATTTCGCTTAACTGGTAAACAGTAAGAGATAAACAAAAATGTCCTATACAAAAACGTAGATCTCATTAAAACACACAATTTTTCATATACTTTTTTTCGTGTAGAAGGTGGTTTTTGAGATGTTACTCGTTATTTATTAGTTTCATTTTAAAATATTTAAACATTTCTCATGCGGGAACTTGTCAACTCCTAGCCACGCAAACAAACGGATTTCAATCCCATAGCAACCACATTTTAAAAAAGTTGACTGTCGGTTTAGTCTAGTGTATTTCCTTATTTCCTTTCTACTTATATGGAAATAATTAACAAGACCGTTTCTGCTAATATTTACCTCGTATGGTATGAAGTAGATAGAAGAATAAGTTTACTAACAATAATTTGTTGCAAATATGTAGAGAAAGTCATATGAATGGAGTACATCAGATTTTTGTTTGTGTGAAATAACATAATGATGAAGCTTGAACTTGGAATGGGACTTATTAAGAGTATTTCACGAATAAAACGCAACAAATTATATACATGATATTTTCTTACCCGTTTTATTAAAATTACATAACAATTATGCCAGCTATCAGATTGCCTTGCATTACTAAATGAATGAAAAACAGAATGTTACAGAATAAAGACATTCTTTTAGAGATGTAAGTAATTTATTTGAAAACTGACACTATTTGAATGTGCATTGATTAAAATCACAATTTTTAAAGTTCAAAATTGGAGGAATCAGCAGGTAATGAAAATTGAAGTGAATTTGACTGGTTCTTCAACGAGCTGAAGTTTTATTCGATAAAATCGCATTCTCGCAAGCATATTATAAGACAAATGATCATGTTTGGCCCAATCCAAGGCATTACTAAACGTAAGATTGCGTTTAATTATATTTATTTTAAAATGCAATGCTTCAAGTGCACATTAAGATGTATATATTTGGTATCAGGAAGTATTGCATAATGTTTCATCAAAAATAGATACTGCCAAATTTGGTGCGTTTTACTTCAACTTCTCGTTCTTTTAAAACAACATTGGCTTCTAAATGTTCTCGGTTGGAAAGTGAAGGTATTCCACTGAGAGAAAAGCATAGTAAAAGTAAATCAACTGTGCCTTCTAATTTGTGGACTGGTTTACAAGTTGCGTGAGCAGATATTACGTTAGGTAGATTTTATTTGATTAGGTTCGCCGCTTGAAATGTAATAAAGATTGTGCGCAAAAAGAAGCATATGAAATGTCATCTAAAAGTGATGAAGTTTTATATCTCATTTGTTTTCCGTTTTACGTTTACCTACATTTTACAGTGGCGTAATTTGCGTTTAATATACGAAGAATAGCATAGTAATTCATATTCAGGCACCTAAAGAACATCTGGCTATCGTACTTTAAGTACCTAATTTACTTTCCCTCGTGGATTTAATAAACTGCAATATTTTACTTGTAAGTGGTTTAACTGAAATGGTCCTCATTTGAATCCTCGGCGACTGCTACTGTGATACATGGGGCTTTGTGTTTTTTTCGCGGTCGGGGACGAATGCAGGGGTGGTTTCTTATCTACCAGATAACGGGTAGAGACGGAATGGATCCAGCTACAAGGGCAGCATTCGACGCAGGCATGGCCTACTACAACACCGCTAGCAAGGAAGAGCTGGCACTGCGACGGAAGAACCACAATGCCAGTAGTCAGTGGGCGCTGGCGCGCCGTGCCGCCTTGCTGCGGACCATGGAGACGCCTTCCGCCCCACTTACTAAGCCGCCTCCTGCCACGCCACCTACCGTTATGGAGCAGACAGCACACATCGCCGCCGCACCGGTATCCAGTAAGAAACCGGCCCGGCCTCATCCGCCGACAGCCTCCGCCGCCGTGCCGGCACCCAACCGGGAACCGGCCCGGCTCAAACCGCCGACTGCCTCCACCGTCGTGCCGGAACCCAACCGGGAACCGGCCCGGCACCAACCGCCGACCGCCTCCACCGCCGTACCGGAACCCACCGGGGAATCTGTCCGGCCTCCTTCGCCGCCTTCAACACACCATGATGGCCATCTTACAGTGGGCGTCATAGGGGTCCCGAGAGACCTTCCATCCCGCTTCGTGCTGGGTGCCCAACGCCGCCTTTGGCCCTCTGCAGTAAAGGCCAACCGCATCTCATCACCTCGGGGACCCACATCGCTGGTCCGCCTCCACCTGGGGTCCGCGCCTGAAGCCGAAGCTGCCTTGACATCACGCCTGCCCTTGTTAGGGCAACAGCTACGTGTTGAGGCTAGCAGAAGCGAACGTCCGGTCCCCTGCAGACGCTGCTGCACCTACGGACATCGTTCGGAGGATTGCCACGCCGCACCTAAGTGCCACTACTGTGGGGCAAGCTCGCTTACAGCCGCTTGCTCCAACCATGATCTGCGCCGTCGACGCCGCTACTGCGCTACCTGCTCGGGGAACTCGCACTACACAGGGCAAGCCACGTGCCCCCTGTATCCCCGGAGTAGCCTTCACCTCCACAAAAGTCACAGCAGCACCACCAACCATCACCATCACTAGACTCTACACCGAACACCTCACCAGTAAACTCTTCACCGACGGACACCTTCCTAAAGGACGCCGTGGACTCCATCCAGCAGCACATCGCCGCCATCCAGGCGGCTACACACCAACTCGGCCTCCGTCTCGAGGAACTTCAGAGGGAAACCAACGAACGACTCGCAGCATTGGAGGCCAAGTACCAGGACTCTGATCGTGTTGCAGGTGATAATGGCGCGGTGCTTGCGTCCATCCAGCGCCAGCTGGACCACATAGAGAGCCACCTCGTCCATCCACTTGCCGAGGACAGCGACGACCAGTGCCCGCGGCTGGGGTCTCTTGAGGCTTCAGTCGTGGGTGTCCGAGAGCTGCAGCATCAACTGCATCAATCCATATCCAAACAACTACACGACCTCCAGACAGGACTTACCACTGACATTCTCGCCTACATCGCTACCGGCCCAGCCCCCAGGGAAAGGAAGAACCGGTAGTTCCGACATCATCACCACAGGGAGAGAGTGGCAACTCTCCCTGCACTCCCAAATCCCACTTTTCACCAACAAATCCAACCTCCAAAATTTCCTCAATTCCTCACCCATAATTCGCTACGGGGCCGGCTGGGCCTCGGTCAAGCCGGCCTGCTAGCAGAACCCTCTCCCCACAGCGGGCCAGTTCACCTTCACCTTTGACTGCGCGGGTGCAACAGCGGTACCGCAGCAACCTTACCTTCCAATACCGGTGGAGGGGCTTTTTAGTCGGTAGGCCCATTTTCTGGGAGACCCCGACACTCCGGGCCCGCCAGCTCGGGTTAGTCCTTAGGTGGATTTTTCCCCTCCACTTGAAACTAAAAAAAAAAAAAAAAAAGAGACAGCGCAGACTCGCCGCTGCTAAGGCAGACCCCGACGCCTCTTCCCCGGCAGCCGCCGAGGAGGCAGCACCTCTGACCTTACCGGTCGCGGCAAGCCTTGCTTCGCCGCCGGCCGCCACCGCAGTCTCTCCGCAGCAGCAACCGCCGCCACCGACGCCTCCGCCCAGCTCCACGTTGCCGCCACCACGGTTCAGTGCCGTGGTACGGGGGGGTACCTCGGGACCTTTCCACCCGGCATGTGCTCCACGCCGCGCAGTCGCGGTGGCCTTCTTGCTTGAGGGCCACCCGTATATACTGCGACCGGGGGCCAACGCCGCTGGTTCGCCTGGAGATGCAGGACCAGGCTGACCTTGAGGCTGCCCTCGCTTCAGGGTTGCCCTTATTAGGGCGACTCCTGGCAGTCGAGGCAAGCCGACAGGAACGCCACAGGCCCTGTCGACGCTGCTGTGCCTTTCGAGCATCAAGCTGACACCTGTTCCTTGCCGCCGCGGTGCCACTACTGTGGCTCCAACACGACCACCACCGAGTGCACTGGGCATGATATGCGCCGTCGCCGCCGGTTCTGTAGTGGCACAGGACATTTCACCGGGCAAGCCCAGTGCCCGCTATACCACCAGCCCGGATTACACCACAGACAACCACATTCACCGACGCCACACCACCTGCGCCTATAGAGTCAGCGACGCGGGATGCCATACAGGACCTCCACGCGGAGATCCTGAACATCGACGCTCGTTTAGCTGCTCTGGAGGAGGCATTCACCAGCGTCGTTTCACAGAAGCTGCAGGACCTACAAGCTGCCATCACCGCCGCCATCTCCACTTTACAGTCTTCCACCGCTGAGCTGTCCAACCGAACAGCCAGCATCCAAGCGCAGCTACAGCAGCAACAGGAATACCAGCACCTCCAATCCGCCGATTTTTTTTTTTTTGGTAGTGTTTAACGCCCGCTTTAACTACTAATGGCACCGCAGGCGGTGGCACTGATGGTACATGAATGATGATGGAGCATCGGTGGAATGCGATGGCGGGGGAAACCGGAGTACCCGGAGAAAACCCGCCCCAGCGCCGCTTTGTCCACCACAAATCTCACATGCGGTCGCTTGGGATCGAACCCCGGCCGTCTAGGTGAGAGGCTAGTGGTCTAACCACTCGGCCACGGCGCGGCCCCTCCAATCCGCCGAGAGGGCCCTATTCAAGAACCGCACATCAGGTACAACGAATCCCAGGACACCACAAGAGGCTCTCAAGTTACTGAGAAATAAACACAGAGACGCAGTTGACTTTAGGTAGCACGATTTCCTTCCCACTCTTCCATTTAACCTACTCCATAAATTCTCCTTCAAAATCTCCTGAAATTCGCCAGAGGGCAGGCTGGGCCTAGGTCAAGCCTGCCTGCCGACACTCAATATCTCCTCTGGCGGCCGCACAGCGGGCCAGTCATTATCACCAGTACTACGCGGGTGCAACAGCGGTACCGCAGAAATCCTTCTCCCTATCCACTCCAGCACCGGTGGAGGTTTTTTAGTCGGTAGGGCCACGTGGCAGAACCCGACACTCCGGACGTGCCCGGGTAGTCTATAAGGTAGATTTTTCCTCCACTCGAAAAAAAAAGACAACCTTTCTGCTATTTCCCTTTCATTTCGTTTCTTTCTCATCTTTCAGGGGAGTTTCTAGATTTTGGAGCACGGTGGTACCAGCAGATGTGGATGCATGCTCAATGAAAAGAGCACTTCCTATGGATACCAATCCTTGTCCCGTTGATGCATATCCTTTCGCTCTCAGTTTCTTCCCCTTTCCCCTAATTCGCTAATGATTTGAATAACGTTATATTATCTGTCTGAAGAATGATAGCTGTCGACCACGACTGAAGCTTGCGTAAACACAAACAGATAAGCGGTATTACGTTATCACTCCCGGTGCATATCTTGCAATACTGGAATACAGTTGAGTCTCTTACAGTGGACGGGTTGGAATCAATTCAAAAGCAAACACCACCGCGCGTAGTCATACACTCACAAAGTAGAGCATTAATATTCATTAGTGATAAATAAAACAGCAAATTTAACCTGTTGTGGACCGCTCATTTATTATGTTTACGTTCGCTGTGCTGATGTTTTTATGGTGAGACTGTATTGCGCTATATTCCAGCCTTCTCTGACCGATCTAACTATGTCATACTATACCAGCGACCTCCCCTTACAAACGCATTCTTTCGTCAGACAGGTAGTACAAGCCCCGCATACAATGTAAGGCCAGCGATAAACGCTATAGATATAAGCCTGTTATGATAATTTTCATCCTGAAAGGCGTGTTTAAAATGAAGAATCCTTCTATGCATTTGTTAACACAAATTTCAGGTATTTTAGAAGCATTGACTCTACTATATATTTGATTCATACAGTTGTGAAAATGTAAATTCGACAATATAGTACTTTCTGGATATATGACCATACTAAACAAAGTAATATTTTATACCGTACAACAGCCTATTCCACAACAGCGGCCAATGAGAGGTGACTAGTTTCGTGACAATTAACAGGATCGGGTCTAAGTTGTATGGGGAACCAAAGAGGACTGCGATTGCTGGGTCGTTGATCGCCCTCTTTGGCTAGTCCAGGTGAGACAGATCCTCGAGCTTGGAAACATAAGGGACTTCCGCGCTTCTCTGTGTTCGTCTGCCTGCGACCGTAGCCTCCTGAACTTCTACCACTTTATCCCTTCTTCCTGGTTCTTATAACTGAAACGCTAAGGATTAGGATTACTCACAGACGAGTCCCCATTCACTGGGGCAGAGCACTGCAGTAGATCCTTAGACCCTTTGCAAATTACTTGACCCCAGGGAAGGAGGAATGGGGGGAGAGATCTGAAGGACGAAATTGAATTGAATTGTGCTTTATTTTAACTGTGTTAAAATCTAAGCATCCCATTCTACATTGAACATCAAAGATAGCTTAATTTTACTCAGATACCTCTTTATCAGCCTTGAGGATGTTTTATGAGACAATAGCTTTACAGTATTTTTCAGAAAATGATAACCCTCTGCCAAATGCCGCGATACCTTCAAGTTTGGGTTTTGGAGGTTTGCGGCTGAAAACCAATCCTCGCGGTTGCCAAATATTCCACTTACTGGTCCTTTAACTGAGGTGCGAATCTCGACTTGCAGGCGAAGCTCCAGGAAACAGAGATTTTACTACGTTGCCTCTCACCTCTAGTACAGGGACGTCTTTTGTTTGCTAATAATCAGGCAAAGGGGGAGCGGTCCCGTTTGAAGGCCATCATATTTTGGAGAAAACTATACTTCCCTTCCAAAGGAAGCCATGCTAGTATATTACCCCCAGACCACGGAAGACGACCAGATCCCGATCAAGAATGTCGGGGTCCCTAACGTTTCCAAATTGAACACTTCCGAAGTTGAACACTTCCGACACCGCCCGAGCACAACCTACGAACCTCGAGCCTTCTTGAGTTACCCGAAGGAACCATAATTCAAAGAACCCTAAAGCTGGGCCCGCAACGACGCCGCAGTGCACAAGCCTCCACCCAATCGCAACCTGCCGAACACCCTCGCCTCGTCCTTCAACCCTAAAACAGATGTCACGGAAGTGGCGCGAACAGGAAAATTCGGGGGATGTAAAATGAAAAAATGAAATGGACGCTCTTTAACTGCTGTGGTTCTCAGCGTCCCATTCTATATTGGGGGTGAAAGAGCGCTTAATTTTGCTTAGAGGCCTCTCTATCAGGCTTAAGGTTCTTTTAGTGCCGTAAATCTACGATACGGGACCAACGGCTTTACCTCCCTTCCGAAGGAAGCCACGCTAAGGATTTTTACGCCCGAAAAAATCCATCATTCTCCGCCAGGTTTGAACCCGCGACCTTAGGTATATGAAGTTAGCATGGTAACCATTACACCATGGAGAGCGACTCGGGGGATGTAGTGAACTAATGAACTTTAGTCTGGTGACCCGGAGAAATCCCTGAGAAATTCCATGAGTCAGGTTCCTCGATCACGGGGATCGAATCCACGATCTCCCGAATGGGAATCAACGTTATCACACCACCTGGCCGGGTACTGTAATAAGCGTTCCTATCTAAGCATCACATTGTAGGTGATCGGATTGCACTAATCTGGACGGTTAGTAGACCCAAGCTGGTAAAGATCGCCCCCACTGACGTTTTCGGTAGTCTTCCCCTATGGGTTGACGCGCGTAAGTACCGTGTCCACTTCCGCCCTTGCACGCAAGGAGACCTGGTATATAAAATAGGCACCGGCCCAATGGAAACATTGTCATATTAAAACTATAAATAAATTAATACCTTTTTATTCCTCAAATAATACTTCTAAATTGATTTTTATTATTTCAGTCTTACTTTCTCTACACGTACTATGTACACAGTGTATAGAGAAGGTATTGTATTGCACCCAAAAATTCAACACTGAGATTTCAACGGAAATACATGTTTTGGGTCCCACTGTATAAAAAACACGCATTTTTGGGAAAAATGTCCATGTGTGTGTGTGTGTGTGTGTGTGCGCGCGCGCGCGCGCGCATGGTTCAAAAACGAAAAAAAAAAGTTAAATACCAAACTTAGCATTTATGTTCCAAGGATGCAACACGAACATTTTCAACAAAATACCCCCCCCCCACTACCCTTTACATGGAAAACATTTTGAACATTTTGATTTTCTCAAAAATGGCTCTGACAAATTTGATTAAAATTTCTTATGTTTAAGATATTAACATGTGAAATAAAATGTATATCTTGAATTTTCTGGCAATAGGCTCTAAAAACCTCTTTATTCTGAATGATTTTTATTGAATTTTGCATTACTGGTAAACCGTAAGAGATAGACAAAAACTTACTACACAAAAAATGTAGAGCTTCTTAAAACACACAATTTATGTCATATCTACTTTTTTTTTCGTGGAGTTGGCCGTTTTCGAGATATTCCTTGTTATTGATTTCAGTTTTAAAATACTTTAACTTTTCTGATACGGGAGCTTGCCAACGCTTGGTCACGCAAAGAAGCGGATTTCAATTCCATAGCAACCACATTTTAAAACATGTGACTGTCGGATTAGCCTAGTGCATTCTCTTATTTCCCTTCTATTTATAAAGAAACTAAGTATTAGGACCATTATATCGCTATGGTGTAGAAAGAGGAATAATATTTTGTAGAAAGTTTGTTTGTAGAACCGCTAGAGAAAGTCATGTGAGTGTAACATATAAGATTTTTCTCAATTATGTGCATCAATTCTATTTAATGAAGTAAATTACTATGCACCCTTATAATAAAATAACTTCTCTACCTTCAATTAAAGTAACCATTAAAACTTTATTTTAAAAATATTTTCACGGATTTACTCCCTGGGGGGAACGCATACCTGATTGTCAGGCCTCTGATCGCTTGGTATGTCTACAGTATTTTTCAGAGCATGATGGCCCTGCCCCCCCCTCATCTTCCAAAGGCCTGACTTTAAAGTTTGGCATTAGGGTGTGTGAGGTTGGAAACCAACCCTTGCTGTTGCCAAGTCTTCCACTTCCTGACCCCTTAATTGAAGCGCGATTCTAGACTTGCAAGTAGTGTCTCAGATTTTACTGTTTTCTCTCGCCTCTAGTACAGGATCGTCTTTTGTTTGCTAATGGTTATTGCCCAATGGTAGAGGGGAGAGGTTCGTTTGATGGCCATCATGTTTTGGAGAAAACTATAAGCATCAAGTCAGTCTTCTGAAGAGGTACTTGAACCAGCACCAGCTCTTCTCTGTCTGGCAGTATCTTGAACATAGATTATCCGGATTTGGAACCGTTTGCCGTAAATAACTGCCAGCAAAAAGTATGTTGGCAGAGCCGCAGAAATTAATGGTCCTAGACTAAACACACACGCTTATCTAAGTTAACTGTAGCATAAATCCTCGTTCAAAGGAATGTTAAAAGTTAAAAGAGCCCTTTCCGCCCTCAAGTGTTTGGTGCTAGTCTTATCTTCTCTTCGACATTCTTACAGTAAGCAGAGGAAGTATTACCTACATTCCACGCAAACCTCTATGTTGAGATTTCACCGGAAATTATATTTAGGCTCCTGAACTCTCCCCCCGCCACAAAAAATGAATTTTTAATTTCTCTACTTAGTACATAGTACATAGGTAGAGAAGATATTGAACTCCACCTAAAAGTCGCCCTCCGTGGAGTAATGGTTACCATGCTAACTTCATATATATACAAGGTGTTAATGAACTATTGCGAGATTGTGCACGTGACTGATATAAGTAATTTGAGATCGGCGATGCAAGGTCCCCGGATAAACATAACGCAACTACATAGCGTTAAACGTGTGGGTATCAGGTGCTGATAGTCGATGTTAAAGCAAAACAGGTTGAAAAAATCTGATGTGTACCATTCACATGACTTTCTCCATATCCCTGCAACAAATAATTCTTAAAAAGCTTATACTTCTATTTACTTTATGCTAATCAGAAAAAATTAGCAGAAATAGTCTTATTACTCGCTTCCTTGTAAGTAGAAGCGAAATAAGGGACAACCGTAGGTTAAAGTGATACTCAAAAGCTGGTTGCTATGTCAATGAAGTTCCTTTGTTTATATGGATAGGAGTTGACAAGTTCCTGTATGAGAAAAGTATACGTTTTTCATAGCAGAAACCAAAAATAAGGAATGTCACAAAAACGACGAACTCCACGAAAAAAATGTATATAACATAAATTGTGTGTTTTAATGTGCTCTACATTTTTTGTGTAGTAAGTTTTTGTCCATCTCTTACGGTTTAGCAGTCATTCAAAATTTAGTAAAATTCATCCAGAATAAACTACTCTTCAGAAGCTATTCCCAGAAAATTCAAGATATACATTTCATTTGTCAGGTAAATATGTTTAATATCCGAAATTTTAATCAAAATCGTTAGAGCCATTTTTGAGAAAATCAAAATGTTCGAAAAAAGTTCCATGTAAAGGGTGGTTGGGGGTGGGGGAATTTTTCTCAAAATCTTAAATTTAAATACCAAGTTTGGTATTTTACCGACTTTTCGTTTTTGAGTTATCGTGTTCACAGACACACACACACACACACACACACACGGACCTTTTTGTGAAAATGCTTTTTTTGGATATTAGGGACCCTAAAACATATATTTACGGTGAAATCTCGGTATCGAATTTTTGGTGGAGTGCAATACTTTCTCTATACACTATGTGCATAGTGCGTATGGAGAAAGTAAAAATGGCTTAGAATGTCTTTAAAACTGCTGCCCGAGTATAGAGATATCGATTTTTAGCACCTCGTTACTAGCGTTCTCAAGATTTAACGTCGCAAACATCTGTAAAATCTCGAACTAATCGCTTGACATTGCGACACTGAACATTCATTAACTACATTCTTGAGTTATGTAGCCTACCCTGTAGGCGCTTTTTCAGCTGCTCTGGTGTCTGAATGTGTAACGCGGGAAGCTGCTATCCCAAAGGTCATGAGTTCGATTCCAGTCATAGAGTAAATGTTTTATTATTATTTTTTTTCATTCCAGACGAAGTGCCGCGATACGTGAACGAGAGCCTAACTCGGAAACTATCTTTCACTTGAAAGCCAGTATCATAACCACTACGCTAGAGAGGTACGCTGTAATATGTCCCTTCGTTTTTCGTGTTATGCTCTCAAATGGTTGATAAATTAGCCAGTGGCGTACTGGCACTTCACAAACTTATAGCCATTATTTCGAAATTTCACTAAACAGGCCACACGTCTCCTATCTCAAATTACTTACTTAAGTAATCTACATATTCTGTGAAAATATTTCGGTAGAGTTCATTAATAACCTGTATATATGCCCAAGGTCGCGTGTTCAAACCACAGCATAGCTTCCCTCGGAAGGGAAGTAAAGCCGTTGGTCCCGTGTCGTAGATTTACGGCAGGTGAAAGAACCTCAAGCCTTAAAAAGAGGCCTCTGAGCAACATTAAGCAGTCTTTCACGCCCAGTATAGAATGGGACGTTGGAAGCCACAGCAGTGAAAGAGCATCCAAAAATAAAACACCGTGCATTTTTCATTTTGCCACCTAAAAATCCGATACCCAGATTTCACCTGAAATACACATTTTAGCGTCTTCCATATCTAAATAATAATTTAAAAAAATTAACAAAAGATCGTATGTGATTTTTTTTAATAGGTTTAACGCCCGTTTATACTGCATAAGGCGCCGCAGGCGATGACACTAATGATACATGGAATGAAGATGGACTACTGGTGGAATTTGATGGTGGGGGGGAAGCCGGAGAACTCAAGAGATTAACCCGCCCCTGCGCCGTTTTGTCCACCACAAATGCGATCGCTTGGAATCGAACCCGGGCCGTCTAGTGAGAGGCGAGTGGTCCAACCCCTTGGCCCGTGTGTGTGTGAGCACGATATCTCAAAAACGAATAGTCGATAAAATACTAAACTTTTGATTTTCTCAAAAATAGTGCTAACAATTTTGATTAAAATATTCTATATTTTCATGACAAATATGATGTATACAAATATATCTTTTACATAACTTGGAAACCGTAAGCGATAGACAAAATCTACTGCACAAAAATGTAGATCTCGTTAAAACACACAATTTATGTTATATACATTTTTTCGTGGAATTTATAATTTTTTTTAGACATTCATTGTTATTGGTCTCTGCTTTAAAATTTATCGTTTTCTCATACGGGAACTTGACAACTTCTGGTCATGTAAAGAAACGGATTTCAATCCCATAGCAACCACATTTTAAAACATTTGTCCATCGGTTTAGCCTAGTGTCTTCCTTTATTTCCCTTCAACTTATAAGGAACTAAACAATAAGACCGTTTCTGCTTATTTTTATTTCGATTAGCATGAAGATAGAAGAATAAGCTTATTAACAATAATTCGTTACAGATATATAGAGAAAGTTATGTGAATGGAACAGACTTTTTCCACACGACCAATAGTGTCATATTTCTTACAACCGACGCATGCGCTATGAGGTGTAGATGATTTATTCATTACATTCCATTTTTATTATGAAGCAAGAGAGGCAAACGAACCTATTTTTCCCGCCTTTCCATGGAACATATAAATAACATGGCTCATGAGTACATAAGAACTTCTGAGGAGTTTATCATAAATATTATAACTCAAATAGTGTAACTACTAAAGGTATCTCTTGTAATTTTATCGTTTCTCTACGTTATAGTATTTTCGATCCAAACTGTGTACTTCTATTGCTTCTCTACATTAGCATCCTCAAGCACTGTTATCTTCAAAGAAGAACTTTACATCAAAACACTACATTTTAATTTGCGCGCTGTTTTACAAGAAATTCTTGAATACACGGTCATCTTTAAAATGCAATAATGATAATGCTCACGAAACGTGTACGACAGACAGCAGTAGGTAATGTCATAAACGCTGACAACAGCTCGATAAAAATCTGGTGTGTTGCATTCACATGACTTTCTCTATATCTCTGCAACAAACTATTGTTAAAAATGTTACGCTTCTATTTACTTCATACTAATCGAGAAAACAATCAGCAGAAATAGTCTTCTTACTTGCTTCCTTGTAAGTAGAAGCGAAATAAGGGAGTACCGTAGGTTAAAGTGAAAGCCAAAAGCTGGTTGTTATGTGACTGAAGTTCCTTTGTTTGTATGGACTGAAACTGTTAAATTCCTCTATGAGAAAAATATGTTTATTAAAGCTGAAACCAAAAAACAAGCAGTATCTCAAAAACGATCAACTCCACGAAAAGAAGTATTAAAGATAAATTGTGCGTTTTAAGGTGCTCTACATTTTTTGTACTGTAAGTTTTGGTCCATCTCTTACGGTTTAGAAGTTATGCAAAATTCCGTAATATTCATCCAGAATAAAGTAGTCTTAAGAGGCTATTCCCAGAAAATTCAAAATATACATTTTATTTCTTGTGTAAATATATTGAATACACGAAACTTTAATCAAAATCGTTAGAACCATTTTTGAGAAAATCAAAATTTTCGAAAAAATTTCCATGTAAAGCGTAGTTTGGGGTAGGGGGATTTTCCTCAGAATCTTCGTGTCGCATCCCGAAAATACCAAACTTAAAAATACCAACTTTGGTATTTTACTTTTCATTTTTGAGTTATCGTGTTCACAGACCTACGGACACACGGCCACACACACGCGGACCTTTTTCTGAAAATGCTTTTTTTGTGATACAGGGGACCCTAAAACATATATTTCCGGTGAAATCTCGGTATCGAATTTTTGGGTAGAGTGCAATACCTTCTCTATGCACTATGTACATAGTACGTATAGAGAAAGTAAAAATAGGTTTTCACGTTCATATGACTTTCTCGACGTTTTCTGCAAAAACTATTCTTATAGAAACTCATTCTTCTACTTCATGATAATCGAGATAAACAGTTTCATTTATTGCTCATTTATAAGAGGAATAACACACTAAGCTAAAGTTCTATATAAATAATGCTTCAATTTTGGGAAACTAATTAATACTTTTTAATAAATCAAAGAGTTTTGAAAAGTACGAAAAATAATAATTTTTCTAGACTTATGACTGATATAAAAATATAACAGAACTATTTGTAAATTTATGGCTGTAAAACGGGATTTTTATGTGCATAATTTTGAAAATGCACGTGGTACATGTTTAATAGAACAATAAATTTAGACAGTAAACAAATATTATTTAAATAACCATGTAAGCTTGAATTTTTATCTTCACAAAGCACATAATACATAGGTACAGAAGGTATAGCACGCCAATCAAAAATTCGTCAGCTAGATTTCACCGGAAATACACGTTTTAGGGTTCCCTGTATCCAAAAAAAAATATATATATAAAAAGGTTCGTGTGTGTGTGTGTGTGTACGTACCTGTGTGTCAGTAGGTCTATGAACACGATAACTCAAAAACAAAAGTCGGTAAAGTACCAAACTTGGTATTTAAGTTTATATCTTCCAAAAATACGACACGAAGATTTTGAGGAAAATTCCCCCATCCCAAACTACTCTTTACATGGAAAAATTTTCGAAAATGTTCATTTTCTCAAAATGGCTCTAAGATTTTGATTAACATACCGTATATTAAAGATATATGCATAACAAATACAATGTATATCTTAAATTTTCTGGGAATTACTACAAAGACCTATTTTTTCTGGATGAATTTTGCATAACTGGTAAACCGTAGGACAAAAACAAATAACACACAAATTTAGATCTCGTTAAAACACACAATTTATGTCATATACTTTCTTATTTCTGAAGTTGACCATTTCCGAGTTATTCCTTATTATTGATTTCAGTTTTAAAATATGCCTATTAACTTTTCTCATGCCAGATTGTAAACTCCTGGCCATGCAAAAAACCAAATTTCATTCGCATAGCAATAGCTTTTAAAACATTGTCTAATGCTTTAGCTTAGTGTATTTCCTTATTTCCCTTCTACTTCAGGAAGTAATTAATTCATACATGTCTACTAAGGTTTATCTTAATAAGCTTGAAGCAGAGAGAACGTTCAGCTTTTGTAAATATAATTTGTTGTAAAATAGTTATAGAAAGTCATGTGAATGGAACACATCAGAATTTTATATATGAGAAAATGATTACTACTATTGTACATATAAGATAATTAGTATTACTTTCAATAAAATATCTTACATATTGTCGATTTTCGCAATTTCACAGATGCTTCACTTTAAATGCCTTTAAATTCTTTACTGATTACAGTTTAAAGTCTAGTGCAAACAAACACAATTTTTATTTTCTCTACACGTAGATACTATGTACATAGTGTGTAGAGAAGGTGCTGTAATGCACCCAAAGTTCGATATTGAGATTTCACCTGAAATACAAGTTTTGGATCCCCTGAAATAAAAAAAAGCAGTTTTAGAAAACGGTCCGCGCTTGCGCGCGCGTACATACATACAGTCATGGAAAAAAGAATTCATACACCAGTGTTTATGTAGAAAAACTTAATTTATTATAACTAAAGTTAACATCCAGAGAGGTTATATGGTAAACTAACAGTATGATATTTCCTCCTGAATCTATACATATAAACGCATGACCAAATTACTCCTCTTCAAAAAGTAAATAAAAAATGTGTATCAGCTGGCTTCTCACAACAA
The DNA here is from genome assembly GCA_030762935.1 of Hymenopus coronatus. Lineage (NCBI taxonomy): Eukaryota > Metazoa > Arthropoda > Insecta > Mantodea > Hymenopodidae > Hymenopus > Hymenopus coronatus. The sequence continues at coordinate 24,969,695 of CM060898.1, forward strand.
GGAAAAAAGTATTCATACACTCAAAGAAAATGGCAGTTTAAATACAATACAATAACAAAAGTAATACTTTGTAGGCATTCCCGTTCTACGTATTACTTCTCTTAACCTCTTTGGCATGGAATGAACCAGGTTTTTTGTAGTCTCTAGGTAATATTTATCATTCTTGCTGAAGACATTGTTTCAGAGCTGCCTTGCTTTGTATGTCATGCTTTCGGATCATTCTTTCAAGGGTATCCCAAAGATGTTCAATTGGATTAAGGTCTGCACTCTACGCTGGAAACTTGAGAACGTGGGGAGTATGGTACAACAACCACAAACGAACAATTTCCGCCGTATGCTTAGGATCATTGTCTTGTTGAAAGTAGTAATCTGTGCCTAAACTCAGTTTATCAACACTCTTTTGCAGATTATTCTTTAGGATATTTAAATATTGAAATCTATCCATGTTACCTTCAACAAAAACAAGTTCTCCAACACCAGATGTAGCCATACATCCCCGCACCATAATTCCTCCTCCCCCATGCTTCACTGTGGCTAGAAGGTGCTTGGGCTCAAGCTCAGTATTTGGTCTTCTCCACACCAAAATTCTGCAATCATTTACAAATACATTCAATTTACTTTCATCTGTGAACAGTACCCTGTCCCAGAAATTCGTGTTCTTGCTTAGATGCTCTCGAGCAAATTCAAGTCTGACTTTCTTGTTCTTCTTGCTGATGTATGGTTTCTTTCTAGGTACCCTAGCTCCATAGCCTGCACTACTTGAACATAGCGAACAGCCCTTGGTGTTAATTCCTCTCCGAACTGATCGTTAACATAGGCAGACAATGCAGAGGCTGTCAATTTAGGACCTTTTTTATCATTCTTATTAATATATTCTTTTCCCTTTGCGTTAGCTTCTGTGGTCGTCCTCTTCTTTCGCTATTAATGATAGAATTTCTCTGTCTATATCGTGTTATTATGGACTGCACAGTTGCCCAGCTTCTTCCAATAACATCAGTAATGTTTGAAAATGATTTTCCCTTTTGATATTGAGAGATAACTATCTGTCTTTCCTCTACAGTTGTTTCTTTGCCTTTGCGGCCCATATTTCTGTCGCACGGCATTCACTACGTAACAGAACCAACAAGCAGGTATAAATTGCTTGCTGCAAACGGTTCGTTGGTGGTTTCTGTGTTTACATTTCTAGTGGTGTATGAATACTTTTTTCACTGTCAAATACAGCCAGTATTGGGGTATCGTTTATTTCCTTGAGGTACGTTTGTTTAATACTCAAATCTTTGTTACCATGACACTTTATTTAATGGGGTGGCTTCCTACACAGAATCGTAGCGCTGTCATTTAATTTAATATGGAAATATCAGTGGTCAATTTCAATTGCAGTACTGTATGAATACTTATTTCCATGACTGTATGTGTTAACCGAAAAGACCGTTAAATACCAAACTTGGTATTTAAGTTTGGCATCCTCCAAGGATTCGACACGAAGATCTTCAAGAAAGTCCCCCCACCCCAAACTATCCTTTACATGGAATATTTTTCGAAAATTTTGATTTTCTCAAAAGTGGCTCAAACGATTTTGATTAAAATACCTTATTTTAAGATACTTTTATGACAAACGAAATGTGTATCTTGAATTTTGTGGGAATAGCTTCTTAAGACCTCATTCTGGCTGATTTTTGTATAACTGGCGAACCGTGAAAGATAGACAAAAACTTACATTCTACACAAAATATGAAGATCTCATTAAAACACACAATTTATGTCTTGTACTTTTTTTTTATTTTGGTAGAGTTAAAAGTTTTCGAGATATTCTGGATTATGGGTTTCAATTTTAGACATCTTTCTTCTCGTTTCTCGTTTGTTTATCCTTGGCAAGCAAAGAGATTGGAATTTCAATTTCTTGACATAGCGACCGGCTTTTAAAACAAGAGGCTTTCGCTTTAGCCTGTGCATTTTCTTATTTCCCTTCTACTCACAAGGAAGCTAGTGATGAAGCTAATTCTGCTTATGTTTATCTTGATTAGCGTGATGTATGTAACAGATTAATGTTTTGAATAAAAGGTTTGTTTACCGAACAGCTAGAGGAGCCCATATGAATGGAACACGTTAGATTTTTGCCCTTCTACTTACAAGGAACCAAGTAATAAGGACAATTTGAGCTTTTTATCTCGATTAGCTTGATGTAAATAGAAGAATAAGCTTACTAACAATAATTTGTTACCGAAATGTAGAGAAAATCATGTGAATGGAACGCATCAGACTTTTTAGGTAGGTAAGAAAAAGAACATAAACATTAAAGTTGTAAACATAGCTGCAATCTCTCCTTGCTAGAACGCGCAGTGTTCTAAATAAACTATGTCTAATTTTGCTTCGTCATTTGCAAGTTTCTTATGATGCAGGAGAAACAGTTTTTCGCAACACGATTTAGGACAGGAAGACTTGCGAAATATCTCAGTACTGACAACATGCTTGCCGTTTGATGAGATGGCAGTATGTGGCTTGGACTTAGTTCCTATAAGTGGTGAAATGCGAGTCATTAAGCTGATTTCACTGAAATTCTTTACTTGAGGACGTTTTTGAGCCGTTTCATTGCCAACTTGGATTTTAAGTTTCACAACATTTATTTAACGTAATCAAATGAAACTTTAACACTGGCTATAGCAATCTTTTCCCAACATAATTCATGTAAAATTGCTACATATTAATGTTACCCACAAAATAATATTCACTGGGAGTGTTACATTCAGGTGCATTTTCCTCTAAAACTGTATATCCTGTATCAGCGAATCCGTTTACTTTCTCTAGCACGTAGGTAGGTATATATACTGTAAATAGTAGGTAGAGAAAGCATTATACTCCACCAAAAATTCGATACCGAGATTTCCCCGGAAATGCATGTTTTGAGCACCCTATAGTAACACTTTTAGAAAAAGGTCAATGTGTTATGTGTGTGGTCTGCATAACTCAAAAACAAAGGGACAAGGAACTAAGTAACTGATAATGTTTACTTTGATTAGCATGATGAAGGCAAAAGAATAGTTTGTATGTATATGGTAGATATAAAAGGTATTGTATTCCGCATCAAAAATAATTTGTTTTCCATTCGCAAGAGTTTCTCTATATCTCTGTAACAAATTATTGTTAATAAGCTTATTCTTCTATCTACTCCATGCTAATCGAGTTAAACATTAGCAGAAACGGTCTTATTGCTTAGTTCCTTTAAGTAAAAGGGAATACACTAGGCTAAACCGACAGTCAAACGTTTTAAAATGTGGTTGCTATGGAATTGAAATCCGTTTCTTTGAGTGGGCAGAAGTTCAAAAGTTCCCGCATGAGAAATAAATATTTTAAAACTGAAACCAATACAAAGGAATATCTCAAAAATTATCAACTTCATGAAAAAAATGTATATAACATAAATTGTGTGTTTTAACGTGCTCTATATTTTTGTGTGGTAAGTTTTTGTTCATACCTTATGGTTTAGTGGTTATGCTAAATTCCGTAAAATTGGTCCAGAATAAAGTAGTCTTCAGAGGCTATTCCCTGAAAATTCAAGATAGATCTTTAATATACGATATTTTAATCAAAATCGTTAGAGCCATTTTTAAGAAAATCAACATTTTCGAAAAAAGTTCCATGAAAAGGAAAGTTGGGGGTGGGATGATTTTCTTGAAAATCTTCGTGTCGCATCCTTGGAAAATACCAAACTTAAATACCTACCAAGTTTTGTATTTGACGGTTTTGAGCTATGCTGTCCACAGACACACACACATGCACACATGGGCCTTTTTCTAAAATGCTTATTTTTGGATTTAGGGGGACTCAAAACATGTATTTCCGGTATCTCGGTAGCGAATTTTTTGGCTGGAGTGCAATACTTCTGAATATACACTATGTACATTGTACATGTAGTGAAAGTAATTACATAAGACTTCCTCGGAAATACAGGTACGTTTTGTGGCCCCTGAAACCAAAAAATGAGCATTTTTAGAAAAATGGTCCGTGTGTGGGTGTTTATATACTCGTTTAAGCCCACAATTTATGTCATATTGCTTAGACAGTCCTGAATATTTATAGATATATTGTAGATTATAAATAGTCTGTTTTACCTGTTCACGAACTTGATGTTCAACGTGCTGCGTTGCGGTGCTTAGCATCAGTGTTGACACTCAGTTACAAATCCACAAAATCCTATAATTAGGGTAAGGTCGGGGAAATCGGGTCAGAAGGTCAAAACGTTCAGGCATGAAGCAAATAAATATCTTCTGACTTCTCCAGAAAATATTCTAGAGACCACAGAGTGACTGCAAAAGAAAAGAAAGCTTTCCTCGTCAACAAAACATTAGGCAGATCAGTAATAAATGAATGCGTAAACGGTCTACATTTCATCAGAATCATTATAAATCGATGAAGGCGATGATAAAATTACATCTTGTGAACTCTGCAACATAAAATACAGCGATCCCATATCCATCAAACTTGGTGACTGGGTTCAGTATCAAGGAAAGGGAAAAGAATGAGAGATGTGTTGGTATAGTGAGTTATGCGGGAAATGTATTATTGTCGAATGATTATTTAATCTTTCTACTGACCCCATTTGCCTATCTCTTTGACCGATAAACATTTAATTACGAATAAAGCATTTTTATTATTTATGGATCCAATTCTCTATCAACACTTATTTTGATGTTATCCAACTTGAGGAGGGCGAATAGAGTCATGCAGCACTATGAACAAACTCATTATATATAATACTGGACAGTATTTATGCATTCTCAAATAGTGAAATGTGTTCATAAAAGACTACTGTTTGTAAGCATATAAAGCAATCGGGGTTTATATTAAAGACTTGTCAGCCATGAAGACTTTTCCAATTTTTGACCCGATTCCCCCGACCTTACTGAGACAGTGAACACAATAAAACGATGAAAATAATGTAACAACATTTTAAATTATTAATAGGTTAAAATTTTCACTAATATCGTTTTATTTTATTAAGAGGTTACACAAAATTTCCAATTCTTTTGACGAAACTGTAATGTTTATTGTACAATTACTGCAATTTGAAATAGTTATTCTTGGGCAGAGAAAGTGGGAATTAAGGTATTGCTTATATGATTTAATATAGGCTTATTATGTTGTATTGATTTCATGGCTTCCTAAGTAGCAATTGTAATTTTGCTCTGTCCGCTAATGCAAAATTTCGCCTGGTTCTGGCCATTCCATATTGACGACATTAATTTCATTCGCCTTATGGATCGATACAGGCATTCTATAGGTCAGATCCACCGCCTACTTGAATGAGACCTGATCATACTCCGCAAGAAATCAAAATTGGAGCGTTATAATTTTTTAACACCAACTGACAGAATGTTCTACTTTTAACATCTGATAAAAGTCCTCTGTTTACCAGCAACTGTCTAAAAACTACTTTATCTTTGTTTCCAACTCGTACTTAGGTAACTATTTTTTATGATATTACTATACTTTTAGAATATTTCTATCAAGAATTGCTTCCTTTTCAATTCATGCATAACAGAGCAAAAATATCTTTTAACATTCCAACAAGAAAAAAATATATTTACTTTCTCTACCGCTTACCTATGGTAGGGGAAGAATTGTATTCCATCCAAATATTCGAAGAATCTATTTCATCAGAAATACACGGTTTGAAGTCCCCTGAATAAAAAGAAAGAATTTTTAGAAAGAGGCCCGTGTAAACAGCATAATTTAAACAAACGAAAAACGGAAATATATTAATTTTTACTAGTGTTACCTGAAAATAACAAAGCGAAGATTTTATTGAAAAAAAATTCCGCTATCGCAAACATTCTTTTATATTGTAAAAACATTTGTTTAAAATTTACTTTCTCTACCAAGTCCTATGTAGGTAGGTATACAGTAGGCAGAGAAGGTACTCTATTCCACCCAGATTTCCATACCTACCAGATTTCATCAGAAACACCTACAAATTTTATAAATTCTTGAAAAAAAGGGGAAAAACATGTTTAGAAAATGGTATAAACCAAGTCCTATGTATGTAGGTAGGTATACAGGAGGCAGAGAAGGTACTCTATTCCACCCAAATTTCCATACCTACCAGATTTCCTCAGAAATACCTACAAGTTTTAGAAATATATTTACTTTCTCTACCGCTTACCTATGGTAGGGGAAGAATTGTATTCCATCCAAATATTCGAAGAATCTATTTCATCAGAAATACACGGTTTGAAGTCCCCTGAATAAAAAAGAAAGAATTTTTAGAAAGATGCCCGTGTAAACACCATAATTTAAACAAACGAAAAACGGAAATATATCAACTTTTACTAGTGTTACCTAAAAATAACAAAGCGAAGATTTTATTGAAAAAAAATTCCGCTATCGCAAACATTCTTTTATATTGTAAAAATATTTGTTAAAAATTTACTTTCTCTACCAAGTCCTATGTATGTAGGTAGGTATACAGTAGGCAGAGAAGGTACTCTATTCCACCCAGATTTCCATACCTACCAGAGTTCATCAGAAACACCTACAAATTTTATAAATTGCTGAAAAAAGGGGACAAACATTTTTAGAAAAGGTCCATACCAAGTCCTATGTGTGTAGGTAGGTATACAGTAGACAGAGAAGCTACTCTATTCCACCCAAATGTCCATACCTACCAGATTTCATCAGAAATACCTACAAATTTTATAAATTCCTGAAAAAAGGGTAAACAATTTTTTAGAAAATGGTCCATACCAAGTCCTATGTATGTAGGTAGGTATACAGTAGGCAGAGAAGGTACTCTCTTCCACCCAAATTTCCATAGCTACCAGATTTCATCAGAAATACCTGCACGTTTTAGAAACTCCTGAAAAAAGGGGAAATACATTTTTAGAAAATGGTATAAACCAAGTCCTATATAGGTGGATAGGTATACAGTAGTCAGAGAAGCTACTCTATTCCACCCAAATTTCCATACCTACCAGATTTCATCAGAAATACCTACACGTTTTAGAAACCCCTGAAAAAAGGGGAAAAACATTTTTAGAAAATGGTATAAACCAAGTCCTATGTATGTAAGGTAGGTATACAGGAGGCAGAGAAGGTACTCTATTCCACCCAAATTTCCATACCTACCAGATTTCATCAGAAACACCTACAAATTTTATAACTTTCTGAAAAAAGGGTAAAAACATTTTTAGAAAATGATCCATACCAAGTCCTATGTATGTAGGTAGGTATACAGTAGGCAGAGAAGGTACTCTATGACATCCAAATTTCCATACTTACCAGATTTCATCAGAAATACCAACAAGTTTTAGAAACTCCTGAAAAAAGGGGAAAAACATTTTTAGAAAATGGTCCATACCAAGTCCTATGTATGTAGGTAGGTATACAGTAGGCAGAGAAGCTACTCTATTCCACCCAAATTTCCATACCTACCAGATTTCATCAGAAATACCTACAAGTTTTAGAAACCCCTGAAAAAAGGGGAAAAACATTTTTAGAAAATGGTATAAACCAAGTCCTATGTATGTAGGTAGGTATACAGGAGGCAGAGAAGGTACTCTATTCCACCCAAATTTCCATACCTACCAGATTTCATCAGAAAAAGCTACAAATTTTATAATTTCTGAAAAAAGGGTAAAAACATTTTTAGAAAATGGTCCATACCAAGTCCTATGTATGTAGGTAGGTATACAGTAGGCAGAGAAGGTACTCTATTCCACCCAAATTTCTATACATACCAGATTTCATCAGAAATACCTACAAGTTTTAGAAACTCCTGAAAAAAGGGGAAAAACATTTTTAGAAAATGGTCCAAACCAAGTCCTATGTATTTAGGTAGGTATACAGTAGGCAGAGAAGGTACTCTATTCCACCCAAATTTCCATAGCTACCAGATTTCATCAGAAATACCTGCACGTTTTAGAAACTCCTGAAAAAAGGGGAAATACATTTTTAGAAAATGGTATAAACCAAGTCCTATGTATGTAGGTAGGTATATAGGAGGCAGAGAAGGTACTCTATTCCACCCAAATTTCCATACCTACTAGATTTCATCAGAAACACCTACAAATTTTATAAATTCCTGAAAAAAGGGTAAAAATATTTTTATAAAATGGTCCATACCAAGTCCTATGTATGTAGGTAGGTATACAGTAGGCAGAGAAAGTACTCTATTCCACCCAAATTTCCATACCTACCAAATTTCATCAGAAATACCTACAAGTTTTAGAAACTCCTGAAAAAAGGGGAAAAACATTTTTAGAAAATGGTCCAAACCAAGTCCTATGTATGTAGGTAGGTATACAGGAGGCAGAGAAGGTACTCTATTCCACCCAAATTTCCATACCTACCAGATTTCCTCAGAAATACCAACAAGTTTTAGAAATATATTTACTTTCTCTACCGCTTACCTATGGTAGGGGAAGAATTGTATTCCATCCAAATATTCGAAGAATCTATTTCATCAGAAATACACGGTTTGAAGTCCCCTGAATAAAAAAGAAAGGATTTTTAGAAAGAGGCCCGTGTAAACAGCATAATTTAAACAAACGAAAAACGGAAATATATCAATTTTTACTAGTGTTACCTGAAAATAACAAAGCGAAGATTTTATTGAAAAAAAATTTCGCTATCGCAAACATAATTTTATATTGTAAAAACATTTGTTTAAAATTTACTTTCTCTACCAAGTCCTATGTATGTAGGTAGGTATACAGTAGGCAGAGAAGGTACTCTATTCCACCCAAATTTCCATACCTACCAGATTTCATCAGAAACACCTACAAATTTTATAAATTGCTGAAAAAAGTGGACAAACATTTTTAGAAAAGGTCCATACCAAGTCCTATGTGTTGTAGGTAGGTATACAGTAGGCAGAGAAGCTACTCTATTCCACCCAAATGTCCATACCTACCAGATTTCATCAGAAATACCAACAAGTTTTAGAAACTCCTGAAAAAAGGGGAAAAACATTTTTAGAAAATGGTCCAAACCAAGTTCTATGTATGTAGGTAGGTATACAGTAGGCAGAGAAGGTACTCTATTCCAACCAAATTTCCTAACCTACCAGATTTCATCAGAAATACCTGCACGTTTTAGAAACTCCTGAAAAAAGGGGAAATACATTTTTAGAAAATGGTATAAACCAAGTCCTATATAGGTGGATAGGTATACAGGAGGCAGAGAAGGTACTCTATTCCACCCAAATTTCCATAACTACCAGATTTCATCAGAAACACCTACAAATTTTATAAATTCCTGAAAAAAGGGTAAAAAAATTTTTAGAAAATGGTCCATACCAAGTCCTATGTATGTAAGTAGGTATACAGTAGGCAGAGAAGGTACTCTATTCCACCCAAATTTCCATACCTACCAGATTTCATCAGAAATACCTACAAGTTTTAGAAACTCCTGAAAAAAGGGGAAAAACATTTTTAGAAAATGGTCCAAACCAAGTCCTATGTATGTAGGTAGGTATACAGTAGGCAGAGAACGTACTCTATTCCACCCAAATTTCCATAGCTACCAGATTTCATCAGAAATACCTGCACGTTTTAGAAACTCCTGAAAAAAAGGGGAAATACATTTTTAGAAAATGGTATAAACCAAGTCCTATGTATGTAGGTAGGTATACAGTAGGCAGAGAAGGTACTCTATTCCACCCAAATTTCCATAGCTACCAGATTTCATCAGAAATACCTACAAGTTTTAGAAACTCCTGAAAAAAGGGGAAAAACATTTTTAGAAAATGGTCCAAACCAAGTCCTATGTATGTAGGTAGGTATACAGTAGGCAGAGAAGCTACTCTATTCCACCCAAATTTGCATTACTACCAGATTTCATCAGAAATACCTACAAGTTTTAGAAACCCCTGATAAAGGGGAAAAACATTTTTAGAAAATGGTATAAACCAAGTCTTATGTATGTAGGTAGGTATACAGGAGGCAGAGAAGGTACTCTATTCCACCCAAATTTCCATACCTACTAGATTTCATCAGAAACACCTACAAATTTTATAAATTCCTGAAAAAAGGGTAAAAACATTTTTATAAAATGGTCCATACCAAGTCCTATGTATGTAGGTAGGTATACAGTAGGCAGAGAAGGTACTCTATTCCATCCAAATTTCCATAGCTACCAGATTTCATCAGAAATACCTACACGTTTTAGAAACTCCTGAAAAAAGGGGAAATACAGTTTTAGAAAATGGTCCAAACAAGTCCTATGTATGTAGGTAGGTATACAGTAGGCAGAGAAGGTACTCTATTCCACCCAAATTTCCATACCTACCAGATTTCATCAGAAATACCTACAAGTTTTAGAAACCCCTGAAAAAAGGGGAAAAACATTTTTAGAAAATGGTCCATACCAAGTCCTATGTATGTAAGTAGGTATACAGTAGGCAGAGAAGGTACTCTATTCCACCCAAATTTCCATACCTACCAGATTTCATCAGAAATACCTACAAGTTTTAGAAACTCCTGAAAAAAGGGGAAAAACATTTTTAGAAAATGGTCCAAACCAAGTCCTATGTATGTAGGTAGGTATACAGTAGGCAGAGAACGTACTCTATTCCACCCAAATTTCCATAGCTACCAGATTTCATCAGAAATACCTGCACGTTTTAGAAACTCCTGAAAAAAAGGGGAAATACATTTTTAGAAAATGGTATAAACCAAGTCCTATGTATGTAGGTAGGTATACAGTAGGCAGAGAAGGTACTCTATTCCACCCAAATTTCCATAGCTACCAGATTTCATCAGAAATACCTACAAGTTTTAGAAACTCCTGAAAAAAGGGGAAAAACATTTTTAGAAAATGGTCCAAACCAAGTCCTATGTATGTAGGTAGGTATACAGTAGGCAGAGAAGCTACTCTATTCCACCCAAATTTGCATTACTACCAGATTTCATCAGAAATACCTACAAGTTTTAGAAACCCCTGATAAAGGGGAAAAACATTTTTAGAAAATGGTATAAACCAAGTCTTATGTATGTAGGTAGGTATACAGGAGGCAGAGAAGGTACTCTATTCCACCCAAATTTCCATACCTACTAGATTTCATCAGAAACACCTACAAATTTTATAAATTCCTGAAAAAAGGGTAAAAACATTTTTATAAAATGGTCCATACCAAGTCCTATGTATGTAGGTAGGTATACAGTAGGCAGAGAAGGTACTCTATTCCATCCAAATTTCCATAGCTACCAGATTTCATCAGAAATACCTACACGTTTTAGAAACTCCTGAAAAAAGGGGAAATACAGTTTTAGAAAATGGTCCAAACAAGTCCTATGTATGTAGGTAGGTATACAGTAGGCAGAGAAGGTACTCTATTCCACCCAAATTTCCATACCTACCAGATTTCATCAGAAATACCTACAAGTTTTAGAAACCCCTGAAAAAAGGGGAAAAACATTTTTAGAAAATGGTCCATACCAAGTCCTATGTATGTAAGTAGGTATACAGTAGGCAGAGAAGATACTCTATTCCACCCAAATTTCCATACCTACCAGATTTCATCAGAAATACCTACAAGTTTTAGAAACTCCTGAAAAAAGGGGAAAAACATTTTTAGAAAATGGTCCAAACCAAGTCCTATGTATGTAGGTAGGTATACAGTAGGCAGAGAAGGTACTCTATTCCACCCAAATTTCCATACCTACTAGATTTCATCAGAAACACCTACAAATTTTATAAATTCCTGAAAAAAGGGTAAAAACATTTTTATAAAATGGTCCATACCAAGTCCTATGTATGTAGGTAGGTATACAGTAGGCAGAGAAGGTACTCTATTCCATCCAAATTTCCATAGCTACCAGATTTCATCAGAAATACCTACACGTTTTAGAAACTCCTGAAAAAAGGGGAAATACAGTTTTAGAAAATGGTCCAAAACAAGTCCTATGTATGTAGGTAGGTATACAGTAGGCAGAGAAGGTACTCTATTCCACCCAAATTTCCATACCTACCAGATTTCAGCAGAAATACCTACAAGTTTTAGAAACCCCTGAAAAAAGGGGAAAAACATTTTTAGAAAATGGTATAAACCAAGTCCTATGTATGTAGGTAGGTATACAGGAGGCAGAGAAGGTACTCTATTCCACCCAAATTTCCATACCTACTAGATTTCATCAGAAACACCTACAAATTTTATAAATTCCTGAAAAAAGGGTAAAAACATTTTTATAAAATGGTCCATACCAAGTCCTATGTATGTAGGTAGGTATACAGTAGGCAGAGAAGGTACTCTATTCCATCCAAATTTCCATAGCTACCAGATTTCATCAGAAATACCTACACGTTTTAGAAACTCCTGAAAAAAGGGGAAATACAGTTTTAGAAAATGGTCCAAAACAAGTCCTATGTATGTAGGTAGGTATACAGTAGGCAGAGAAGGTACTCTATTTCACCCAAATTTCCATAGCTACCAGATTTCATCAGAAATACCTGCACGTTTAAAAACTCCTGAAAAAAGGAGAAAAAACTTTTTTAGAAAATGGTCCATGCCAGCCTGTGTGTGTGTGTGTGTGTGTGTGTTTGTGTATGTATGTATGTATGTATGTATGTATGTATGTATGTATGTATGTATGTATGTATGTATGTATGTATGTATGTATGTATGTATGTATGTATGTATGTATGTATGTATGTATGTATGTATGTATGTATGTATGTATGTATGTATGTATGTATGTATGTATGTATGTATGTATGTATGTATGTATGTATGTATGTATGTATGTATGTATGTATGTATGTATGTATGTATGTATGTATGTATGTATGTATGTATGTATGTATGTATGTATGTATGTATGTATGTATGTATGTATGTATGTATGTATGTATGTATGTATGTATGTATGTATGTATGTATGTATGTATGTATGTATGTATGTATGTATGTATGTATGTATGTATGTATGTATGTATGTATGTGTGCGTGAACAGCACAACTAAAAACGAAAAGTCCATTAAATACCATGTTTAAATTTAGTATCTTTCAAGGATTCGAGACAAAGGAAAATCCTCCCACCCCGCACTGCTCTTTACATGGAACAATTTAATAATTTTTTTTTATTTTCTCTCGAAAGGCCATGAGCTTTTGATTTAAGTTACTGTACCAAGTGTCCCAACTGTCCGGTATTTGACATATGCAGATATCCCTTGGTGTGTTAAAAGAGTTGCAGAACTCATCGGAGCTATTTCAAGTTAAACACCAGCAGTAGAGTACTGGCAAGACAATCTGCACACACCAAACACGAGGTGGTTGGGCCAGTGGTATATTGAAGATATTTACAGGATAATTCAGCTCCACTATTAAAGTGCCAATGCAATGACCGAGATTAGGCAATTTCAACCAATCGCGGTCATCTGACTGGAGCGATATTGTCAAAAAATCTTATCGGAGCTGATGTTCATTTCTTTGAAATCTTGTCTCACCTTACGTTCGTATGCTTAATCTCCTATTTTGGTTATTGGTAACAAGATGACACTCCAGTCAGCCAACCTTCACTTTTAATTACTGTCTGTTCCACAATTGTACGTTCAGTTAATTCAGTAATAAGTTTATTTAAAGTTTTATCCAGTTCATAATGTATATAGTTAAAAAAAGGAGTGAACATAATCATTATTTGTATTTCTAATATATGAGATGAGTGCAGTAACCTCAAATAAAATAGCGTTTGTTTCCATTTTATGTATTAGTTATTAAAAGCTGAAATAAAGTAATTGCTTCCTATTTCTATTGTTGCTATCTATATTCGTACATTGGGTGTAGGCACGGTCGACCATATCATAATTCAGGAGGCAGTGAAGAAAGAAAGAAAAAACATTCGATAAGTAAACATGTTCGAATTCGTCATCTACCATTTGAGAACTAATGTAAGTATTACAATCTTAACCTGATAAAATCTCCCATCCTATATATTATAAATTATTAATAGTCCATCCATCCATCCATCCATCCATCCATCCATCCATCCATCCATCCATCCATCCATCCATCCATCCATCCATCCATCCATCCATCCATCCATCCATCCATCCATCCATCCATCCATCCATCCATCCATCCATCCATCCATCCATCCATCCATCCATCCATCCATCCATCCATCCATCCATCCATCCATCCATCCATCCATCCATCCATCCATCCATCCATCCATCCATCCATCCATCCATCCATCCATCCATCCATCCATCCATCCATCCATCCATCCATCCATCCATCCATCCATCCATCCATCCATCCATCCATCCATCCATCCATCCATCCATCCATCCATCCATCCATCCATCCATCCATCCATCCATCCATCCATCCATCCATCCATCCATCCATCCATCCATCCATCCATCCATCCATCCATCCATCCATCCATCCATCCATCCATCCATCCATCCATCCATCCATCCATCCATCCATCCATCCATCCATCCATCCATCCATCCATCCATCCATCCATCCATCCATCCATCCATCCATCCATCCATCCATCCATCCATCCATCCATCCATCCATCCATCCATCCATCCATCCATCCATCCATCCATCCATCCATCCATCCATCCATCCATCCATCCATCCATCCATCCATCCATCCATCCATCCATCCATCCATCCATCCATCCATCCATCCATCCATCCATCCATCCATCCATCCATCCATCCATCCATCCATCCATCCATCCATCCATCCATCCATCCATCCATCCATCCATCCATCCATCCATCCATCCATCCATCCATCCATCCATCCATCCATCCATCCATCCATCCATCCATCCATCCATCCATCCATCCATCCATCCATCCATCCATCCATCCATCCATCCATCCATCCATCCATCCATCCATCCATCCATCCATCCATCCATCCATCCATCCATCCATCCATCCATCCATCCATCCATCCATCCATCCATCCATCCATCCATCCATCCATCCATCCATCCATCCATCCATCCATCCATCCATCCATCCATCCATCCATCCATCCATCCATCCATCTATCTATATTTCGCTGAATTGTCTTATCAAATACAACTCGTGTTTTCATCTCTAAGGACAATTGACTCCCGTCGCTTCACCCCGGTCTTGAGTTATCGACAAATGAAAACAGTCGTCGTATTACTTAAGACAATAACTTTCTGGGATTAGCCTCTGAAGACCACTTCATTCTGGATACATTTTGCATAACTAGTAAACCCTTAGAGACAAACAAAGGCTTACTACACACAAATGGCATACACAAGTTTTTTTATTTATAAGAGCCAACCATTTTAGATATATTTCCTGTTATTAGTTTCAGTTTTAAGATGCTTAAGTTACTGAAATAGGCAGTCCTCATCCTTTTCATATATTTTTTGTTTTATTCCTTGTCATGGAAAGAGAACCGAATTTCAACGACAATCGCACAGCGACAGCTTTTAACAGATGTGACTGTCGGTTTAGCCTAGTGTATTTCCTTAATTCCTTTCTACTTATAAGGAACTAATAATACCGTTTCTGTTGATGTTTATCTTGATTACACTTATGTAGATAAAAGAATAATCTTTTGTAAGAATAATTTGTGTGCAGAACAGATAGAGAAAGTGGTATGAATGGAACAAATTACTTTTACTATTATGTAGATACATATTTTAACATGCCGCTTATAAAAATTTTAATAGAACGTTATAGGCTGATTAACCAGGCAATTGTTTTAATTAAGAAGAACCGATAATGAAAGAATTATAGTTTATGAAATATACATTGTTGTTAACAATTCCCATGTTAAAGTGTGTAAGAAAGTGCATTTTAAGCGATGTAATAGTGCAATCTGTAGTTGAATATCTGTATTCTAGAGAACAGTACACCTACCTGCATTTCATGATTTTATTAATACTGTCGGTATAAAGCAAACACATAATTGTTTTCAGGAGTTTCGTCATTACTGGTTATAAATCTTGTTGTCATTTTAAAACGCTTTCGTTATTCAGTTGTTTCTCGCGATGTGACTGAAAGACATAAACATATGTCTGTCGATTCGGTCTATTGCCCTTGTATCTACAAATGTAAACTGAAACTACTTTTTGCCAATGTTTATCTGAATAAGTTGAATTGCATTAAAAAAAGTTTCTTAAAATAGTTTGTAGAATGATAACGGGTATGTGATGTTAACACTAAAAACATTTTGCTTTGAGTTATATGTCCTTTTTTATTTTATTTATTTATTTTTGTAAAACTATCTCACTCATAGATTAGCAAATAATTAATACTACGAATATTCTGTGAAAGTACCTATAAAAGAAGTCGAGTGTCCATTATAGGTAATAATAGGTAGGTATATTTGTCTGTTACGATACAAATGTGGGAAGTGTATTATTGTAGAATCGAGGAAAAGACGAAATGAAGTTGAGTCTTATCAATTTACGAGATTCTGCAGTGCACTCAACACCCGTGTATGGGACTATGAGTATTAATATTAATTAAAATATAGTAATATATTGGTCGGATGTAAATTACTTTCTTAAGAAAGAAACATTTGATAGTCGTTATGTAGCTTTTCATTGTTTTATAGACAAGGTTTGTTGGCTGTGGAGACAGTTTAACACTCTCTATGTAAGTACATGATACGTAGGTAGAGAAGATGTTGCACTCCACCAAAAAATTAGATGCCGAGATTTCATCATAAATACACGTTTTAGGATCCCCCGTATCCAAAAGAAAGGTTATTTTTAGAAAAAGATCCTTATTGTGGGTCCGTATGTCTGTGAACACGATAACCCAAAAACGAAAATTCGGTAAAATACCATACTTGGTATTTGAGTTTAGTATCTTCCAAGGATGCGACATGAAGATTTTCAAGTAAATACCCCACCCCAAACTACACTTTACATGGGAAACATTTCGAAAATGTTTATTTTCTCAAAATCTGGCGATTTTGATTAAAATACCGTAAGTATATTAAAGATATTTACAGGCAAATAAAATTTATATACATCTTGAAGTTTTTGCAAATAGCCTCTAAAGATCTCTTTATTCTGGATGAACTTTGCATAAATGGTAAACCGTAAAAGATAGACTACACAACAGACATACTACACAAAAATATAGATTTTTGTTAAAATACACAAATACACAATTTATGTTATACTTACATTTTTTTCTCGTAGAGTTGACCACTTTTGAGATATTCGTTATTATTGGTTTCAGTTTTAAAATATCTACTTAAAATTTTACTGTAATTTGTCAACTACTAACAATGCAAATAAACGGATTTCAACCACGTGGCAACCAGCTTTTTAAAAGATTTGACTATTGCTTTTGCCTAATGTACTCCCTTATTTCCCTTCTTCTTACAAGGAAGCAAGTAATAAGACCGTTTCTGCTAATTTTTATCTCGGATAGCATGAAGCAGATAGAAGAAAAAGCGTTTTAACAATAATTTGTTACTGAGATGTAGAGAAAGTCATGTGAAAGAACACATTAGAGTTTTATCTGTAGTACCCTAATTAGAATCGATTTTACAATTTTATTATGGAGAAAGTTATGGTAGAGGACAGGAAAATAGAAGTCTGGAGAATGGAATACTCTACATTAATTCCGGAGAAGTCTAAACAAAGGTACAAGTTAGGGTATAATGCATTGAAAAAATGGTTCAACGAAAAAGGTGTGCAGAATAAAACAGGTGGTTTATGATCAACGTATTCAATTTGAAAGCTACCTACTATATAATTCAAAATCTTCTCGGGCTTCTAGCCAGGTAAAAACTTGGCTTGACACCAACGTTTCGAAGAAGTGCATCTTCCTCGTCTTCAGGGTGAACTGAGGAAGATGCACTTCTTCGAAACGTTGGTGTCAAGCCAAGTTTTTACCTGGCTAGAAGCCCGAGAAGATTTTGAATTAACACGTCGCCAGGAAAGCTTCAGTTCTTATTTTACCTACTATATAGTTTGGCATTGACATTACATTATTTAGTAAATTAGTTTCTTGAAAAAGAAAAACGCTGGTCATCGACCGAAAAAGTCTAGTGTTTTTAACAAGGAAGAAATGAATATGATTTTGAATGAAGCCTCCAATGGCGTGTTCTTGATGACGAAAGTAGAAATGATTGTTGGAACTTGTCGTGTGGAAGTATTGGTTAAAATTATGATTGATGTGGAAGACAAAGGTGCAGTTATAATTATTAATATCCCCAAAACCAAGGCGAACAGTACTCGATGTTTTATAATTATTGAAAAGGTTAATGCAGAAATTGATTTTTTAGGAGCTACACGGAAGTATGTTGCATTGAAGCCATTAGAGTGCAGCTGGTGACGATTTTTACTTTCTCTATACGCCCTATGTACATAGTGTATAGAGAAGGTATTGCACTCCACCAAAAAATTCGATACCGAGATTTCACCGGAAATATATGTTTTAGGGTCCCTGTATCCAAAAAAAAGTAGTTCAGAAAAAGGTCCGTGTGTGTGACATTGAACACGATAACTCAAAAGCGAAAAGTCGGTAAAATACCAAACTTGGTATTTAAGGGATGCGACACGAAGATTTTGAGAAAAATCCCCCCACCCCAAACTACCCTTTACATGGAACTTTTTTCGAAAATTTTTATTTTCTAAAAAATGACTAACGATTTTGATTAAAATATCATATATTAAAGATATTTACGTGACAAATAAAATGTATATTTTGAATTTTCTGGGAATAGCCTCTGAAGACTACTTTATTTTGGATGAATTTTGCGTAACTACTAAACCGTAAGAGATGGACAAAAACTTAATACACAAAAAAAAAAAAATGTAGAGCACGTTAAAACACACAATTTATATTATATACATTTTTTCGTGGAGTTGATCGTTTTTGAGATATTCCTTTTTCTTGGTTTCAGCTTTGAAAAACATACTTTTCTCATACAGGAATTTGTCAACTCCTGTCCATACAAACAAAGGAACATCAGTCACATAGCAACCAGCTTTTGGCAGAGATATAGAAAAAGTCATGGGAATTTTTTGTGACATTTCGCGATGGGAAATGCGTTTGTCAGCTTGTAGGAATTAGATAATACTATGATTGGAGTTCCTTCTAAGATTGCAGATTGTCTAAAACTAGAAAATGCTAGTTCTTTCACCGGCCGTGCGTTCAGGAGAAAATCCGCTACTTTGTATGTATATAAAGGTGCCGATATTCGTTCTCTAAAACGACACGGTGGTGGAAATCTTCATAAGTGGCAGAAGGTTATGTGGAGAATTCTTTACAAAATAAGATTAATGTTACAGATAAGATTTTACACTCTAGAAGAGAGACTGTAGCAGCGCCGTCTACTAGCGGAGAAATAAATAATATGACCATATTCAACTTGAAGAAAATGCGTAGGATCGTCCAGTAATATTCAATAATTGTAATAATTGTACTCTCACGTTTAGTATATCAAAATAAGTATTCCTTTACATTTTTTCAATACGTTGAAAAAGTTTGGACTGAAGAAGGAAAAAATAAATAAATAAAAAATTGCCACATCTGCAATAAGAGGTTATATTTTTCTTCTTCGAAATCATTTGTAAAATAACCATTTTTAGCAAGTTCACGGTCTATATTTTTTGCTATAAATTATTTATTGTACGTCAATTTTATATTATGTTTCATAATCCTTTTGCTTTAGATAGTAATGAAAACTGTCTATATTACATTATTTTTATAGAAGGGTTTTAAGTTTTGATTTATTTTAGATAGTTAATTTACAATTTATCTGTTTTACTCTGTCCTTGTTGGAAGCCCGAAAATTCGGAGAGTTGCTATTGTTATTGTTTCAATAAATAAATACATAACGCACTTTTTGAGTTCATATCAGTATTGCGATTTCTTTTGTTTCTATGGCAACGAAGTTAGATGTGGGAATGTTAACTTACGTCCAGTAACATGAATATCGGTAAGTATTAGCAAAAACCTTCTGTTCCATTCACATTGTTTTCTCTACTTCTCTATAACAAATTACAGTTAAAAACATTCTTCTATCTGGTTTATAATAATCGAGATAAACATAAGCAGAAATGCTTTCTTGTAAGAAGAAGGGAAATAAACGAATACACTAGATTAAAGCGATAGTCAAGTTTTTTAAAAGCTGGTTGCCATGTGGATGAAATCCATTTCTTTGCATGGCCAGGAGTTCACAAATTCCCGTATGAGAAAAGTTAAAAGGTATTTTAAAACTAAAACTGGTAACAAGGAATATCTCAGAAATGTCCAACTCCACAAAAAATGTATATGACATTTATTATGTGTTTTAACGAGATCTACAGTTTTTGTGTGGTAAGTTTTTGTCTGTTACCATTTATGCAAAGTTCAGCAAAATTCATCCTGAATAAAGAGGTCTTCAGAGGTTATTCCCAGAAAGTTCAAGATATACCTATATTTTATTAGTCATGTAAATATATTTAATCCTATGGTATTTTAATCAAAATCGTTAGAGCCATTTTTGAAAAAATCAAATTTTTCGAAGTTTTTTCCAAGTAAAGGATAGTTTGGGGTGAGGGATTTTTCTCAAAACCTTCGTGTTGCATCATTGGAAGATACTACACTTAAAACCAACTTTTCATTTTTGAGTTATCGTGTTCACAGATACACATACAAGGACCTTTTTCTAAAACAGCTTTTTTGGATATAGGGGACCCTAAAACGTATATTTTCGGTTAAATCTTAGTATCGAATTTTTGGGTGGAACGCTATCTTTTCTATATACTGTGCACATAGTACGTGTAAAGAAAGTAAAGATTAGTCACATCATTAAAAAACATTTTTGTTACTGTCGAGAATTCTAATGGAAATTTTGTAACTTTAATTATATGAATTTTACAAAACGTGTAATTACTTTAAATAGCTCAAATGTAGTTAAATGGAATACCATAATGTTTTGTGTGCCATTTAAGAAACGTTCAATTAAGCGGCTATAGCAAGACTGTTAAACTGCTTGCCACATGGGCAACGTCAAGCTGAACAAATCTGCGTGTCAGAAGGAGTGGCTTTTACACTCATTAAGGACGAAAACCAAAACATACAGACGCTGGCCCGCCCAAATGTTCCGCCTCTAACTGCCGCGGCTGTCGCTTGTCAAGTAAGCGATGCTCAACTTTTTCTCCCACGGTGTATTTGTAGTATTAAATACAACCTGCCAGAACACATTCCATTATTTCTAATAAGATTTTGCGAATGCGTATAACATTCCGCATTTGATACAATCGAAGTTATATCATTTATCTTCCTTGATTTTTGAAGAATAACCTTCCTTTAGGCGTGTCAGCTTTCGTGACGCCTCTAATCTCGATGCATCTCCTGGATAGGTGAGACGTTTTATATTCGTTTTCAATTTAGTTTTAAAATTGAAGTTCTCTTTATTGATATAGGTAGATTTGGCATATACAGAACTAAAAATCAGGTTCATTATACCTATTTTAAAATTAACAGCAATAAATAATACTGTAAACTGGTAGGTTTAGGGCCGGTTTCAGTAACCTCCGTTATAATTTAACAACTAGTTTACTTGCTTCTTATTGGTTCATCCTAGTCTTGACAGAGCGTTAAGATTTAAGAGAGGCTAGTGGGGCCCCTTAAGTTAATTATTGGTCTGATCTGAGTACATAGCAGCTTCTTAATTTCTTTCCACAAATATACATTTTTCACACATTATTTTTGCATGTTTTTGCAAACAAAGATGTGTACAACATTTTCCATGTGCATACTTGCTAAGGCAACCCTTTTTGTCTCCTTATGATATGACTGGCACATTTTTCTTTTCCCGTTCGCTGGTTCGATGGAAAATTCAAAATTTTCCTGCAGTGGGGTTTGTATTTTACCAGCTGGAAGTTTCGTCATCTTTTGAGTTGATCTTCCAGTAGATTCAGAGCCAAAGCTTTGAGTTACCCACGCCTATTTGTTCTTGTTGCCAAAGAATTGATGCCTGCAATGTTTAGCACATGGGGAAAAAAGTCACCACAGACCATCTCTTTGTTTGATCTAGCTACATTGTAGGTTGCACAGAGTTTGTCAACTACCTCAACTCCAGATTTAGTATCAATAAAATGAAGTATAATTTATGGGTTTTTTTTTTTCTCTCTATTCCTTCCGAAGTCTCATTTGGTGATACATGTATACTCGAAAGGAGGACCACAGTTTTCCTTTTTTCCGGGAAATACGAAACAAGTGCTTCATTTTTGGTGTATCCAAATACACTGTCTATTTACCCTTTGGGGAAATGAAATTTGAAGGCACTTCGGTTTTGTTTTTTCTTATTGTGCCCACAAAAGATAATCTCCTTTTCTGCAATTCTTTTAACTAGTTCCAAACTAGTAAACCAATTATTCACAGCAATGTTCCTACCAGTTCCATATATATTGGCTCAGTCAGTCTCTTTGGCAGAATTAGTCTGAAAGGGACCTTCTGGCTGCAGTTCACAATATATTTCCATGTTGTAAGTATAATAGAGCTTAGCGTCGCACAGACTGAAGATTTTGATGGCATGTACTGGCGAAATCCACATACCGGCCACGAAATGCTGGTAGCTGCTTAGCAACAGTGACAAACATGGTGAACACCTCCCTCACGGCAGCCAATTTATATATATTTTGCGCTGTAGTTGTCTTGAGGTGCCATCGTCAAAACGAATGCATCATAATATGAATTGGAAACGTTTTCGGGCATAGTCAGTTTGAAAATATTGATACCAAGGTCATCTGTAGTCCAGAAGTCGTGAATATTTTGCCATCCTTCACGAAACACACCAAAAAGGTATGTACATATCAAAATCTTAATGAGAGCTAGGAGATGAGTTGTATATCTGCTACTACCACATAAATAGTAACTTCACCAGTCAACTGCATGCATCCTGGAGGAGTGCGTGTCACAGCCTATACATTGCATCACACTGCGCTGCACTCATAAACTTATATGTATATATACAAATGGCCTAACGTAAAAAAATCTGATGTGTTCCATTCTTATGATTTTCTCTAGCTGTTACACAAACTACTTTCCTTACAAAAAAAAATATTATTTTATCTACGATGTGCTAATCAAGGTAAATATTATCAGAAATTGCCTTATTGCTTGCTTCCTTGTAAGTAGACGCCACATAAGGGGAATACACAAGGTTAAATCGATAATCAAATCTTCTAAAAGCTGGTCCTATATGAAACAACTGAAGTTCAGCTCGCTTTACATGACCTTCAGTAAAACAAGACAGATGAAACGAAACGTCACTTCCTGATTCAGAAAAATTAGTAGTTTAAAATTGAAACCAATAACAAGGAATATCTCAAAAATATCAGCTCTACATAAAAAAGCGTATGTATATGACATAAATTATGTGTTTTAACGAGATCTACATTTTGTATGGAGTAAGTTTTTGTCTATCTCTTACGGTTTAACCGTAATACAAAATTCTGGAAAACTCAACCACATTAAAGAGCTCTTCAGAGGTTATTCCCAGAAAATTCAAAATATACATTTTATTTGTGATGTAAATGTTTTAATCAAAAATCGTTAGAGCCATTTTTGAGAAAATCAAAATTTTCGAATTTTTTTCATGTAAAGGGAGTTAGAGTTGGGGGATTATCTCAAAATCTTCGTGTCGCAACCTTATAAGATGATGAACCTAAATACCAAGTTGTGTTTTACCGACTTTTCGTTTTTGAGTTATCGTGTTCACAGGTACACACGGACCTTTTTCTAAAAGTATTTTTTTTAATACATGACCCCAAAACGTATATTTCCGGTGAAATCTCGACACCTGTCGAATTTTTGGGTGGAGTGCGACACCTTCTCTACCTACGTACCATGTACTATGTAGCGAAAGCAAAAAGTATTTCGAATCACTAAAACTATAAAGAGATGATATAAAGTACGGGTGAAAAATAAATACCTTACAACAGCCTTAAATAGCAGTGTAGATATTTCACTATTTGGTGATGTATAATTCACAAGAAAACATTGAATTGGTAGACTTGTCACAGCTGAGCGCCAAAGTTCTGACGTACGTATAGTAGGTACATGTGGCAACAGTGTGCTCCATTTAACCTGTACTATCTTCTAAGGTTGAGACGCGCTTTAGAACGACTGACTGCGGTACATTATGGTATGGAAGTGTGGTTTAAAAAATGTGTTTTATACTAAAACGATGGTTCTCTCTCGCAAAAGATGGTTCCGTGCCAATTAACCACAGTATATTAATAGCATTGTCTTATTTTGTTTTTGTCCTCATTTCCAGTTTCATACACAGCAGAATCTCACACATTATTTATGTAGGATATTTAAACAAAAATGAGATGTAGTCTATTGAAAGAATGAAAGGTAATATTAAGAATGGTGTTTATTTAAGGAATGTTTGCTTAAATAATATGCATTTACGCATAATATTTCATTGGAGTATCCTCATACTACCAGAGGGAAAAACAAATCAGCTTAGTGAATTCATATCCAACTTCTCTTCAATTAAACGGCCATCAGTACCAACAACTATCCTTGAAATAAGCAGACAAAACATCTTGCCTAAACAACTCGTGCTTCGAATTAGGATTTCGAATTACACTCAAATCCTCTTTAGGACATTAATATCTCTCTAGAAAATAGTTTTAGAATCGCATATTTCTGTATATTAAGGGACACTGGGGGTGAAATTTTGATTACAATCAATTCAAAATTGATTTTTATATAACAAATAATTGTTGGAAACTTTGAACATCCATTAAATTATAACATTCCAATTACAAAGATGTGTTGTTCGAATAAAAGCTGCTAACTTATTATTCAGGCTCTACAGCCATTTCAATATTTAGTTCCTTTGGATACGATTTTATAAAACAGTTTTTCTGAAAACTATATTTTCATATATTCAAAATGTTCCACATGTCTCAATTTTTGTATAAATACAACTAAAATATCCCAGAATATGTAGAAGTATCTATTTATAGATAAACTTATTCAAACGCTCATAGTAATTTTTCAAATCATAAGTTTTATGAAAAAATGATTCATTGTAGAGATGAAAGTTGCAAACTTTTTAAGCGGACCAACTTGTGAAAATTGACCAAAATTCTTGCAAATATTGACTTTTAGATGTTAACACATTGAAATACGAAGTTATTTTAAGCCACTTGCAATTAAACTGTTCGCGTGACCTTTTAAAGGAAGTTTTGGTGGTAGTAAGTGACACTTCAAATATTAAACGACGTGTCTCTCTAAATGCATTTTCCAACGCGTGTAAATGTTCAAAATGCTCCTTGCGGTGCACATTTCAACCAATTAGTTTGATTTATCTATTAAAGAACCTTCATAGCATCATAAACAAAATTATCGAAATAATTTTCCAAATAAGTAAAATTAATTATGTATTTGTATTAAAAAAGTCAACTACTCCACAAAAATAACGAAAAAATATATGAACGAATAATTTATCATAACTTTTCCTGCAGTAGTATTCAATTAATATAAAACTCATCCGATAATTTCTTTAAAGATATCCCTGGAATGTAAACATGAAGTTTTGTTACAAAATTTTGAAACTGACGCGTAAGGATCTTTTTTGGCAGAGTAGTTAAAAAATGTGTTTTTCTCAAAAACTACTTGAGTCATATTGCTTAAGAAATATTGATTTTGAAATTTTCACAGGTTGGTTCCCGTTAAAAGATTATCATAATTCACTAATCAAGGTTTTGTCTGTGCTTCAGAGCTGTAATTCACAAAATGTCTACCAATTTTATCAACTTTTGAGGCACGTGGGACATTTTGACTGTGTAATATATTTGTATGATAAAAGTAATTCGTATCCTGCAAAGTATTCATCCAATTTGAATGAAATTTGGTATTCATGTTAACCTGACAGCAATGTAAAACGTTCAGAAAAATCTGTGCAGAAGTACCTACAGAAATTTGAAATTTCACTCCTAGTGTAGGTACATAAATCTTATTAAACCATTCGGTTCTTTGTGCTAAATACGTGGATTCGTTTTTGAATCTAATGTCATTGGGTATTTTTTTTTTTTGGTAGTGTTTAACGCCCGCTTTAACTACTTATGGCACCGCAGGCGGATTGGATATTTTCACCCTCTTCTGAATAATTTAAGAACTTGAAGAAACACACAATTGTTTTTGTTTTACCTTTTAATCTGAAATTGAGTGTAATTTTTTGGAAAACAAAAAGATAGATAGATTGTTTATTTGCCAGAACAATACAGAGTTTGTGTAGCAACGTCAACAAATGCATAAATAACAAAACAAGTTACAAAAACATATTACTTTTACAAGTATAATGGATTGGAGAGCGGAACAGTCTTAAGTTTTCTTTTGAATAATGATAAGGGCAAGGTTTTTACATTATTAGGAAGGCTATTAAATAGGTTTAAAGATATGGTTTCAAATGAGTTTTGGACTTTGCTATACTTACATTTTGTAATATAAATGTTTTCAGTATTTCTTGTAGAATAATTGTGAACAGAGGAACACAATGTATAAGAATTTATATTCATTTTGACAAATAGTAAACAATTAAGAGCATATAAAGATACCATCGTCAATATACCCAATTTAATAAAAAAAAGGTTTGAGATGTGTCCTAGGGGATACAGCACTCATAAGCTTTCTTTTGAAGCACAAAAACTTTATTGGCAGAAACATGGTTGCCC
This sequence comes from Hymenopus coronatus, assembly GCA_030762935.1. Lineage (NCBI taxonomy): Eukaryota > Metazoa > Arthropoda > Insecta > Mantodea > Hymenopodidae > Hymenopus > Hymenopus coronatus. Next base: position 24,996,350 of record CM060898.1, read on the forward strand.
CAGAATAAAATACCATAATTCATATGGCTATTTATGCACCCATAATATATGACTGTGGTATTTGCATTCTCTATTTGTTTTACTAATACTCCTACATAGATATACATACAAAAATGTGTGTACGTCGCTCTGTATTTATTTTGTTCATGTGTGGTTATTCTGAATGTACCTATAATTAAGAGCCAAATCCCAAAATTAAATATTCGGAAATAATATTCAACTGTTTATACTCATGCCAGAGTTACTAATGAACTCACGTGAAAAGAAAAAGAGAATCTTAATAACATTTTCACACGTTACAGAGACTGTACCAGGATCAACTTCAACCCGAGACAAATTAAATATAATAGCGTATTATGGCTAATGCCAAGAAAAAATTGTGGCACTCAAACATATCACGGTATCTAATACAAATTGTAAAAGTCTTTTTTTGAAGTGGAAAAGTTATATGCAAAGACGTGTTAAGTGGTAAAAATTCCAAGAAAACTTCTCCTTCCACCCTAAAATAGTGCCGGACTACAAAGTATCCGAAATATCGTTTTTGAGTTACCTATGCTATTCACAAACAGAAACATATACAGACACACATACGCATGCGTGCAATTAAAATTCTGGCGTGTAACAGTCACAGTTCTCTGCGCCCATTTTCGTTTCCTAGCAACACAGCAGATATACATTAGTTACAGCAGACCGTGACAAACCAATATTATTGTTGTTCCGTGATGTACTTTGAGAAAATTACAGATTTTGAGAATTATGATATCCTTAGAGCTGCAAAAGATACAGAATCAAATTTACTACCTGCCCTAACGATACGAAATAAATAACGAACTATAACCCTTTGTGAATGGCTCAAACTTAACCTCAAATTTATTTCATCTTTCGTTGCTTTTTCTCTTAATATTATAAAATTCTCATAGAAAAAAAAAAAAAAAAAAGCATTGTAAGATACACGAGCGTAAAGTTTCTTTTTGATTCTCGACTGCAACTCGTTTCACAATATTTCCACTCAAATAAAAAAAAAAAAAAATCATAACTTTCCGCTCTTACATCATAAATAACTTCTACTACTGAAGGTAATCATCAATGAAAAGGTGCACAAGCAATTTTTATTAAAAGAGGAATTATAATAAGATTATTTCATGTTCTATTTTTATGAAGTAAAATATTTCATAAAGATTAGTTTTTAAAAGAATCAAGAATAATAAAGATGAGGATGCGATGGCTTTTATCCCTTTAATATTTATCTTAAGATTAGATTAAGCAAGTTTTGTTACGAATTGCAAACTGTGACAGCTACCAAACAGACATAAGTCCAATGCTCTCAAGAAACACAATACATTTTAACATGCGCTTAAGTTAATGATTATACGAGATATATCTATGGTTTTATTTGTCCTTCCTTATTTTACATTTTTTTGGATTACTGTTTTTTACACATGCACGCAGGCACATTACACGTGCACACAGAAACAAACGTCCCTTCTAACATATTTCGAATATTTTTGTTTGCAGGACATTAAAGCATTCATTTAAACGATGTCTTAAGTGTCGAACAATAATACAGAATACTTCTTATACTCTACACAAGGAATAAATAAATAAATAGAGATAGAAAGATATATAGGATATAAAACTAAATATAACAGCCCCATTATTTCACTAACATCCTTTAGGTTACTTTTCGCGTTTCTAGAATAGATTGTCTTCAAATTATACAAAATATTACTGAATGGTTCGTAGTTGGGATGACATGGTGCCACACGCCGTACCGCCTAAAATTAAACACGTTGAACAAATCTTACGCGTTCAATTCACATGAATTTCTCTCTCTGTTCTGCAAACAAACTATTCTTACAAAAGAGTGTTCTTTTATCCAGGTACATCATACCAATCAAGATAAACATTAGCAGAAATTGGGTTTTTACTTGCTCTTTTGTAAGTAGAAGGGAAATAAGTGAATACCTTGGGTTAAGGGGATAGTAAATCTTTTAAAAGTTATCGCAATGTGAAACAATTGAAATTTAATTCCTTTCCGTGGCCAGGAGTAAATCAAAAGAGGATTAAACGAAGCATGATTTCCTGCTTGAGAAAAGTTTAAAATTGAAACCAATAACAAGGAATATCTTGGAAGTGGTTAACTCTCCAAAAACTAAATGCCTACACAAATAAATAAATTGTGTGTTTTAATGAGATCTACATTTTTTGTGTTGTAAGTTTTTGTCTAACTCATTTAATACCAATAAAAGTATCATCAAAATTTAAAATTCCTTTCAGAAAATTCAAAAATTATAAATTTACATATAGATGAATCAGTTACGGTTTATCAGTTACACAAAATTCATCCAGAATGTAGAGGTCTTCAGAAGCCATTCCCAGAAAATTCAAGATAGACACAAATTTCATCTGTCACAAAAAGATGTTAAACACTTGTATTTGAATCAAAATCGTTAGAGCTATTTTTGAAAAAATAAAATTTCTACGTAAAGGGTGGTGGAGGGTGGGGAGACTTTCTTGAAAATCTTCGTGTCGCATCCTTGGAAGATACCTACTGAATTTAAATACCAAGTTTGGTATTTAACAGTCTTTTTGTTTTTGAGCTATGCTGCCCACAGACACACAGACACCTAAGCATTTTTATAAAAATGCTTATTTTTGATTCAGGGGGTCCAAAACTTGAAAACTCGGTATTGAATTTTTGGGTGGCATTCAATATCTCCTCAAACTACTATGTGTGTTGTACCTACATATCTACGTGCTAGAGAAAGAAAAAAACAAAAGAAAGGGAAAAAAACAGAAACTGAAATACTGACTGTTAGGTATATCCATGCGAATTGATTGCATTTTTAAAAAAGCGAAGTAAAATTTGTTCTTGCTTTAGTATTTGAAATAATCATAAAACATTAAATATTGCCCGAATATACAGCGCACAGTGTTGCCAGATTGATTTTGCTTATCAAAAAGTATGTTCAGCGAGAGAGAGAGTGTGTGTATATGATTATAGTGTTTAACGCCCGCTATTACAACATATGGCACCGCAGGCGATAACACCGATGATACATGAAATGAAGATGGAGCTCCGGTGTAATGCGAAGGCGAGGGAAACCGGAGAAACGCGTTCCTGCGCCGCTTTGTCCACCACAAATTCCACATGCGGTCGCCAGGGATCGATCAAGCGAGTGGTCTAACCACGGCACGGCCGCAGAGGATAGGTAGATTATAATATTTCGAGCAAAGCGATACGCACCTACCTAGATACTTGTAAATCCCATGGCTCTCAGCGGCGAGTTTAGGAGCACAAATTTCACTTGAAACTTACAAAAGGTTGCAAAACACAGATTAAAATATCGATCGATAGTCAGTCGATAAATAAGCATACTCATCGAGCGTAAATATTAAATAGATTAGGTACTGTGTGCGCTATCAATAGGAAAGAAAATTGCGCAATTGAGGCGTTGTCGAATTTAAATAAATGTAATGCTTACCTGTGAAATTTCTAAAATCTAGAGTATATAAGATAGCTTATTAAAATCTATACCAGTTATTATACACGGTACTAGTGATGCTTTTACCACGTATCAAAGTTCTAGGCCGCGTGGTTTTTTAAATAGGTACGTAATATTAATAACGAATAATAATTGTTTAATCTTTCTGTAAAATTTGACCAAAAATTGTGAAAAATTAAAAAATTACTTTGTGTCATAATAAAATAATACGAATGCTATAATTTAAGAAAATGTATCGTTTTCCCCACTTGGCTCACTCTACTATTAACTGAAACTATAAACGCGTAGGCATATGCTTATTAATTGGCACGTCCAACTTTAAATCTTATTTTCTCACAAACTTTTCCACACTCAAAATGTTCCACACAATGCAATTTTTCACTAATTTGTTTCAAAATTGCTAAACTGCCTCACAAAAGGACATTAAATAAAATTATTATATTACTTTTAAGATTATATGTTTTAACAAATAAATTATTAATTTTTTAAAACTCCAGAGTTTTGGAAAGTATGAAAAGTAATAATTTTTCTCAATTAATTACGGCTAATATAAAAATAAATATAATGGACATGCCAGATCTATTTTAAGCTTTATTTGCTGTAAATTTGGATATGTTGCATCTTGTAGCTCATTTTTATTAGAACAATGTGCCAAGACAATAACGCATAATTATTTAAATAACCAAGTAAGACAGAATTTTGATAAGTGGAAAAAATATCACCTTTATTGTTTATAATAATTGATATAGGTAAATTACAATAATATATCTTACATACTATGGATTTTCCAAATTTCACAGACGCATCACTTCTTGTAAATACGAGAGAGAAATCAGAAGCAGAAACGGTCTTTTCCGTCTACTACTCGAAATTCACAATCGATAGGTAAGTATGTCGTCTCCATAATTTTTAAACCGGTCCTCATTTTCGTCAGTTCTAATCATCACAGTTGGCAATCGTGGAGGCTTAGGATCATATCTTAATGGTACATTTACGACTGGGCCCATTTTCAATTAGCTATCAATACGATCCGTATGCAACTATATGAATTGACTGATATTGATTTAGTATCCGCTTTTTTTTTTTTTTTTCTTCTCTTGATGTAGGAGTGTCTTGAACATTTGAAACACGACGGCTATTACATAAGTTTAATTTAGTGACTCAACATATTAATTTGGCGATCTATTGAGCATTATTCTCTGAGGAAAATGAATTGTATTTATTCGTCAATTGTTATTCGGTATCGATAGGCAAACGTCAGATACCTACCGCAGTATCTTTTTACTTTCTGTTCCACATACCTAGTTGCATTCCATCCAAAAATTAGATATCGAAATTTCATCGTAAATACATGTTTGGAGACTCCGTGAGTAAATAAAATATTAGAGAAAGGTCTGTTTGTTTGTCCGTGTACCTTATTTGTGCACATCTCCGAAACCAAGAATGAGACTTGGATTTTATTATTGTAATTACGTTTTATTCCCTTGATTTCAATTGAATGATTATTTTCCTAACATTAAGTTTTATTTATTTAGTTTAACGTCCTTTAACCTGATTGGTCATATCGCACAGAGAAATCGGTGAAATAATGCTGAAACGATCTCGCAGCTTAAAGTTACTCGACATTCGTCTTCGCAGTATAAGGGAAAACCCCGGGAAAGAAAAAAGAAACCCTTATCCGGTTAACTAACCCTAAGTGAGATTCGAATTGGTTATTTTAAATATTAATCATATTCGTGACTTCCCATAAAATATATCTCAGCTGAGGTTGGGACTTACAAAAAAAAAAAAAAAAATTCGCAGGACATACCTACCTAAAGGAAAGAAACGGATTATTTTTCTTTCTTTCCTTCCTTCTGTCTCATTTCTTTTTCGTGTTCATGAAAAGGGAGCAGAATTTCTAAGCAACAGGCCGCGACCGGCTTTGAAAATAAATAACTATCGTATATTCTTCTTAAACCCACAACGAAATGAGTAAATTTATATGAATGGGAACAGTTAAATGGGCCTAAATCGAAGTGGTAGTCCATGTAAACGTATCACACTCGGTAAAGACAGAGTTACGCACCTTGGAAGGGGTATCCAGTGAAGCACGGCCGCATCATCCCAAAGTTGGTAACTGTCATCTTAGAGCGACTCCCGTTGAGAAGTTCGTGCCACACGCCAGTCACATAAACAACACACTCTCACTGCGCGCACTTCTCGACTGAATGCTGCTCAGTTGTCTCTGTGAAACAAGCTTTCCCCCGCCCCACATACATGATCCGCCCACGTTCTCCCCTAGTCACTCCTTATTGGTGTACCAGAGAACCAATCAGAATATGGAATGGGCGTGGCCATTGCATTGACTTGTGCTTCTCCAGTGATATCAGATACATTGCAGATAATTATTAGACTCCATTTTATGTAATCAAAGTAGGTCATTATAATAGCTCTATACCGCCTGTTTTTATCAAGTGGGGAATCCTGACTAACGCCATCGAAGAATATTGCAGAGAGTGTGTAATATTTACAGCAGAGATTAGATGTTGTTCAAAGGACATGTAGCAATATACCGGTTGTTTTTCTTCTTTTTCCACCAGAGCAAATAAACAGCCACGGTGGTGGAGTAGCCTCTGAGGCAACGGCGGGTTCCAATCCTGCTGAGATTAAACTACCCTTCTGACTTTTCTAATCATCAGTCCTAAAATGCACATTAAGCGCTTCAGCACACTGAATTAATTTCATATAACCAAAAAAATCTGACGTGTTCCATTCAAATGACTTTCTCCACATCTGTGTAACAAATTATTGTTAAAAGGCTTATTCTTATATCTACTTTATGCTAATACAGATAAACAGCACAAATGGTCTTACTTGCTTCTTTGTAAGCAGGAGGGAAATAAGGAAATACACTAACGACAACGTTTTTAATAGCTGGTTGCTAAGTGATTGAAATCCGTTTTTTGTTTGTTTTGTTCTGTTTTATTTGTTGTTCTTTGCATTGCCAGGAATTGACAAATTAGCGTATGAGAAAAGCTGTAAGTACCTATTTGAAAACTGAAACTAATGACAAAGTGACAAAAAAATATCTCAAAAGTGGTCAACTCCATGAAAATAAAATGTGTGATATAAATCGTTTGTTTTAATGAGATATGCATTTTTTGTGTAGTAAGTTTATATTTATCTCTTACGGTTTGCTAGTTATGCAAAATTCACTCAGAATGAAGAGCCATTTAGAGGCCATTCTCAGAAAATCAAATCAAATACCACATAGGCATTTTTAGGGTAATTTTCATAGAAAATAAAACATTTCGAAAATTTTGACCTGTAAGGGATAGATTGGGGTGTTTTTTTTTTTGTTTTTTTTGTTGTTTTTTTCCCGAAGTCTTCGTGACGATGCTTGGAAAATATTAAAGTTAACCACCAAGTTTGGTATTTTACTGACTTATCATTTTTGCGTTATCGTGTTCACAGACACACACCCACACACGTGGACCTATTTCTATTTCTTTTTGGTACAGGGATAATAAAACACGTATTTCCGGTGAAATGTCGATATCGAATTCTTGAGTGGAGTGCAATACCTTCTGTATCTGCGTATCATGTACTGTATACAGAGAGTAAAAATCTGATGTGTTACATTAATACGACTTTTTCTGTTTTGTAACAAAATATTCTTACAAAAGATTATTCTTTTATCTACATCATGCTAATAAGAATAAAGATTAACAGAAATGGTCTTTATTAGTTAGTTCCTTATAAATAGAAGGGAGATGAGAGAATTCACTATGCTAAAGCGACAGTCAAACATTTCATAAGTTGTCACCATGCCATTGTTATGGCCAGGAGAAAACAAAAGAGATGTGAAACATATGAGGACTTCCAATATTTTGAAATTGAAACCAATAACAAGGAAACGGTTAACTCTACAAATAAAATGTATAGACATGACATAAATGATAAGTTTTAGTGAAATTTACATTTTTTGAAACAGTAAGTTTTTGTCTATGTCTTACGGTTTACCAGTTGTACTATAGTCATTCAAAATGAGGAGGATTTAGGGACCATTCCTAAGAAGTTCAAGAAAAACTTTTATTTTCTATGTAAACATCTCTATTTACGCATTTTAATCAAAAGCGTTAAAGCCATTTTTTAAAGAATCGAAAACTTCGAAATAGGTTCTATGCAAATGATAGTTTCGGGGGTGGCATTTTCTTGAAAATGTTCGCGTCGCATCCTTGGAAGATGCTAAACTTACGCTAAACGTTGATGCTCTGTGGATGCCCAAAGGTTCTAACAACTATTTGCTGTAAAATTACATTTTATAGCAAATAGTTGTTGTATCATTTGGGCTTCTATAGAAAATCAAAATGTAGCTGTCCATCCCTTGCTTCGGGCACTACAGTCATTTAAAGATTGTAAAATACAACTGTTACCTAGCATACTATTTCATAAAACAGCGTTTTTCCCAAAATTACATTTTCAAAATCTTCCACGAGTCTCAGTTTTTGTTTAAATACAACTAAAATTTCCCAGAATGTTCAAAAGTTTCTATTGTAACATTGTAATGGACGAGTTAATCATCCTAACAACAATTTTTAAAAATATTGTGACAGTGCCGTGTTCTGTAGCAGTGGATCTTACGCTCGCCTTGGTATGTGGGTCAGCGTAGTGTGAACAGCGAGAGCGGGACGACGTAACCGAACATTCGGAACGCGAGACGTCATGATCCTTCTCGATTTTCGAATGTTTCTCCAAATCTCGGCTTCCAGGAGCTTATAGAAAGTTCTGTGACGTTATTTTCTAGCTATAAAAGGCGGAACGATTGCGTGGTGTGTGTTGGGTTGTGAATTGTACTGAGTCGTAGTGACTGGAGTGTTAGCGAGCAGTGGTACACGAGCTAGCGCACAGCCGTAAACTACTACGCGTCAAAACGTCGAGTGAAGTATTCTCAGCAGTGAATTTAATATTATTTGTAAACATTTTTTGAGTTAATAAAGATATTTGTTACAATACCTGCAAATACACCTATATATTTATAAAAAAGTATAATAAATCAGTAATCAAAATTATTGAAATATCATCGTTTAAAGTTTTATGTGGTTCTAAGCTCCAGTTCATAAAAGGCCAATCGAGTGTGTCATATTTTGAGGCGTGTGGAACATTTTGATTATGCAAGGTACTATTTACATAACAACATTTATGTAATAATTTATATGTTGCAAAGTATTTATCCAATTTGAATGAAATTTGTTATTCATATTAACATAACAGCAATGCACCTAACTACAGTAAATTTTTTTAGAAAAATCTATACAAAAATATAGACATTTGAAATTAAACTTTTGTAGCAGTACAGATGACGTCAGCTATCAGAGCAAGGGAAGGAAGGAGTGCTCTGTGATGTCACAATAAACCACTTTACCTGCAGGGTTCAAGGTCGTTGTTTAACCTTTTCCTCTTTAACACCTGATTGCTTGCGTAGGCATTTACTTACTCAGCAGTAACATGCTTTTCTTATTGTAGTTGAGGTATACGAGACACTAATGCACTAAGGGTCATTAACTATCACCATAAAATATCCGAAGCGCTAGTCGATAGAAATAAGAGAGCTGTTCTCTGCACAAAGTGAAATGTTTTACATAAATCAATGTTTGCGCATGTGCTGGTAGTCTTTCCTTTTTACTCTCTCTACATAGTGCATAGAGAAGGTATTGAATTGTACCCAAAAATTCGATACCGAGATTTCACCAGAAATACATGTTGGGATCCCCTGAATCAAAAAAAAAAAAAAAAAAAAAAAAAAAAAAAAAAAAAAAAAAAAAAAAAGCATCTTCAGAAAAAGTTCCGTGTGTGTAACTCTGTGTGTGTATGTAGTGTGTGCGTGTGTGTGTCTGTGGGCAGCTTAGCTAAAAAACGAACAGACCGTTAAATACCAAACTTGGTATTTACGTTTGGCATCTTCCAAGGATGTGACACGAAGATTTTCAAGAAACCCCCCCCACCCCTAACTACCCTTTACATGGAAAATTTTTCGAAAATTTTGATTTTCTTAAAAATGGCCCTAACGATTTTGATTAAAATCTCGTATATTTAAGATATTTACTTGACAAATAAAATGTACATCTTGAATTTTCTGGGAATAGCCTCTGAAGACTACTTTATTCTGGATGAATTTTACGAATTTTTGCATAACTGCTAAACTGTAAGAGATATACAAATGCTTACCATACAAAAATGTAGAGCACACTAAAATCCACAATTTATGTTATACACATTTTTTTCGTGGAGTTGATCGTTTTTAAGATATTCCTTGATTTAATTTGAGCTTTGAAAAACTTATACTTTTCTCATACAGGAATTTGCCAACTCCTATCCACACAAACAAAGGAACTTCAGTCACATAGCAACCAGCTTTTGACTATCACTTTAACATATGCTACTCTGTTATTTCGCTTCTACTTATAAGGAAGCAAGTAATATATTTCTGCTAATGTTTTCTCAACTAGTATGAAGTAAATACCTATAGAAGCCTAAGCTTTTTGACAATAATTTGTTGCAGAGATGTAGAGAAAGTCATGTGAATGGAACACATCAGAATTTTATTGTAGAGTTGATTGTTTCCAAGATATTCATTGTTATTGATATCAATTTTGAAATATACACATTTCAGTTAGGAAGAGTCCGTTTTCTTTTGTTCTACTCCTGGCCAAGTAAAGCAGCCAATTTAAATGACAATCGCATAACGACAGCTGTTAAAACATTTTACTATCGCTTTAGCATAGCGCATTTCCTTAGTTCCCTCCTACTTACAAGGAACTAAGTAATAGGTACATTCTGCCAATATCTCGATTAGCATGTTGTAGAAGAAGAATCCTTTGTAGAAGAGTTAGAGAAAGTCATATGAGTGTAACATCAGATTTTCTCTCTCTCTCTCTCTCTCTCTCTCTCTCTCTCTCTCTCTCTCTCTCTCTCTCTTCCCCTCGAACTGCTATAAAGCAAATTCCACCAGACCTCCTCATTTTACAGGCTCATATGTCAAATTCCATATTCCTTCTTTGATGAAAACCGCTGTAATAGGATTTTCCATGTTTCCTTAGAACAAGGAAAGATATAAAAAGAAGGAGGTCTGGAGCATGTTTGGTTGCCCGCCCCTGTGATAATGCTGGAGCCGAAAGAGAACATAAAGTAAGGTTTAATTAAAACGGAGCGATGAAAGGCTGTAAGAGGCAATTGCCGTGACTTCACTTCCCACTTTCACATTGCCGCCACGCTCTTCGCATCAGCCATATACTCCCGTGTCTAAAGCAAAACACGAATCCATCTTTGATGTTATTTTTGCACACAATATTACACCTGCCTCGCCGAAGTTTGCCTTTATTTCAGAAAAAGATTTCTAAAAGGAAATGTTTTACCAAGGATTGTGGACGAGAAACCTTTAAAAGCCGGTCACTATGTGATGCAATTGAAATTCCCTTATCTTTTCATGACCAGGATGAAAAAAAGTGAACAACGACTCCACATTTGAGAAAAGTCTAAGTAAAGAAACTTCTAAAACCAATAAAAAGAAATTTCTCGGAAACGATTAGCTCTACAAAAAGAAAAAAATGTACAGAACAATTTGAGTTTTTAAGTTTTGTGTATCACCTTACCAGTAATGCAAAATTCATCCAGATTGAAAAGGTCTATTCCTAGAAAAATCAGGGTATAAGTTTTTTTTTTCCCCATTTAAATATATTTAATATCTATACGGCATTTTAATCATAATCGCTAGAGCTATTTTTGACAAAATAAAACATTTCAAATTTATGTTCAATGTAAAGGGTAATTTAGGTTGCATGAATTTTCCGCAAAGTCTTCGTGTCGCATCCTTGGAAGATGTTGAACTTAAATATCAAGTTTGGTGCTGAACCGAACTCTCCTTTATGAATTGTGTTGTTCACAGACACAGACACACACACACACACAATCACCGGCCTTTTCTAAAAACAGTTTTTATACCTAGAGACCCCAAAGTGTTTATTTAAAGTGAACTCTCGGTATTGAATTGATGGGTAGAATGCAATACCTCCTCAACTACTATGTACGTGGTATCTATAGTTACTAAAAACAATACTTATCTCTTGTGGTATAGACAATTATGTGTAGTAACCAATCACATAATATGATTTAAAATATTTACTGGCAAGCTTGTGTGATGAAGATGATGATGAGAAATTTTGAAAATCCACATCACATAAGATATCTTATTGCAATGTGTATCTACCAGTTGTGTACAAAATGACAGTGCGTGCGTGCGTGTCTGGTAGGCTCGTGGTGAGCCTGGGTGTTGTTGCTATGTACCTACCCTGGTAAGGGTTTAACCACAGGAATGAGGTGATGGTTAAGGTTTTGTTGTTTTTTTTGAGCGCTGGTAGGCTCCTCGAGCGGTTGCATTTTCAGGAGCAGCATCCTTTCCTCTGCTCCGCTGTTTTTTTTTTTTTTTTTTTTTTTTTTATTTATTTAAATATGGTGGTGAATTTTGATAGACCTGTCCCTATGGGAGGGGGAGTGCTTTGTTCAGCTATTACGCTGTTGGCTGGTATAAAGCCGTTGTTACCGGGGGTGCCCACAAGCCATGCGGGGAACACGGAACCGACTTTTTCGGCGTTCAGAGGGTAAGTACTCCCCCAGTGATCTGACAAGAGCGTTCTCATGTTCGCCCAATCTGGCGTAGAATTTTTGAGCCCGGCGCCTAATAACATCTTCCACGTATGGGAGGGCCGAAGCTTCATGTAGTAGCCTCAAAGGGAAACGTCGACATACAGAATATATGGACCGGAGTCCTCTATTCTGCACCCGCTGTAACCAGAGAAGCCAGGAGTCTGCTGCCATACCCCACACTTCGCAGGCATAGAGCATCAGGGGGACTATAAGCGCCTTGAAAAGGCGTAACTTTAAGTGAACCGGCATCTGGGAGGCCAGCACAGGGTAAATGACAGTAACAGTATTGCAAACTTCTAGCATGTGTGGTTATTTAAATAATAATTTTTTACTTTCTATAGTACGTATGTGCATACAATGTACGAGAGCCATCCAAAAAGTGATTTAGACGATTTAGCATAACCAAACAATAACAAAATTTATCTACACAAAACTTTATTTACTAAGTTACTGTTCCTTGCTATATTTTTCAATGTAATCTTCATTGCTATCAAGGTATTTATTGTCACGTGGTACCGGTTTTTCACTGCAGATGTTGTATTCTTCCACCGCTAAAGATATGAGCCAAGATGTCACTGTCACTTGGAGGTCTTCATCTTGGGAAATCTTTTCCATTCAAAAAGTCATGCACGGTGTCCAAAGTGAAACATGTTTTTTCTTAATTCTTTTATCAACATTTACTTTCAACTCCTCCATAATGATAAAAGAATAATCCATTGTAAGAATAGTTTTATTTGGAACAGCTACAAAATGTTTTATAAATGAAATACATTAGATGTTTATATAAATTCGTTGCTCTAATAAAAATGAATCACGTGATATATTATTTTTTCTACATGTACTATGTGCATAGTGTATAGAGAAGGTATTGTATTGCACCCAAAAATTCCATACCGAGATTTCACCGGAAATACTTGTATTTAGACCTGAATCAAAAAAAAAAAAAAAAAAAAATAGAAAAATTCCCGTGTGTGTGTGTGTGTGTGTGTGTGTCTGTGGGTAGCATAGCTGAAAGACGAAAATACTGTTAAATATCTAACTTGATATTTAAGTTGACATCTTCCACGGATACATGAAGATTTTCAATAAAATCACCCCAACGCCAACTACCCTTTACAAGGAATATTTTTCGAAAATATTGATTTTCTCAAAAATGGCTCTAAAGATTTTGATTGAAATACCATATGTTTAAGATATTTTATGACAAACGAAATGTATATCTTGGATTTTCTGGGAACAGTCACTGAAGACCTCTTCATTCTGGATGGTTTTTGTATAACTGGCAACCCTAAGATATATACAAAAAATTGCTACACAAAAAAGTAGATCTCATTAAAACACACAATTTATGTTGTATACATTTTTTGTACTGTTAACCGTTTTCGAGATACTCTAGATTATTAGTTTTAATTTTATCACTTAAACTTTTCTCAACTGGAAGACATTTTTCTTCTCGTTTGTTTACTCCTGGAAAGCAAAGAGATTGGAATTTCAATTGTTTCACATAACGAACGGCTTCTAAAGGATGAGACTATCACTTTAGCCTGTGCATTTTCTTATTTCCCTTCTACTTAAGGAGAGCTAATAATAGTACTAATTCTGTTTATGTTTTTCTTGATTAGCATGATCTAGAAAACAGACTATCTTTTGAATAAAATGTTTGTTTGCCGAACAGCTAGAGGAGATCATGTGAATAGAACAAATTATACGTTTACTTTCTCTACTCGTACTATGTACATCAAGTATGGAGAATATATTGTATCGCACCCAAATATTCTATACCGATATTTCACCGGAAATACATGTTTTAGGAGCCCCTGAATCCAAAAACAGCATTTTTAGAAAAAGGTACGTGTGTATGTCTGTGGTCAGCATAGCCCAAAAACGAAAAGACCATTAAATACTAAAATTGGTACTCAGCTTTGGTATGTTTCAAAGATGCGATACGAAGATTTTTAAGAAAATTCCCCACTTCAAAATACTCTTTACATGGAAAATAGTTCTAACGATTTTGATTAAATACCACATGTTGAAGCCATTTCCATTACAAATATAATGTATATCTTGAATTTTCTGGTAATAGCTTCTGATGACCTGTTTATTCTTCATGAATTTGACTGAATTTTGCATAACTGGTAAAGTTACTGTACAAAAAATGTGGGTCCCGCTAAAATACATAATCTGTGTCATATAGGTACATGACCGATTTCGAGATATCCTTTGTTATTAATTTCAGTTTTAAAATAAAACATTTTTCATGCGGGAACTTGTCAACCTCTGGCCACACAAAGAAACGGATTTCAATCCCATAGCAACCACATTTTAAAACAGGTGTCTGTATGTTTAGCCTAGTGTATTCTCTTATGTACCTTCTACTTATAAAGAACTAAGTAATACGACCGTTTATGCCAATGTTTATCTTGATTAGCATAAAGTAGATAGAATAATAAGCTTATTAACAATCATTTGTTACAAAGATATAAAGAAGGTCACATCAGATTTTTTTTACTTTCTCTACACCTACTATGTACATAGTGTACAGAGAAGGTATTCCATCCAAAAATTCGATACTGAGTTTTCACTGGAAATACATGTTTTGGGTCCCCCTGAATCCAAAAAAAAAAATATATATATATTTTTTTTACTTTCTCTAACCCCATATGTGCAATTTACATAGGGATAGAGAAGGTATTGTAATGCAACCAAAAATTCGATACCGAGATTTCACCGGGGTTTTGGGGTCCCCTGAATCCGAAAAAAACATTTTTAAAAAAAGGTCCGTGTGTGTGTGTCTGTGGACAGCATAACCCCAAAACAAAAAGACCGTTAAATACCAAACTTCGTATTTAGGTTTGGTATCTTCCAAAGATGCGACACGAAGATTTTAAAAAAAAATCCCCCCTCCACCACAAACTACCCTTTACATGGAAAACATTTCGAAAATTTTTATTTTCTTAAAAATGCCTCTAACAATTTTGATTCAAATCCCGTATATTAAAGCTATTTATGTCCGAAATAAAATGTATATCTCGGGTTTTTTGGGAATTATCTCTGAAGACCTCTTTATTCTGGATGAATTTTGCTGAATTTTGCTTAACTGCTAAACCGTAAGAGATAGAAAAAAACGTACTGCACAAAAAATGTACCTCATGAAAAAAACACAATTTTTGTCCTTTACGTTTTTGTTGTGGAGGTAACCGTTTTCGAGATATTCCTTGTTATTGGTTTCAATTTTGAAGTACTTCAACTTTTCTCACACAGGAAGTGTCTGTTTTTCTTTTGTTCTACTCCTGGCCAAGCAAAGAAGTGATTTGAATGACAATCGCATAACGATAGCTTTTAAAACATTTGACAATCATTTTAGCATAGCGCATTCCCTTATTCCCTTCTACTTATTAGGAAATAAGTAATAACATTCTGCTAACATTTATCTTGATTAACATTGTGTACAAAGAAGAACAATCTTTTGTAGGAGTTTTGTAGAGCAGCTAGAGAAAATCATGTGAGTGCAACATATCAGATTTTTACAAAAAGTACCGTGGGTGTGTGTGCGTGTGTGTCTGTGGACAGCATAGCTCAAAAACGAAAAGACCGTCAAGTACCAAACGTGGTATTTAAGTTTGGTATCTTCCAAGGATGCGACACGAAGATTTTCAAAAAGTCTCCCCACCCGCAACTACCCTTTACATAGAACATTTTTCGAAAATTTTGATTTTCCCAAAAATGGCTCTAACGATTTTGATTAAAATGTCAAATATTAAAAATATTTACCTGACAAATAAAATGTAGATCATGAATTTTCTGGGAATAGCCTCTGAAGACTACTACTGTATTCTGGATGAATTTTACGGAATTTTGCATAACTTCTAAACTGTAAGAGATGGACAAATACTAAACACAAAAATGTAGAGTATATTAAAACACACAATTTAAGTCATATACATTTTTTTCGTGGAGTTGATCGTTTTTAGATATTCCTTGTTTTTGGTTTCAGCTTTGAAAAACTTATACTTTTCTCATACGGAGTTTGTCAACTGCTGTCCATGCAAACAAAGGAACTTCAGTCACATAGCAACCAGCTTTTGACTATCACTTTAACCTATGGTACTCCTTTATTTCGCTTCTACTTACAAGGAAGCAAGTAATAACCGTATTTCTGCTATTTTTTTTCTAAATTAGCAAGAAGTAAATAAAAGAATAAGCTTTTTACCTATAACTTGTTGCAGAGATCTAGAGAAAGTCATGTGAATGGAACACATCAGATTTTTTTAAACTAGTTTTTAAGTTTCACGGTAAATGTATTTACAAATAGATCTGTTACATCATAATTTTATATTAGATAACTCTAATAACTGCAGAAAATACTTTATTTTTCCTACTTTCCAAAAGTATAGATTTTTCAAAATTTAATCATGTATTTCTCAAAATATTATTTCGAAAATCTTTATGACCATTTTCAGTAATATACTTTTGAGAGACAGTATAACAATTAGTCAAACCTTGCATCCTGTGGGGCATTTTAAGTGTGGACAAAAAGTTTGCGAGAAAATAAGGTTTAAAATCGGGAGTGCTTAGTAATAAACATATGCCTGACTATTTATAGCCTCAGTTAAAGTGTACCATATGAGGTAGCGATGTATTCTCATAAAATTAAGAGTTCATATTGTTATATTATAAAAGTACATTGTTTCTTAATTCTTCATTACGCTATCTTTGGAATTTTGCTTTTCTCAAAAATGGGTCTATCGATTTTGATGAAAATACCGAAAATTAAAGATATTTACATGACAAATAAAATGTATATCTTGAATTTTCTGGGAATAGCTTCTGAAGATCTGTTAATTCAGGATGAATTTTGCTTAATTTTGTATAACTGGTAAACCGTAAAAAATAGACAAAAACCTACTGCATCAAAATGTACTTCTCGTTGAAACACACAATTTATGTCATTGTTATAGGTTTCAGTTTTAAAATACTTTTCTCATTATTGAATTTGTCGGCTCCTGTCCACGCAAACAAAGGAACTTCGATTACATAGCAACTAGCTTTTAAAGATTTGACTATTGCTTTAGATTACTGTATTCCCTTATTTAGCTTCTACTTACAAGGAAGCAAATAATAAAGCCACTTCTGCTAATTTTTTTCTCGATTAGCTTGAAGTAAATAAAGAAATAAGCTTTTTAACAATCATTTGTTGCAGATATGTAGAGAAAGTCATGTGAATGAAACATTGTTTTTGTTCAAATTTCACCATCTTAAGGGAAAGCTGGAAGCAAGGGTATATGACATTCAATAGGTACAGATGGATACCTGTTAATTGCCAACGATTGGTGAAAGTCTTATGACGATTGCATACTAAATGCTTTTAACCTAATGTCTGTCTGTACTTATAGAAATGTTGGGATCTGTGGAGTAAAAGTAACCGTTAAACTAAGCGTGAAAACTTTCACACACGTTCGTGGTTCAAACAGCACTGGCATTTTTTCTGGCCATAGAATTGGTGGGAAAACAGCGTCATCAGCTATGTTTTCAGTCAACGGTAAATTATAGTCTTCTAATTGAAATAAAAACGTTTTATGAGATGGGAGGAGATGGGGTTCATAAACCTTAGTACTCCTTTTTGGCGAGAAGGAAATTGGAGCATTCGCAGTCTTTATTCTAGAGTGAATGGTAAAAAGAATTGACCGTGGGAGAGAATCGAGATACATCCATCGAAAACTTCATGCCAGTGCCTTTCAGCCTCCTGCTCTTCCTCTTGTTGGTCTTCTTCTTCCTCGTATGTAGAACTACAAGGCAGCGCCTCATGTCAGTTGCCTGTTGAGGAACATAGGATAGGGATAGAGCATGTTGAAAGCAGGGTACTAATCTTTTGCGGCTTAGGATGCGAGGAGGAGAAATTACAGGCCAGAACACAGGAAAAGACAGCTAAGCGCAGAGACACACGAAAGTCCCTAACAGTTCACTAGATGGCAGTCCCGTTGAGCCACGGAGGCTATACAGGAGGCGAGATTGCAGATTCTAGTTCTGTTTTAGACTAAGACTCTTTCCTGAGTCTTTCCTATTGGTTACGAAGACAATATGGCTACATGACAGGTGAACGACAGGATTCGAGATTTCGTCGAGGTTAGGCTACGCTAGGTGTATGTAAATGAACTGGATCGAAATAAGGGGTAAAAATGGACTTTCTGAAAATCAGTTCTTTTTTCCGGTGTAGTCTTCCGTTCGTTTTGTCTGCTTGTGCATGGGCAGCCATGTTGGTCAATCGCCCAATGACAGAGTCAAATCTAAAACTGAACTGGAATCTGCAATGTCGCGAGCCGGGAGGCCGACGGAAGAATGCCACTACAACGGCACCTAACCTCAACCAGAGCAACCAGGGGGAAAAGAGTTTTATTCGGAGCAAGTGTTGCCCTCCATGATGTAATGGTTACATGTAACTAAGGTCGCGGGTTCAAACTCGGCGGAGTACGATGGATTTTTTCGGACGTAAAAATCCTTAGCATGGCTTCCCTCGGAAGGGAAGTAAAACCGTGGGTCCCGTGTCGTAGATTTACGGCACGTAAAAGAACCTCAAGCCTCTGAGCAAAATATAGCGGTCTATCACGCCCAATATAGGGCGCTAGGAACCACAGCAGTTAAAGGGCGTCCATAAATAAAACGCCATTTCAATTCATTTCTCGGAGCAAGCAACCGTGCCATCTGCCTGGACTCCCAGGTTAAAAGCCCAATTAATGTTCTATCAACTGAGCTATCTGGACTCTCTGTTGTTACATCCTCAGCGGTATATATAAAAGACAGCCTTGAGCATTTAAAAGAACAGGAATATGTCAGACCTATATTAATATATCTTAAGCAAAATTATCACTTTTGTTTTGTTCGTTTGGGCATAAGGTTTTCTTAAATCTATGACAGTTCCAATAATAGCTCTTGAAAGCATAGAAGTTTTATCAGACGAGGTGGCCGAGTGGTTAAGGCGTTGGACTGCTAATCCAATGTGCTCTGCACGCGTGGGTTCGAATCCCATCCTCGTCGGAAATAATTTTATTCCTGCATACACTGTTTAATAGAGATATAAACATATTGTATTTTACCTCTGTAAAATCTAATGTGATTTAGTCGCATCACTTTCTCTACCTTTTCTGCAAATAAACAATTCTTATAAATGTATTGTTTTATCTGCAATCATGCTAATCAAGATAAGCAAGTAGAAATCGTCTTAATACTTGCTTTCTTTTAAGTAGAAGGTAAATAAGTAAATACACTAGGTTAAAGTGATAGTCAAATCTTTTGAAGCTGGCGTTGCTGTGTGATTAAAACAAGAGTCTCTATGCATGACCAGGAGATAACAAAAGAAATAGGAATAATAAATTCCCGTTTGAGAAAACACTTAAGTTTTTCCCTTAATATTAAAAATATATTAAATTATATGTCATCAACAACGATTGTTTTATTTTAAAAATTTGACGTGTTCCATTCACATGACTTTCTCTACCTTTTTGGCAACAAATTATCCTTACAAACACATATTCTTCTAGCGGCTTGATACTTTTGTTTTCCACAGCAAAGACAGTCCCGGTGTAATGAGATACTTTACTGTGGTTTCTGAGAGAAGTCTGTGAAGTTGTGTACTTAAAAGAGATAATGAAGGTTGATCTTGCATCTTAAAGAGAATATTTTATATTTGATTTTTTCGGTGTTTAATACAATGCGCCAAGTGGTTAACCATTCAGTTAGAAGAGAAAGGGATGATTGTAGTTGGCTGATGGCTAATTTATATTACATTGAGAACAAAATATAACTGTATCATCTGCATACATAGCCGTAGAGATGTTGGGGATATTCGAGAGATCTTAGTAGAATATAAACAGATTCGATGCTAAAATTGAGCCTTGTGGTACTCCAGCTGTGATTGAACGAGCAGTTTATGTGCAACCTTCAATGCGCACTAGAAATGGGCGGTGTGTGAGAAAGCTTTGAATTATCTTAATTAAATAAATATGAGTTCCAATTATATATAGTTTTAACAGTAGATCAGGATGTCAAACAGTGTCGAAAGCTTGTGCTACGTCGAGAAAAACAGTGACAGTGCATTGTTTTGCATCAAAGCATTGTCTAAAAGATCTGATGTGTACCATTCACATGACTTTCTCTATATCCCTGCAACAAATTATTCTTAAAAAGCTTATGCTTCTATTTACTTCATGCTAATCTAGAAAAATTAGCAGAAATAGTCTTATTACCGTCTTCCTTGTAAGTAGAAAGTAAATAAGGGAGTAGCATCGGTTAAAGCGATAGTCAAAAGCTGGTTACTATGTGACAAGTTCCTTTCTTTGTATGGACATGAGTTGAAAAATTCCTGTATGAGAAACATTCAGATGTTCGACCCTGAAAACAAAAACAAGGAATATCTCAAAAACGATCAACTCCAAGAAAAAGAATGTATGCCACATAAATTGTGTGTTTTAATGTGGTCTACATTTTTTGTGTGGTAAGTTTTATTCCGGAAAATTCACTCAGAATAAAGTAGCCTTTAGAGGCTATTCCCAGAAAATTCAAAATATACATTTTATTTGTTGGGTAAATCTTTAATATAGGATGTTTTAATCAAAATCGTTAGAGCCATTTTTTAGAAAATCAAAGTTTTCGAAAAAAGTTCCATGTTAAGGGTAGTTTGGGGTGGGGGGATTTTTCTCAAAATCTACGTGTCGCATCCCTGGAAGATTTAAACTTAAATACCAAGTTTGGTATTTTACCGACCTTTCGTTTTTGAGTTATCGTGTTCATAGACACACGGACCTTTTTCTGAAAATACTTTTTTTTAGATAAAGGGGACCCTAAAATATATATTTCCGGTGAAATCTCGGTATCGAATTTTTTGGTGGAGTGCAATACTTTCTCTATACACTATGTACATTGTTCGTATAGAGAAAGTAAAAATTCAGTATATCGTAATAATTGATGAACCGTTAAGTGTTGTGGACGAAAACCAAACTGAAATGCTGGAATGATATTATTTCCTAGGCGTAGTACAACTTTTCAAATAGTTTCGATAACTCAGGAAGCAGACTAATAGTTGGTCGAAAGCTAGGTGGCAAGTGTTTTGGCTTCTTTGGTTTGTGAAACACGATCATTTCAGCTAGTTGCAACAGTCGAGCATAGTAACCAATCCTTAATGAGGTGATGAGCATTTTTGTTAGTCGTACGAGGAATTAAATCATGACCTGGAATCTTCTTGTTTGGAGGTTTTTGTGCCAATTCATGAGGAGAAGCGTTTGATATCCTGTTCGAGACGGTTGATTTGTGAATGTTTTCATAGAGTTCATTTTCAATATCTGTATTTTTCCATTTTTATCAACTTTATTGGGGAGAAAATGTTTTGACATAGTAGGTAGCAAGAACATTGCACTAAGATGAAGTATCAGTGTATACAGTGTCCACATGGAGAACATGAATTGTAGTTGGTTCTCATAGGATACGTTTTGTTGCTTGCCAGAGGGAGTTATCAGACGGGGAAAGAGAGAATAAATATGATTGATACGATTTAAGTAAATGTTGTTAGAGTTTAGTTCTAATATTCGTATGAGTCCATTGAGTCTTTTTCGCTTCCATGGATGCCATCTCATCTAGCTTTGTGTTTTACTTGTATTAGTGTAATATGTGAGGGTATATATCCTCGACGATGTAGGGGTGTTATTGATTTTTAATACTTCTGCAGATGGTGTCTGTAAAATGTTCAACAGCGTTATCAATTTCATCTGTTTTTGCTAAATAAAAAATCTGATGTGTTCCATTCACATGACTTTCTCTACAACTCTGCAATAAATTATTGTTAAAAAGCTT
This sequence comes from Hymenopus coronatus, assembly GCA_030762935.1. NCBI lineage: Eukaryota > Metazoa > Arthropoda > Insecta > Mantodea > Hymenopodidae > Hymenopus > Hymenopus coronatus. The sequence goes on from CM060898.1 coordinate 25,018,381, forward strand.
ATGCTTCTATTTACTTCCTGCTAATCAAGAACAAAATTAACAGAAATAGTCTTGTTACTTGTTTCCTTGTAAGTAGAAGCGAAATAAGGGAGTACCATAGGTTAAAGTGATGGTGAAAAGCTGGTTGCTCTGTGACTGAAGTTCCTTTGTATGGATACGAGCTCACAAAGTCCTGTATGAGAAAAGTATGTTTTTTATAGCTGAAACCAAAAACAAGGAATATCTCAAAAACAATCAACTCCACGAATAAAATGTATATAACATAAGTTGTGTGTTTTAAAGTGCTCTACATTTGTTGTGTGGTAAGTTTTTGTCCATCTCTTACGGTTTAGCAGTTATGCAAAATTCCGTAAAATTGACCCAGAATAAAGTAGTCTTCAGAGGCTATTCCCAAAAAATTCAAAATATACATTTTATTTGTTTGTTAAATATGTTTAATATACGATATTTTAATCAAAATCGTTAGAGCCATTTTTTAGAAAGTAAAAATTTTCGAAAAAAGTTCCATGTAAAGGGTAGTCTGGGGTGGGGGATTTTTCTCAAAATCTTCGTATGGCATCCCTGGAAGATACTAAACTTAAATACCAAGTTTGGCATTTTACCGACTATTCGTTTTTGATTTATCGTGTTCACAGACACACGGACACACTGACACACTGACACACGGACACACACACACGGACCTTTTTCAAAAAATACTTTTTTTGGATATAGGGGACCCGGTGAAATCTCGGTATCGAATTTTTTGGTGGAGTGCAATACCGTCTCTATACACTATGTACATAGTGCGTATAGAGAAAATAAAAAAAATGAATGAATAAATAAATAAATGAATAGGACATATGGCGTGTATTTTAACGAGACATACATTTCCTGTGTGGTGAGATTTTGTCTCTCTCTTATCAAATGTACAATAGTCTTTCAGGATGAAGAGTACTTCAGAAGCTATATCAAATTCAAGATATACATTCTATTTATATTTGTTTAATATATGGAATTTTAATCAAAATCGTTGAAGCCATTTTTGAGAAAATCAATATTTTCGAAAAGTCTTCCATGTAAACGGTAGTTTGAATTAGGGGTATTTTCTTGAAAATCTTCGTAACTCATCCTTGGAAGATGCTGAATTTTAATATCAAGTTTGGTATTTAATAGTCGTTTCGTTTTCACACACACACACAGATACGGATCGTTAGCTAAAAATACTTTTAATGGATCCAGGAGGCTCTAAAACATGCATTTCCGGTGAAATCTCGGTATCGAATTTTTGGGTTAAATGCAACTTTCTCTACCATTGTGGGTGCTAAAGAAAGTAAAAAAATTACGCCCAGACAGGGACTTGAACCTGGACCCTTAGGTTAAAAAGCCTAATGCTCTACCGACTGAGCTATCTGGTCTCTGACTTTGTCCTGAGGAGCATATGTAAGTAATGACCTTAAACAGTTAAAAGCCTAAGAACTAATGTGACAGAAGTAAAATACATTTCATTGTGCATATTTGTCACTTTGTTTTCAACTTCTGGGCCCGTAGGTATATAGTGGATAGAGAAGGTATTGTATTCACCGGAAAGAATGTCTTAAGACTCCCTGAATCCCAAAAAAAGGATTTTTAGAAACATGTCTGTGTGTTTGTGTATGTGCGTGTGTGTATTTGTCTATATGCCCGTGCGAATCAGTATGTGCGTGTGTGTGTGTGTGGGGTAGCACAGCTCAACAACCAGAAGTCTGCTAAATACCAAACTTGGTATTTAAGTATTGTTTCTTCCAGGGATGCGACCCAAAGATTTTAAAGAAAACCGCTCCTCCTCAACTACCCCTTACTGAAATATTTTTCAAAAAATTTAATTTCCCAAAAATGGCTCTAATGTATTTCATTAATATATTTTTAAGACAAATGAAATGTATATTTTGACTTTTTTGGCAGTAGCCTCTGAAGACCTTCTTCATTCTGGATAGCTTACGTGTAATTTTTGTATAACTGGTAAAGTGAAAGGGATGTACAAAAACTTACTACACAAAAAATGCATATCTCGTTAGAACACACAATTTATATCGTGTATCTCTTTTTTTTTTTTTTCATAGAGTTATTCGAGATATTCTGAATTATTGGTTTCAGTTTAAGATACTTGTATTTTCTGAAACGGGAAGTATCTTTATTGTCTCCTCTCTTTTGTTTATTCTTAGCAAGCAAAGAGAACTGATTTCAATAATTGTTTCACTGAGTGACCTGCTTTTAAAAATATTTCACAATTGTTTTAGTCTTACTTAGCCTTATTCTACTTACAAAGAAGCAAGAAATAAGACAAATCTGCTAATGTTTATCATGTTGCACATAAAATAATATTTTTTGTAAGAAAATTGTTTCGGAACAGCTAGAGAAAGCCATGTGAATGGAACACATCCTATTTTTTTTAAAAAAAAAATTATAGATCCAGGGGAACCTAAAACAAGAGTTCCGGGGAAATCGCGGTGTTGAATTTTTGGGTGAAATGTAACAGTTTCCCTACCTTTATACGCGCTAAGAAAATTAAAAGCATTACGCCCAGACTGGTACTCGTACCCTGGACCCTTAGATTAAAGGCCTAATGCTCTACCGTCTGAGCTATCTGTGCCGCTCATTAGCGTTTATTTAGGAGCATACATACGAATGGCCCATGAACATTTAGAACGACAAAGATTAATGTTACATAAGAGACATATACTTTAGGTGCAAACTTATCACATTGTTTTCAGCTCTTGGGCGCATATTACTTTCTCTAGCCCGTATGTACAATGTAAATAGTGTATAGAGAAGGTACTGTATTGCATACAAAAATTCGATATTCAGATTTCTCCGGAAATACATGTCTTAAGACACCCTGTATAAACAAATCTGATGTGTTCCATTCACATTACTTTCTCTACATCTCTGCAACAAATCATTATTAAAAAGCTTATGCTTCTGTTTACTTCATGCTAATTGAGAAAAAAATTAGTCTTATTACTTTCTTACTTGCTTCCTTGCGAAACAAGGGAGTGCTATAGGTTAAAGTAATAGGTACTCAAAAGCTGGTTGCTATGTGACTGAAGTTACTTTGTATGGACAGGAGTTGAAAAATTCATGTATGAGTAAAGTATAAGTTTTTTAAATCTGAAACCAAAAACAAGGAGTATTTCAAAAACGATCAACTCCACGCAATATATATATATATATATATATATATATATATATATATATATATATATATATATAGTATAAATTGTGTGTTTTAACATGCTCTATATTTTTTGATGATAAGTTTTTGTCCATCTCTTACTGTTTAGCAGCTTTGCAAAATTCTGTAAAGTTCATCCAGAGTAAAGCAGTCTTCAGAGGCTATTCCCAGAAAATGCAAGATATACATTTTATTTGCCAGGTAAATATCTTTAATATACGATATTTTAATCAAAATTGTTAGAGTCATTTTTGAGAAACTCAAAATTTTCGATATATATATATATATATATATATATATATATCTTGAATTTTCTGGGAATAGCCTCTGAAGACCTCTTCATTCTGGATGATCTTTATATAAAATTTGTATAGCTTCTAAGCCGCAAGAAATTGGCAGTAGTTTATTACACAAAAAATATAGTTCTCATTAAAACACACAGTTTATGTCATATATATTTTTTGTAGAGTTGACCGTTTTAGAGATCTTCCTAGTTATTGGTTTGTTTTAAGGTACTTGTAATATTCTCAAACAGAAAATACCTTTCTTTTCGCCTCTCTTTTGTATACTATTAGCAAGAAGAGACAGCTGAATTTCAATTGTTTCATATAGTAACTAGCTTTTAAAAGATTTGACCTTCGCTTTAGTCTGTACTTTCCCTTATTTCCCTTCTACTTACAAAGAAGTAAGCAGTAAGACACTTCTGCTCATGTCTATCATGATGCACATAAAATAATTTTTCGTAAGAAAATTGTTTCCCGAATTTAAAACAAAATGTTTTTTTTATGGATTCAGGGAACCCTAAACATATCTTTCCGATAAAATCTTGGTATGGAATTTCTGTGTGAATTGCACTAGGTGCTTTCTCTATTTGCTTAGTTACGAAAGTAAAAAACAACACGCACAGACAGGGACTCGAACCCTGGACCCTCAGGTTCAAAGCCTAATGCTCTACCGACTGAGTTATCTGGACTATTTCTTGTCGTTAATTCAGGAATAACTTAAAAGTATAAGAACTAACGTAGTACCAGTAAAACATATTTTTTGTGGAAATTTATCACTTTGATTTCAAACTTCAGCACACATTTTTTTTAAGTTTCAAATCTCATGAAGTTCAAATACGGTTTAGAACTATTCTTCCACTAGTTGGACGAGGTGGCCGAGTGGTTAAGGCGTTGGACTGCTAATCCAATGTGCTCTGCACGCGTGGGTTCGAATCCCATCCTCGTCGAACGTAATTTTATTCTATTACTCCATCACCAGCCGCTGCATGTTTAATATACATGTGTTAATGAACTATATCAGAGAGATAAGCAAACATGTTGTCATTTGGTGTTACAATGCATTGCAAAGTATGAATCCTATTTTGAGTTTGGACACATATTCCATTTCTAGGATGTACATCAAGTCAGAAATTACATTTATTGGTTACTATTGATAATTATTAATACATTTATTTATAAAGATTAAGTGTGTAAATGAATGCTAAGGAGGTGTCAATTTTGCATTATTTACAATTACATATCTGTTTCCAAAAAACAATTCGTATCTATCTTATTCATTCATATCTACCAATATTCATGTATAGCACGAGAGGCTTTCAATAAGTCCTTAGAAAAATACAGAAAAATTATTTTTGGCATTTTTTACTTTCTCCATACGTACTATGTACATAGTGTATAGAGAAAGTATTGCACTCCACCAAAAAATTCGATACCGAGATTTCACAGGAAATATATGTTTTAGGGTCCCCAATATCCAAAAAAAGCATTTTCACAAAAAGGTCCGTGTGTGTGTGTGTGTGTCCGTGAACACGATAACTCAAAAACGAAAAGTCGGTAAAATACCAAACTTGGTATTTAAGTTTAGTATCTTTCAGGGATGCGACACGAAGATTTTGAGAAAACTCCCTCCACCCCCAACATGAAACTTTTTTCGAACATTTTGATTTTCTCAAAAATGGCTCTAACGATTTTGATTAAGATTTCGTATATTAAACATATTTACCTGACTAATAAAATGTATATCTTGAATTTTCTGGGAATAGCCTCTGAAGAGTAGTTTATTCTGAATGAATTTTACTAAATTTTGAATAACTGCTAAACCGTAAGAGATGGACAAAAACTTACAACACAAAAAATGTAGAGCACATTAAAACACACAATTTATCTTATATACATTTTTTCGTGGAGTTCGTCGTTTTTGTGACATTCCTTATTTTTGGTTTCTGCTATGAAAAACGTATACTTTTCTCATACAGGAACTTGTCAACTCCTATCCATATAGACAAAGGAACTTCCTTGACATAGCAACCAGCTTTTCACTATCACTTTAACCTACAGTTGTCCCTTATTTCGCTTCTACTTACAAGGAAGCGAGTAATTAGACTATTTCTGCTATTTTTTTCTGATTAGCATAAAGTAAATAAAAGTATAAGCTTTTTAAGAATTATTTGTTGCAGGGATATGGAGAAAGTCATGTGAATGGTACACATCAGATTTTTTGTTATTCTTTTTCAATTTTTCCTTTTAGCTCAATTTTCCTAGCGTTCCTTCAGCTGTTTTAAGCCTTCCAAAAAGTAGGATTTCGGAAGGTCCTCAACATAGCATCTATTTGGGACGTGCCCTCTTCCTTAGATGTGAATCGCATCTCGCCGAACCACTATTTCAAGTTTGGAAATAAAAAACGTCACTGGGAGCCAAATCTGGTGAATACGGTAGATGTAGTAATTCGAACCTTATTTCTACAAAGTTTGCCATCGAAACTGCGCAGGTTTGCAACCTTGAAAAATCTCTTTCTTTGCCAGATAAGGGAATTTTTTTCTTGATTTCTCCGTTCATCCGGTGCAATAACGATGGATAACACTCTCCATTTATCATTCTTCCTTTCCGCAGGAAATCAATGTAGATGACTCCACGAGCATCCCAAAAAATCGAGACCATGACCTTGTCTACAGATTTCACCACCTTTACCTTTACCAGTTCGTCTTTAAAACCTCATTGTTTCGACTGTACTTTTGTCTCTGGAGTGTAGTAGTGTATCCATGTTTGACGCACAGTTATGTATCGACGCAGAAACACATCAGAATTGATAGTCTTGCCGAGATCTTTGACAGATCTAATTTTTGGTAAAAAATTGAGAACACTGTACATTCTGATATGACTGTGGCCTCTATTTCGCTATATTTGACTCGTCGATCACTCAAAACAATATCCTGGATTTTGTGAATCCAGGATGCTGCCATGACTTATTGAACGCCTCTAGCATAATATTATGTCAACAGCAACAACATTGGGAACCTTTTTCTTAATTAAAATTGGCTTTATTGCTTTATTAAACTACTTTGCAATTAAAATGCCGTTGATGAAAAGAGCAATTAGGTGTTTAAAAGACAATCGTTGGCTTGTTACCCATGATTATTTATTTTATTCAACAAATTAAAGTTAAATCTTCGACTTAACTAAATAAATAAGTAAATAAATATTTAATAGTATATAACCTTAGTTTCTTATCCAGTAACGTATTGGAATTAATATTAAAAATAACAATATAAAAACTAATTGTACAATCAAAAAACTACGCCCAGACAGGGACTCAATCCCTGGGTCCTTAGCCCAAAAGCGTAGTTGTTCTACCGATTGAGCTCTCTGGGCTCTTGCGTGTTACATTTCAAGCAATAAGTATATATAAATAGATACTCTCCAGCATTTAAAATAACAGGGACATTTTAATACGAGAAAGAAGAAAGAAAGGAAAAAGAAAACGATTCTTTGTGAAAATTTATCACATTGTTTAGTTTCTTCAGACACTTTTAGTCCTATTTCAAATCCTGTAATTAAGCTGTAGATCAGACGAGGTGGCCGAGTGGTTAAGGCGTTGGACTGCTAATCCAATGTGATATGCACGCGTGGGTTCGAATCCCATCTTCGTCGGAAGCAATTTTATTCCGTTGTGTAGTCCTTAACTCCCCTTTTTTAAGCGATGGTATAGTAACGTACTTTAATGTAATTTATCTTTTAAATTAGATATAATGATCATTTGCGCATACTACTCGAGATAAACACTTGCTTCTTTGTAAGAGAAGGGAAATAAGAGAATACACTAGGCTAAAGTGATAGTCAAATATTTTAAAAGCTGGTTGCTATAGCATTTTAATATAAATCGTTAGTCATTTTTAAGAAGATCAAAGCTTTAGAACTTTTTTCCGTGTTTAACGCCCGCTTTAACTACATGTGGCACCGCAGGCGAATGTCGCATCCGTGGAAGATACTAAACTTAAATACCACGTTTGGTATTTATTTATTGTCTTTTCGTTTTTGAGTTATCGTCTTTACAGATACACAAACAACATGCACACACGGACCTTTTTCTAAAATGCTTTTTATACAGGGACCCTGAAACGTGTATTTGCAGAATAATCTCAGTATCAAATTTTGGATGGAGTGCAATACCTTCGCTACTATGTACTGAGTAGACAAAGTAAAAGGTGTAGAAAGCAATGTAAAGTTATTGGCGTAATGCTGTACATTTTAATAAAAGTAAGTTCTATAGCAGAACTTCCTCTGGTTCACAATATTATTTGTAAGAAAATATTTTGCAAACATTGGAAAGCAGGTTTTTGTTATTGCTGTGTCTACATATTCATGGAAATTTAAAATATAAATTAGAAAACCGTGCTTCCTTTCAGTTCCTAAAATAGTGTAATTAGATATATATCAATTGTAAAGTAAATGCAAGAATATAGTTGTAGCTCAGTAATATCGTATTTCTATTTTAAAAATTTGTTCATTGCTTTAAACTTATTTATAGTTTTTGTTGGGCATCAAAGTAGAGAGAAAGAGAATATTGTTTTTAAGCAAATGATCAATTAAGTCAGTTGAAAATATTTGTTGATTAGTGACATTCACGAGTGGTTAATTCATTTAGCAAATGAACTTTAACCAATGACTCAAGTTACGTTAATCGTTAAATAAACTTTCATTAAACGTATTCTGAGTTTAATAATAAAACTATATTAAATTATAAATCAATAACAATTATAGTATTTACATTAAAAATACAACGCCCAGACAGGGACTCGAACCCTGGACCCTTAGGTTAAAAGCCTAATGCTCTACAGACTGAGCTATCTGGGTTCCTTTTAGTGCCGTTTTATGCATGCCGCCCTATGTTAAGTTGCCGAAATATTTATATATTTTGTCATCTTAACAGTTATAAGAACAAGAACATTTCAGACCTAAGTAAACAAACCTAAATATGTGAATATTTATCAATTAGTTTTGGACCTTTGGATACAACCTTTTAATCTTAAATCAAATACAATCTTCTACTATATCACCATATAACAACAAATACGTTGTCAGACGAGGTGGCCGAGTGGTTAAGGCGTTGGACTGCTAATCCAATGTGCTCTGCACGCGTGGGTTCGAATCCCATCCTCGTCGAAAATAATTTTATTCCATTGATTAGCCCACTACCCAAACCCTGTAGATCAAATATAGAGTTGGAACAGTATCGATTTAAACCAATGTGTAACAACAATCAGCATACAAATAATGCAACTCGATATGAATACAGAAGAATCAACTTAACATATTGAGAATATACTGAGAATATTTAGTGTTTTAAAAGTAAAAATTTAAAGCTCAACAGACATAAAAATGCAATATTTACTATTTATTATACTACTATTTACTATTGTCCCTGTATACTTACTATTAAAATAATCAGTGTTGCTTAAGTTCGTAGTTACTAGTTAAAAATCTATTTTTATCTTAACAAAATACACAATCAAAACATAAAATACAGGTTCAACAAAACATAAAATACACTTTAATGATAACATATATCTTATCTTTATTGATAATAATACGTATTAAAACAGAAACTTTCTGCCATATTTGAAATTGTTGTAATATTACAACATTTACAATTTTTAATGTTATTGAAGTAATATTATCAGAAATATTGTTTTTCACAACTTTGCCTCTAACTGAACTTTTTCCCTTAAGCATTAAACCAAAAATTGTCTTCTTAGCCTAGACTTTCTTCTATATATCCCTCTGCAATAATATTCGGTTTATACCCTATACGCCATTTTAAGGTAAAAACAACAGCATCGTAGTCTACGAGATAAGTAGCAGAAGAACATCATTTTTACTTTAAATACATTCAGGAAACTAACATCCAGAATGGCAGAATATAACAATCTTTGTTCATTTATCATGTGTTTTTTTCCCTCCAAAGCCCACATCAATCTTTCTTTAAACATGTCGTTTCTATAATAAATACATTTCATTAAATATATAACATATACTAGAACGTAGATAAAATATTTTAGACATCACGTTACAAAATTAGATTTAGTGACTAGTCCTCTAAAAAAATATAGTGTTGTTAATAGAGCTCGGTCCGGAGTCACATAATTGTCGGATTGAAGTTCGGTGCATAGAGAATGTAACTATGGCGTGATGGAGTAGGTGTGGTCTCTGCAGACCGTTTCAAAGCGTGTTGAACTACCTGCATTGCTCACTGCCTGGCCCTCGTTCAGTTCCTGGTAGTAAAGCAGTGAACAATGAAAGAGAGTGCAGATTGAAGAACATTGAAAATACGAAAAGGTAGATAATCGACACTGAACAAACTTATGGATGATTCAAACATATTTTGAGTGACAGGAGGAGAGCCTTTTCTTTCCATACAGTAAATATACAGAGGACGTATGTAGAACTGACACGTTTCTTTCTTTAATTATTCCGTTGTAAACTCATTCAATGTCCCAATTTTAGAACCAAATTAAGCAGAATTTTCTGGAGTTTCGATTCCTTGTCACTAGATGCGCAGATGTTTATGTTTTATTCCTAATTGCAATTTTGACAGCTGTTTCGACATTTTGTTCTTGTCAACGTGAAAATGCTGTGCGATGTAGAGCTGAGTCAAGGATATTTTCAGCAAGATGGCACTACATGCCATGCATCAAATGAATCCATGAACCTAATTGCAAGTTTCTTTGACGACCGGATAGTTTCCAGGAACCTGTGGCCACCGAGATCTCCGGATTTGACATCGCCGGACTTCTTTCTATGGGGTTACTTAAAAGACAGGATTTACGTCACACGTCCCCAGACATTGGACTATCTGAAGCACAACATCACAAAGGAGATTCAAGCTATTGACAACAGAGTCCTCCAACAACATGGAACGACGTGTTGAGTTGTGCCTTATGCAGGATGGAGGACATTTTCAACATTTGCTATAGAGGTAAATAACCTCCCAAAATTCCTCTACAATTTGTCACTAGCATAACACGTTTTGAAACAATTAATGAAAAAATGTGTCAGCTCTATATACATCACCATGTATATCTTGCAATTCATTGCAAAGAATTCTGAGTGATTTTGGTTGGTTTATGTTCATTGTCTTTTTAAAGCTCTGTACATTATTGCTGAGTTTTTTAATCAAGCTTTATACTTTTATTTGTAAAAGTACAAGGTGTTTTAATTTATTAACCATATTATAAAATACTTGTTTTATTGTGTTAGGTACTTTATGCATTAGAGCGATGCATATAATGTCAATACATCTAATGAGCTATTTTTGGAAAGATTATATCTCAACGCATGCATTTCTACGCTGCAAAACCCTCCCCACTACCCTCGTTTTATACCGCTGACTGCTCTGTGTGTTCGTATATGTGTGCGCTTCGGAACCCAAAACCAAGTTCTAGTTATCAACACAACTACTGTATATAACATTAATAAAGCACATGTACATAGTGCTAGCAGGTAGAGGAGCATGCAGCGAGTAATTAAGACAGACACTTTCAACTGACTGGCCTCTCGAGCTTAAGCAAATGCCCTGAAGCCCTGACGTTTGTCTGCAGGCAAAAGACACAACTGGTATAGTGACGAAATCAAGAATTTGAATTAGAAAGGGAACAGACGTCAGAGTCAGAGAACAGCTTACGAAACGGTTCTTCAAACCAAACTATGGCAAGAGAGGGAGAGACGTCCCATAGCAATGACCAAAGGCAGGTAGCAAACCCACTAAAAGAATCAGCTGGGGAAGAAAACAACTTAAAACCACAGAATTTGGCTGATTTATTTAATATGTTAACTAATCAAATTCGGTCACTTAAAGGGGAAACGGAAACCCAAATTAAAGAGGGAATTGAGTTCCAATTAAATAAAAGCGAATCCCAATTCCAGTTATTTATAGGGGAACTACAGTCATGTCAGGAGAGCTTTGAATCACAAATCCAGTCACTAAAAGGGGGAATGGAGTTACAATCAAATAATTTTCAGTTATTTCAGGAGAGAAATGAAGCCCAAATACAATCATTTACAAATGCAAACTAAGTTTCTAAACCAAAGCAGGGAATTAGAAAAGAAAAACAATGAATTAGCTTAATTCAAAATCTTCTCGGGCTTCTAGCCAAGTTTTTACCTGGCTAGAAGCCCGAGAAGATTTTGAATTAATACGTCGCCAGGAAAGCTTCAGTTCTTATTTTAATGAATTAGCTGTTAAGTTTCAAAACTTATCTCTCCAAGTGGAAGAGAAAGTAAATATATTAGAAGGTAAGATGTTAAAGAAGGAAGGAGAAATGTTGGGAAAGGTAGACCTAGCATTAATAAAGCAGGGAAACCAAATTCAAGAAAAAATCAATGATTGCAAGGATGAGATGACACTAATTCACCTAAGTTTGAGTGGAGATGTAGCTCTGTTAGATAAAAAAGTAGAGGCAGTGGTTATTAGTAGTAAGAACAATATTTCTGACTGGAGTGAGAAGCTAGCAAACCTCAAGTTAGAATTTAACACAAATATAGAAAAAAAATTAGTAAGGAAAATAAAGAGAAACACGATGGCTTAGAGAAATATTGTAAAAAGTTAAGTAACAAAATGGAGGCTAAATTAAACGTACATGTGCCAGCTTCTTCTTCCGGCCAGAAAAATTGTGCAAGTCCTGTAAAACTAAATAATAATATAGGTGTTGTCTTAGATAACTAGAATACTGAAATAAGCTCTGCACGGGATGGAAGTTACTCAGATAGAGGGAAAGTAGGTTTAATGAGGGTAATATGCACATACTTTCGGTTGTGACGGCTGTTGACCAGCTTGCCTCAAATAACAGCGGGCATTGTTTACCGAACCAGGCATTTGCAGATATACCTTTACCTAGCTTTTCGGAACAAAATAAGGATTCACCTATAGTATTCTTGGAACAGCTAAATTAATACTTTGTGATAAAAAGTGTACCAGAGTCACTGAAAATGACAGTCTTAAGGAAATGCCTGGATGCACGCACATTAGAATGGGCGCAACTTGCAATGACCCGACAAGATTCTTTTATTTTCTTTTTTCAAAATATATTTATTAATAGATACTGGAATGCCTCGCGCCAACAAAAAATTAGGGCAAAGTTATGTTACGGCCAATATTCAGCTCGAGAGAATCTTAGCTTGTCAGACTGCGTGCTTAACATTCCAGATTTATAAAACATCTCAGTCCGCAAATTCTAGAGCAAGACTTCATAGAGCTGATTATGAATCACTTTCCGTTAAGGATTCAAAATTATTGTTAATTGCTCGACCTAGGCGTTTTATCGCATTGGTAGATCTGTTGTCCGCATTAGAACAACAAGAAATGGAGTCAAACCGAGACTGTAACCCGGAGACTACTGGGAATGCGCACAATAGACGCGGTGGCTTTTCGGAAAATTGCCGAAGCAGAGGAACAAACCGAAATACGCACAGAGAACGGTATCAACGAACATTGCCAGAGTTTGAGAGAAACAGAGATAGAAACCCCAGAAGTAGAAGCGCATAAATACGCTGATGGTTCATAGAAATTACAACGATGGTCGGAGAAGCAACAATCACAACAACAATACCGCGACAAGCTGTAGAAACATATGGCAAGTACAGTAATATTGCTTATAGTTGGGCTATGTTCATAGTTGCCAACTCATTATATGATAAGCTGGATCGCAACCAAAAATAAACATATCAACATCCCTTCAAGCAAAACACTCCGACACACGCTCTACATATTGCTAATGACATATCATTACATATGTATAAAATTAGCTATAAAACGAACGAAGTGATTTCGTTATAACTGTGGATATTTGCCAACATTTGCTTTCATGTGACCCCCAATAATAATTGTTTCACATTGCATGCTGTTGTGGTTATGTTTAGTCATTCGCGGCAGGTTGGCATCTTACAGCCGTTGCAGAGAGGGAGGAAAGGAAACTTTTTCCCCTATGCACAAAATTTGTTCATCTCACCTCAGGACCTACCTATACACACTTAGTGGCCCAATTGCCCCGTATTTGACGTGTGCAGATATTCCTTCGTGCGTTAAAAGAGTTGCAGAACTCAACGGGCTATTTCAAGTTAAAACTAATAATTGGGGAACTGACTGATCGACCTTAGTTTTATCCCTCTTGCTTAACGCGGAGATGATGAGGAGGGTCACGCTCATTGTGGGGGGTAAAACGAAGAGCCCCACTGTTCGATTTTAAGTTGAAATATCCCCGTTAAGTTCTGCAACTATTTTAACTCACAAATATGTATGCATACAGCAAATACAGATCAGTTGGACCACTTTGTGTGCAGTTATTTAAATCCAACTCGCTAATGAAAGTACATTTTCTTACACATCGGAAAGTCGCCGCGATTTTACAATTTTCTGTATTTCAATACGTAGCATTATTGTTTTTGTACCATCCAATCGCAAACATGCTTTCAAGTCACTTATAGAAAACAAAACCGGGCTTGTAGGCCGTGGTCCACTGGGCTTCTCCCTTCGTTCCCCAGACGTTTCGCCTGCGTCTGCGGCAGGCATCATCAGTGGCGTGTACATCTCCGTGGTCTCTCAGTAGTCGCTACTGAGAGACCACGGAGATGTACACGCCACTGATGATGCCTGCCGCAGACGCAGGCGAAACGTCTGGGGAACGAAGGGAGAAGCCCAGTGGACCACGGCCTACAAGCCCGGTTTTGTTTTCTATAAGTGATTCTAACACCGGCCGTGAAAGCCTTCGAACTTTAATGCTTTCAAGTGTTCATCATTTGTCTTCTATGACGGATTTTATAAGATTTATTAAAGGAAAACAGCGTCGCACATACATAACTTTTGGAATGGAAGTGTAGATGAAACAAGTAGGTGGGCCGCCGCAAACAAAATGACAATGCTGGAAAAAGTAAGTCCATTGTTAGTAGAACTAAGGGGAAAGTTCTTTATAGCTATCATATGGGCGGCATATAAATTCCACAGGTGCAAATATTTGTGAATGTGCTTGTCAAGTAATGCTGGGTCAAATAAATTCTACATCTAGAAAGCGTGGAATATATTGCACTTCGTAATGAGAATGCTGATAAAGGGGAGCGCAAAGTCCAGGGAAATTACCTACAAGTCCATACTGCAGCCGGTTATATAACATGAAGTAGCATGCTGGACCCATACAGGGTTAATCAAACTGATTCGCTGGAAAAGATACAGAGAACTGTAAAATTCATAAAGAGAGGTAAATATTTTGGGCTTTTGAAAGGCAAAGAGAATAAATGGGAGCCGCTAAAAGTTAGGCGTAAAAGACACTGGTTAGTCGCACTATTTAAAACTTATGCTTGTTTAAATGCATGGGTGGATGTTAGAAAAAGGTTAGGAAACCCGGCATACTGCAGAGGAAACGATCATTTATATAAAAGTAAGGGTAGAAGGTACAGACCGATGTAGGAAACATTTATTTTGTTAATAGAACCATTGAAGAATGGAATAAACTGCCTGTAGCAACCTTTCAGGTCTGCCCTCTGACCTTAAATAAGTTTATGGGTATTTTAGAGAAAATAAATATTAGATAATTAAATAAAGTAAATATTGTGAAGTAATAAATGATCTAAAAAACTATTCTGTAACTATTAATATTGAGACTTTATAGTATAAACACGCTGGCAATTGTCACAAGTATTGCTATACTAATAGGTAATTTGGTATTTCGAAAACCGTGTTTATATAGAATGCTATTTGTATCACTATTATTAATTTTTATTTGCTATTTTTAATTTGTGTTACTATTATTAACTGCAAGATTACTATTCTAAGTGTGTACATTTAACTCTGCCACCGGACAGTACCAAATTTAGACAAAAAATACATACATACAAATTGTTTATACTGTTGCAGTTTGTTAGCTATTATTTAACTCAATATCATTTTGTAAATCAACTGGTTGATGAGCGATAATTTGAGTAAAATTAAACAAAGGCCTTCCTTCCCAGAAAAAAGCATTTTCCCCGTAATTCAAACTTATAAAACCTGATGTGTTACATTCACATGACTTTCTCTATATCTCTGTAACAAAATATTGCTAACAAGCTTATCTTTTATTTATTTCATGCTAATCGAGAAAAATTAGCAGAAATATTTCTTGCTTTATTGTAACTAGAAGCGAAATAAGGGAGTACCATAAGTTAAAGTGAAAGTCAAAAGCTGGTTGCTATGTGACTGATGTTCCTTTGTTTGTATGGACAGTTGACAAATTCCTGTATGAGAAAAGTAACTTTCTCAAAGCTGAAACCAAGAAAAGGAATATCTCAATAACGATCAATTCCACGAAAAAATGTATATAACATAAATTGTGTGTTTTAATGTGCTCTACATTTTTTGTGTGTTAAGTTTTTGTCCATCTCTTACGGTTTAGTAGTTATGCAAATAAAGTAGTCTTCAGAGGCTATTCCCAGAAAATTCAAAATATAAATTTTATTTTCAGGTAAATCTTTAATATATGATATTTTAATCAAAATCGTTAGAGCCATTTTTTTAGAAAATCAATATTTTCGAAAAAAGTTCCATGTAAAGGGTAGTTTGGGGTGGGGGGTTTTCTCAAAATCTTCATGTCGCATCCCTGGAAGATACTAAACTTAAATACCAAGTTTGGTATTTGACCGACTTTTCGTTTTTGAGTTATAGTGTTCACAGATACACGGACACACTGACACACGGACGCACACACGGACCTTTTTCTGAAAATACTTTTTTTGGATACAGGGGACCCTAAAACATATATTTCCGGTGAAATCTCGGTATCGAATTTTTTGGTGGAGTGCAATACTTTCTCTATACACTATGTAGATAGTAGGTATAGAGAAAGTAAAAACAAAAACACTGGTTCTATAAACAGTACTTTTAGTATATTTGTTTCTAACTGTAGTCCAATAGGGATATCGAGAATACAGCAGCCATCACAACTCCGATACTATACGTTGAGTTCCACCAGCATTGATGAACTGGAGCGTGTCAAGGTGTTGCCTGCAGTGAGGGCCGTATTCAGTCCTGCACGCGACCCGACTCGACTCGAGGGAGCCTGGTCTAAGACACAAATAAAAATAGGATGTGCTCCATTCACATGCTTTCTCTTCCTCTTCTCCAAACTATCCTTATATATATATATATATATATATATATATATATATATGATTATACTTTTATCTACATCATGCTAATCGAAGTAAACATTAGAAATGATCTTATTATTTACTTCATTGTAACTAGAAGGGGAATAAGGGAACATACAAGGCTAAAGAGAAAGTTAAATCTTTTAAAAGCCGTCGTTATGCGATTGTCAATGAAATTCGGTTCTGTTTCATAGCCAGGAGCAAATCAAAATAGAGATGATATGGTTGAGGACCACCTATGTGAGAAAAGTTCAAATTCAAAACAGAAACCAATAACAGGAATTACATCGAAAATCGTTAACTCAACGCGAAAAAACAATCTGATGTGTTTCATCCACACTACTTTCTCTACATCTCTCTGACAAATCATTATTTTTTTTTTTTTTTTTTTTTTTTGTAGCTTAACGTCCTTTAACCTGGTTTGGTCATATCGGACGATGAATGCAATTGATTATATGAAGCTCAAATGATCTCGGGATCCATGGAGCTTAAAGTTACTCGACATTCGTTTTCTCAGGATAAGGGAAAACTCCGAAAAAAACCTTACCCAGGTAACTCACCCTAAGCGAGATTCGAACTCACGACCTTTTGAACGTGAGGCAGACATGCTACCACCACGCTACCGAGGCGGGCTCTGACAAATTATTGTTAAACGCTTATTCTTCTACTTCATGATACTCGAGATAAACATTAGCAGAAATGGTCTTCTGCTTGTTTCCTTGTAAGTAGAAGGGAAATAAGGGAATACACTAGGCTAAACCGACAGTCAAATGTTTTAAAATGTGGTCGTTATGGGATTGAAATCCGTTTCTTTGCATGGACGGGAGTTGAAAAGTTCCCACATGAGAAAAGTTTTAAGTATTTTAAAACAAAGTAATAACGAGGAATACCTCGAAAACGGTCAACTCACGGAAAAATGTATAGGACCTAAATTGTGTGTTTTAAGAAGCTCTATATTTTTTGTGCAGCATACTTTTGTCTTTCTCTTACAGTTTACCAAAATTCAGAAAAATCCATTCAGAATAAAGAGGTCTTCAGAGGCTATTCCCAGAAAATACAGGATATAACTTTTATTTATCATGTAAATATCTTAATTTTCGAAAAATGTAAGATGTAAAGGATTGCTCACGTCGCATCCTTGAAAGATATTAAACGTAAACATCAAGTTTGTATTTAACTGTCTTCTCGTTTTTGAGTTATGCTGCTCACAGACATACACATGCAGACCTTTTTCTAAAAATAACTTTTGGATATTCAAGCGCCATATTGCTTTGCATGGCTTGCCGAAAAACAAGATTGAAGAAACGAAAGATGATTCCCGTTTGGCAAAAGTTAGGTTGGTAGTATAAAATCGAAACCTATATAATAAAGAATATTTCAGATGCGGTCAACCCTGTACAAAAGACATATATGATATAAATAATGTGTTTCAATATTTTTATATTGTAAATTTTTGTCTATTTCGTATGGTTTACAGTTATGCAAAATTCAGCAAATTCGTTTAGAATAAAGAGATCTTCAGGGGCCATTTCCAAAAAAAAATTCAAGATATACATTTTATTTGTTATGTAGGTGTTTTTAAAATACGGCGTTTTAATCAAAACTGTTATAGGCATTTTTGAGAAAAACATTTTTTTCTAAAAGGTTTCCATGTAAAGAGTAGTTTGGGGTGGAAGTTACTAAGCTAAAACACCAAATTGGATAATGATATTTTCGTTTTAGAGCTATATGGTCCACAAACACACCGAAATTTTTTCTAAAAATACCTTTTTTTGGACTCAGCGGACTTCAAAGCTTATCTTTACGGTGAAATCTCGTTGAATCTCTCCTCTAGCTACCATGTACATACGTCTAGAGAAAGTAATAGCAACAAACACATTGTAAATAACTACAAAACGGCTTTAGGGGCCAAATAACACACTAAATTTCCATCTAAAAAAAGTAAAAGCGAACGAATCTTTGAAATATAATAACTATAATAAGCTATATACACCAGAAGAAGAAAAGCAAATAAATATATATAATTTGCTGTAACTTACGCGCCGTTATATTAAAATAAATCTCAGAATTAGTTGGAAAGTAGCGCACTTAATCTTCAGAACCATTCTGTAACCTGTAACCTTGATTCACTAAATTGCTTATATTAAATTCGTGACGTATTTAATGAGATGTGTAATGATTAATAGTATTATTAATTATCATTACCATCAATGAAAATAACGGATTCCTCATCATCTCCCATAGTGCACATAATTGTCAGAAGTTCGTGGTGTGAAGAAATTAAATTCTAATAAAGAAAACCTCGTGCACTTAATTAAATATATACATTTGTAGCATCCTACGCGTCTCACTGACCCGGATGATGAATTTCACAACGTACAAGCGAGAAAATAATACGTTGTATCAAGAATATAAACCATTTAATGAAGTTCATTAATCTTTATATCGCGATTGTTAGACGCATAAAAGCCGTTATCTGAAGAAGCAATGCGAGCAACGTACATCTGCTGGCAAGGTCTTAGGCTAATATCCAGAAAGTAACGAACAGTTTGGCATAACTAAATAATGAACACAACATTTTATTACTAGCACGTGGTACCGGTGTTCCACCGCTAAAGATCTGAAACAAGATGAGGTTTTCACCGCTTGCGAAATCTTTTCCACCCAAAAAGTCATGCGTGGTGACCAATGTGAAATACCGGTTTTTACTTTCTCTATACTCACTATGTACGTAGTGTATAGAGAATGTATTGCACTTCACCAAAAAATTCGATACCGAGATTTCACCGGAAATATATGTTTTAGGGTCCCCTGTATCCAAAAAAAGCATTTTCACAAAAAGGTCCGTGTGTGTGTGTGTGTGTGTGTGTGTGTGTGTGTGTGTGTCCGTGTGTCTGTGAACACGATAACTCAAAAACGAAAAGTCGGTAAAATAATAAACTTGGTATTTAAGTTTAATATCTTCCAGGGATGCGACACGAAGGTTTTAAAAAAAATCCCCCACCCCAAACTACCCTTTACATGGAAGTTTTTTCGAAAATTTTGATTTCTAAAAAATGGCTCTAACGATTTTGACCAAGTATCGTAGATTAAAGTTATTTACCTGACAAATAAAATGTATATTTTAAATTTTCTGGGAATAACCTCTGAAGACTACTTTATTCCGGATGAATTTTTCATAACTACTAAACCGTAAGAGATGGACAAAAACTTAAAACACAAGAAATTTAGAGCATGTTAAAACACACATTTTATGTTATATACATTTTTTTCGTGGAGTTGATCGTTTTTGAGATATTCCTTTTTCTTGGTTTCAGCTTTGAAAAACTTATACTTTTCTCACATAGGAATTTGTCTGACTCCTGTCCATAGAAACAAAGGAACATCAGTCACACAGCAACCAGCTTTTGGCTTTCACTTTAACCTATGGTACTCCCTTATTTCGTTTCTACTTACAATAAAGCAAGAAATACGACTATTTCAGCTAATTTTTCTCGATTAGCATGAAACAAATAAAAGATAAGCTTATTAACAATAATAATTTAAAGAGATATAGAAAAAGTCATGTGAATGGAACACATCAGATTTTTCTAAATTCTTTCAATTCCTTCCAAACCTTCCACGCTGGTCTTTGTCGCTTTGTCGCTTTGATTACTCGTACATTATGCGCCATTTCCCCACTGAAGAGTCGTTCATTGCATTATCACTATGCACTTGCGTTATTTGCCTATAAAATTCGATTGGCCAAACATTTTGTGCATTCATAAAAACGAATAAGTTCTTTGGCGGTAGAAATTCAGCATTAAAAAGTGGTGTCACGAGACAATAAATCTCTTGAAGATTACGTTGAGAATTAAAGTAAGATACTGTAACTTTGTAAATAAAGTTTTGTGTTGATGTTTCCTTATTATTTAGTTATGCCAAATGGTCCGTTAATTTCTGGATGGCCCTCATAGGTCTTTCAAAATCCACCTCAAAGTTTAAACCGCTATAAACATTATAATATTTGAGACAGGATAAAAAAAAAAAAATCTGATTTGTTCCATTCGCATGACTTTCTCTACATATACACAATAAATTATTGCTAAAAAGCTTATTCTTCTATATACTTAATGCCAATCGAGAGAAAATAGCAGAAAGGTCTCATTACTTGCGCCCTTGTAAGTTAAAGCGAAATAAGGGTTCAATATATAGTCAAATCTTTTAAAAGCTGGTTGCTATGTGATTGAAGTTCCTTTATTTGTACGGACAGGAGTTGAAAAATTCCCACATGAGAAAAGTATAAGTATTTTAAAGCTAAAACTAAAAACAAGGAATATTTCAAAAACGGTAAACTCTACGAAAAAACTGTATATAACATAAATTGTATTTTAACGAGCTCTAAGTTTTTATGTGGTACTTTTTTGTCTATCTTTTCCACAAAATACATCCAGAATAATCATGTCTTCAGAGGCTAATTCCAGAAATTTAAGATATATATTTTGTTTGTCATGTAAATATCTTAAATATAAGAGATTTGATTCAAAATCATTAGAGCCATTTTTGAGGAAATCAAAATTTTCGAATTTTTTTCCATGTAAAGGGTAGTTGCGGGTGGGAGACTTTCTTAAAATTTTCTTTGGCATCCTTGAAAGAACCTAAACTTAAATACCAAGTTTGGTATTTAATGGTCTTTTCGCTTTTGAGTTATGCTGCCCACAGACACACACCTACACACACAAACACATACACACATACATACTAGGGTCAGCTGATAAGTTCTGGGCCTCTCAATGAAAGCAGCATTTAACATTTTTTTTTTTTTTTGGTTTATTTCTCAACATAATCTCCAGAAAGGCTGATAGATTTGTCATATTGGTGTTCCAATCACCATCTCTGGAGTGCGATTTATCATGGTCCTCAAAATAGATGTTTACCGCACCAATGACCTCCTCGTTGCTGTGAAATCATCGTTCTCCAAGACATTTTTTGAGTTTGGCAGTACTCACTGGGTGCTAGATCTGGTAAATAGGGTGGATGTTCAAGCAATTCCAACTTTAATTCCCACATTTTTCCCAATGCAATGTCTGAACGATGGGCCGGAGCATTGTCGTATGAAACAAGATTTTTATTTATTTATTTATTGCCAAATGAGATCGTTTTCTTTTCACCTCATCACTCAAACGTTGCAGTAAGCTTACGTAGCGATACTTTTACCCTTTTACAAGTAATCAATAAAAATAATTCCCCGTGCATCCCAGAAAACACTCGCCATAACCTCGTTAGCTGACAAAATTTACTTTGCCTTTTTTGGAGTTGGTTCACCTGGCGCAACCCACTGTTTTGATTGTGATTTACTTTCTGGAGCGTAGTGATGTATCCAAGTTTCATCCGAGTAATAAGCCGTCTCAGAAATTTACTGGGATTTTTACGGTAGAGCTCCACATTCTTAACAGAAACAGCTTTTCTTTGTAACTTTTGATCAGCTGTCAACAAACGCGGCACTCATCTTGCACATACCTTGTGAAATCCCAAAACAGTACTTAAAATATTACTAGTACGTTCTTTTGATATGTTTACAGCCTCTGCTATCTCAAACAACTTTAATCCGTGGTCTTCCAGTATTAAACGATGAATTTTTTCAATGATCTCTGGATTTGTAATTTCTACAGGGCGTCCGGAGCGAGAATCATCACTTAATCATTGAATATGAAAGGACAGAACCTTTCAATGCACTGTCCATTTCCTCCTTGATTTCTTTAGGCATTAAGTCTTTCAAATGAAAGTATTTACTCGCTGCTCGTTTTTCCAAAACTCCATCTTCGTGAAAACTCTAAAGTTATCTTGTTTAAAATGCTGTCATTCGAAAACTAAACAAGAAATTGATCTGTAACTACGGATACAAGTTAGTCTAGAGTTAAATTATACGATGCTACCGTCTAACTGGCCTAGTGGCACCATATCTGTGTGAGGCCCGGGACTTAACAGCCGACCCTCGTATACAAAGACAGACTGATGACCCGCACACACACACACACACGTATATCTTCTAAAAATGTTTTTTATTCAGGGGTCTCAGGTGAAATCTTGGTATCGAATTTTTGGTTGAAATAAAATACCTTCTCCGTACACTATGCACATAGTATGTGTAGAGAAAGTAAAAAGTTACAGTAGCTTACTCTATTTCTCAACGTTATTGCTATTACCATCAAGGTATTTATTGTCACGTGGTACCGGTGTTTCAATGCCTATGTTATACTCTCCATCGCTAAAGATCTGAACCAAGATGTTGAGGTTTTCACCGGTTGCGAAATCTTTTCCAAAGTTATGTATGGTAGCCACAGTGAACTACTGCTTTTTCGAATTCTTTCAACAACATTTGCTTTCAATTCCTTCAAAACGATTGAACTTCTCGCTGGTCTTTGTCGGGCACACTTGCTCTTCCTTGATTACTCGTAAATTATGCGCCAGTTCCTCACTGAAGAGTCGTTCATTGCATTATCACTATGCACTTGCGTTATTTGCCTATAACATTCGATTGGCCAAACATTTTGTGTATTCATAAAAACGATTAAGTTCTTTGGCAGTAGAAAAAGATAACATCAGCATTTACAATCAGATACATTACACTCACATGACTTTGTCAAGCTGCTCTGCCAACAAACTTCTTATAAAAGATTATTCTTCTTTCCACACAATGCTAATCGAGATAAGCATTATTAGAATGTTCTTATTACTTAATTCCTTGTAAGTAGAAGGGAACTAAGGGAATGCACTAAGCTAAAGTGATAGTCAAATGTTTTAAAAATTATCGTTATGCGATTGTCATTGCAAAGCGCTCCATTGCTTGGCCAGGAGTAGAACAAAAGATAAATGGACACTTCTTGTTTGAGAAAAGTATAAGTACTTTACAACTTAAATCAGCAACAAGGAATATCTCGGGAACGGTTAGCTGTACAACAAAAATGATTGTTTTGTCCAAATCTGCAATTTTTGTGTAGTAGGTTTTTGTCTATCTCTTACGGTTTAACCGTTATGCAAAATTCATCTTCAGAGTATATTCCCAGAAAATTCAAGTTAAACGTTTTATTTTTCATGTAAATATCTTTAATATATGATATTTTAATCACAATCATTAGAGACATTTTTGAGAGAATTAACATTTTCAAAACAAATTTCCATGTAAAGGATAGTTTTGGGTGGGGGGAATTTTTTAAAATCTTCGTGTCACACGCTTGGAAGGTTCTAAACTTAACACCAAGTTTGGTATTTAACGGACTTTTCGTTTTTGAGCTATCCTGCCCACAGACACACACACACACATAGTCATACTTTTTTTGGGTTCAGGGGGTGTCAAAACATGTATTTCCGGTGAAATATCCGTTATCGAAATGGGTGTATTACAATACGTTTTCTATGCACTATGTACACGTGTAGAGAAAGTAATATATCATCAGCATTAAAAAGTGGTATCACGTGACAATAAAGGGTTTGATGTACATAATGTCGATTTATGTTAAGAAATAGAGTAAGGTAATGTAACTTTGTAATTACATTTTTGTGTTATCTTTCGCTATTATAGTTATGCCAAAACGTTCGTTACTTTCTGGATGGTCCTCGTAGATCTTTCAAAAGCCACTTCAAATTTTAAACCGCAATAAATATTATAATATTTGAGATAGGATAAAAGAATCTGGTTCCATTCACATGACTTTTTCCACAGACAAACCTTTCATTAAAAAGATTAACATTGTATTACATCAAGCTAATCAAGATAAACATTAGCCGAATTACTCTTATTACTAGCTTCCTTGTAACTAGAAGGAAAATCAGGAAATGTACAGGCTAAAGCGATAGTCAAGTCCTTTAAAAGACGGTTGCTATGTGAAACAATTGAAATTCCATCTCTTTGCTTGCCAGTAGTAAACAAACGAGAAATGCGAAAAAGATGTCTTCCTGTTTGAGAAATTATGCCTTAAAATTGAAACCAATAATCCGGAATATCTCCAAAACGGTTAACAAAATAAAAAATAAAATATGTATATGACATAAACTGTGTGTTTGAATGTTATCTACATTTTTTGTGTAATAAGTTTTTGTATATCTCTTATGGTTTACCAGATATACACAAGTCATCCAGAATGAAGAAGTCTTCAGAGACTATTCCTAGAAAATTCAAGATATACATTTCGTTTGTCATAAAAATATCTTAAACATAAAGTATTTTAATCAAAATCCTTACAGCCATTTTTGAGAAAATCATAATTCTTGAAAAATTTTCTATGTAAAGAGGGATTTTCTTGAAAATCTTCGTGTCACATCTTTGGCAGGTACTCAACTTAAATACCAATTTTTGGTATTTAACCTATTTTGAGCTGTGCTGCCCACTTATACACTCAAAGACCTACACATGCACATGTTTGTAAAAAATGCTTTTTTTTTTTTTTCTTTTCGAATCATGGGGCCTCAAAATATGTATTTCCACTCGGTATCGAATTTTGGGTGCAGTACAATGCCCTCTCTGTACACTATGTACATAGCAGGTACGTGTAGAGAAAGTAAAAATTCTGTATTGGATGCAGGAATCTCCTATACCTTGTATTTCCGCTGAAATCTCGGTATAGAAGTTTTGGGTGGAATGTAATTCGTTCTCTATACACTATGTACATAGTACATGTAGTGGAAAATAAAAATGCTTGTTTTGGATACATGAGACCCTAAAAGATGTATTTTCGATGAAATCTCGGTATAGCATTTTAGGGTGGAATTTTTCTTTTCTTTTATAGTATTTAATGTCCGCTTTCACTACAAATGGCACCGCAGACGATGACACTGGATATACATTAGATGAAAATGGAAGATGGAAGGTGGAATGCGATGGTGGGGGAAACTGGAGAACCCGCAGTAAACCCGCCGTTGCGCCGCTTTTTCCACCACAAATCTCACATGCGATCGCTTAGGATCGAATCCGGGCCGTATAGGTTAGGGTGGAACACAATAAAAAATGTAAATGGCGTGTTATTTATGGACACTCTTTAACTACAGTGGTTCTCAGCGTCCCATTTTAAATTGGGCGTGAAAGACCGCTTAATTTTGCTTGAGGTTCTTTTAAGTGACGTAAATCTACGACACGGGACCAACGACTTTGCTTCCCTTCCGAAGGAAGCCAAGATAAGGATTTTTACACCCGAAAAAATCCATCGTCCTCCGCCGGATATGAACCCGCGATCTTGTGTATCTGAAGTCAGCATGGTAACCATTACACCACGGAGGGCGACATGGAACACAATACCTTCTCTACCTACATACTATGTACTTGTAGAAAAGTAAATATATATGTTCATAAATATAGAATTTAGAAAATTCACCAAAGCAAGCCTTAAATAAGTTTGCAGAAGTGCCGGCGAAGAAAATTAGAAGCGTGAAACAAGATGCAGTATATCGCCACCTTTTTCCATCAGCAGTGTTTGTCCCAATGTGGCGGATTGCAGGTTGGCAAAGACGTGTAGTAGAGCTAAGCATGTCTATCATTAGAAACAATTTGAATATATAGCAGCGTAAAGCCTGGATGCCCTTTTGCCTGAAGGCGTGTTTACTTCGTGATCAGAAGATATTTAACGGCTACCCTCCCGCACCATTATTGTTGTTATTACTCATTCTTGTCGGTACATATTGCCATTTCACGGTAACACTGGGATGCGCAATTACAGGGAAAGGTTTACTCACGATTTTAATTATCCGAACTGCACTTCCGTGTGTATACATTGAACTGGGCCGGGACTGCAACGATATGACAAAAAACACATCTTGCTGCTTTCAGTAATTTTCAAAATTTCGATTTAGACACTGCTTGATACATCCAATTTCCCAGGAAATATTCTAAGTATAGGTTGGTGAAATCGTTGGTAAATTCTTCGGTAAGGCTTGCTTAGCGACTGTTAAACATTAATTTATTGATTAACGTTCTGCGCAGCAAAATCATTCTAGGATTGGTTCTGTGATCGAGTAGCCGAGTTCCGATTTCCAGCTGGAGTGGGGAATGTTTTTTACTTTCTCTACACGTACTGTGTACATATTGTATAGAGAAGGTATTGCATTCAACCCAAAAATTCAATACCGAGATTTCACTGGAAATACATGTTTTAGGGTCCCCTGTATCCAAAAAAATCATTTGTAGAAAAAGGTCCATGTGTGTGTCCGTGTATCCGTGTGTCTGTGAATACGATATCTCAAAAACGAAAAGTCGGTAAAATACCAAACTTGGTATTTAAGTTTAGTATCTTCCAGGGGTGCGACACGAAGATTGTGAGAAAAATCCCCCCTTCTCAAACTGCGCCAGGACTGCAACGGTATGACAAAAAACATTGCTTTCAGCAATTTTCAAAATTTCGATTTAGACACTGCTTGATATATCCAATTTCCCCAGGAAGTTGTAGCTTAGCAATGATTAAATATTAATTTATTGATAAACGTTCTGTGCAGCAAAATCATTCCAGGACTCGCTGTTGAGTAGTCAGCGTTCTAGCTTCTCGTCCAAAAGTCCGGATTCGTTTTCCAGCTGGAGCGGGGAATGTTTTTTTTTATTTTAACCTGAACATTCCTTATCCCCCTAGGATCTGGAAGTATGAATGTGGGAATGAATACGCGCGCACGTGTGGGTGTGTGTGTTTAATCGTAATAAACTGAAAAATCTGATGTGTACCATTCACATGACTTTCTCTATATCCGTGCAACAAATTATTCTTAAAAAGCTTTTACTTCTATTTACTTTATGCTAATCAGAAAAAATTAGCAGAAATAGTCTTATTACTTGCTTCCTTGTAAGTAGAAGCGAAATAGGGACTACCATAGGTTAAAGTGATACTCAAAAACTGGTTGCTATGTCAAAGAAGTTCCTTTGTTTCTATGGATATCAGTTGACAAGTTCCTGTGTGAGAAAATTATAGTTTTTCATAGCAGAAACCAAAAATAAGGAATGTCTCAAAAACGACGAACTCCACGAAAAAAAGTATATAACATAAATTGTGTGTTTTAATGTGCTCTACATTTTTTGTGTGTTACGTTTTTATCCATCCCTTACGGTTTAGTAGTTATTCAAAATTCAGTAAAATTCATCCAGAATAAACTACTCTTCAGAGGCTATTCCCAGAAAATTCAAGATAAACATTTTATTTGTCAGGTAAATATCTTTAATATACGATATTTTAATCAAAATCGTTAGAGCCATTTTTGAGTAAATAAAAATTGTTGAAAAAATGCCCATGTAAAGGGTGGTTGGGGGTGAGGGGATTTATCTCAAAATCGTCGTGTCGCATCCCTGGAACATACTAAACTTAAATACTAAGTTTGGTATTTTACCGACTTTTCGTTTTTGAGTTATCCTGTTCACAGACACACGGACACACACACACACACACACACACACACACACACACACACACACGCGGACCTTTTTGTGAAAATGCTTTTTTTGGATATTGGGGACCCTAAAACATATATTTCCGGTGAAATCTCGGTATCGAATTTTTTGTCGAGTGCAATACCTTCTCTATACACTATGTACTTAGTGTGTATAGAGAAAGTAAAAAGAATCCAGTGTGTTCATTTAACATAAGTTTCTCTAGCTGTTCCACAAGTAAATTCTTCTTACAAAAGATTATTCTTTTATCTACGTCATGCTAAGCTAGATAAACATGCACAATAGGTGCAATAGTTCTTAAGTTTGTCCAGTCCTCGTTACAATCCGTTTACTGTCGTAGAGCACAATACTAAATCGTCTGCGTATAAAAGTGTTGGGATCTGCAAATCCGCTACTACTGGTGCTTGAATATTCTCTGTTATCATTGTATCAGTAATATCATCCACAAAGAGATTAAATAGCAAGGGAGATAAAATACAACCATGCCTCACTCCCCTATAGCTTCGGCAGCTCTCGGACACTTTCTGTCGTACTTCACACAGAATTCGACATTTTGATACATTGCCTGCAATCCTCTAACCATTTTACTTGATAACCCCTTTCTGCCTAGTTTGTACCATAATGCATTTCGATTGATAGAGTCAAATGCCTTCTTAAAGTCCACAAAAGCACAATGAAGCTTTCCCCGCTTAACTAACAGTTGTTTCGTCCTTAAAGTGTCTAATATAAAAGCGGCATCTATGGTACTGTGTCCTTCTCTGAAACCCATTTGAAATTTTGAAAGTTTGCCAAATTTAGATTCCCAGTCCTTTATCCGGTTATATAACACTCTACAATAAATTTTCTCCATAATTGGCAACAGAGTAAGCCCCCTATAGTTATCTGGATTTCCAATAGTTCCCTTCCCTTTTTACATTGGATGAATTATGCCCTTTCCCCAACAGGTAGGGTGATTCCCCTCAATAAACAATCTGTTACATATCTGGAGCATACTCCTACCAAACTCATTAACATTGGCTGCGGCTTTAAAAACTTCCGGGGGCAGCCCATCCAACCCTGGAGCTTTGCCTCCCTTCAGACTCCTCAGCGCCTGTGCTATTTCTCGTGCTGATATTTCCTCGTCCAGTATTGGGATCTCAAGATTTCCCAAAATTTGCACTTCCTTTATAAAAAATTCCTTCCCTTTCACCTTTCCCGAATATTCCCATAAAATGCATTGCCCATTTTCTGGGAGAAATTTCGTTGGGCGCCTGACGGTTGCCCCTTAAATGTTTTACTACTTGCCACATCTCAGCGTTATCCCCCCGTGTTAACATATTACTAATTTTCTGAGTAATTTTGTCTTGCCACGTAGTTCTCTTTTCCCGTAAGAGCTGTTTATATTCCCTTCCCCAGTCAGTTGCAGAAGATATTCTAGATATGGTTTGGTGAAATCAGTGGTAAATTATTCGGTAAGGTTTGCTTAACGCCAAATTACATTATGTTATTGATACAATTGATATGATGTTTAGCAAATTCACTCCAGGACTGGCTCTATGGTAGATTAGGCAGCGTTATAGGTTCTCATCCAGAGGTCCAGGTTCGATTCCAAAGTGTGGCGGAGAATTTTTCTTTAACCTGAATTAATCACTATTCCCCACAGAGTCTGGAAGCATGAATATGGGTGGCAATGTGAATGTTTAATAGTAGGTATAAAACTGAAAAACAACATTAAGAACCGCAAAGCTCAACGAGCTAAACTCCAGTAATTGTTTCTCATATATGATCATAGACGTTAAAGACTATATAAATGAAGTAATATCAAATCTGATGTGTTCCTTTCACATGACTTGCTCTCCCATTCTGCAAATAAACTATTCTTACAAAACAGTATTCATTTAACTGCATCATACTAATCGAGATAAACATTACTTGCTTCCTTCTAACCAGAAGGGAAATAGGGGAATAACTAGGCTAAGGTGATAATCTGATCTTTTCAAAGGTGATCGCTATGTGAAACAATTGAAATCCAGTTCTCTCTTGTTTGCTAGGAATAAAACAAACTAGAGAGGAAACCAAAGAGACTTGCCACCTGAGAAAAGTTTAAATAGGTAGTTTAAAATTGAAACAAATGACAAAGAATATCTTGGAAACGCGTTAATCCGTTAAAAATGCGTGTTTTAACGAGATCCACAATTTTTAGTTTAGTAATTTTTTGTCCTCTAATGGTTTACCACTAATGCAAAAGTCCTGCAGAATGAAGAGGCCTTCAGACTATTCCCAGAAAATTCTGGATAAATTTAGATTTGTCATAAAGATGACTTAAACATGTGATATTTAATCGTCATTGTAAGAGCCATTTTTGAGGAAATCCAAATGTTGGGAAAAAATCTGATGTGTTCCATTCACATGACTTTCTCTATATCACTGAAACAAATTATTCTATTTACTTCATCTAATGGAGCAAAAATTAGAAAAAATAGTCTTATTACTTGTTTCCTTGTTAGTAGAAGCGAAATAAGAAGGTACTTAAAGTCAAAATCTGGTTGCTCTGCGACTGAAGTTCTTTTGTTTGTGTGGACACGAATTCACAAAGTCCTGTATGAGAAAAGTATAAGTCTTTATAGCTGAAAAAAAAAACAAGGAATATCTCAAAAACAATCAACTCCATGAAAAAAAAATGTGTATAACATAAATTGTGTGTTTTAAGGTACTCTACATTTTTTGTGTGGTAAGTTTTTGTCCATCTCTTACGGTTTAGCAGTTATGCAAAATTCCGTAAAATTGATCGAGAATGAGGCTATTCCCAGAGGCTATTCCCTGAAAATTCAAAATATACATTTTATTTGTCATGTAAATATCTTTAATATACGATATTTTAATCAACATTGTTAGAGCAATTTTTTAGAAAATCAAAATTTTCGAAAAAAGTTCCATGTAAAGGGTAGTTTGGGGTGGGGGGATCTTTCTCAAAATCTTCGTGTCGCATCCCTGGAAGATACTAAATTTAAATACCAAGCTTGGTATTTTACCGACTTTTCGTTTTTGAGTTATCGTGTTCACAGACACACGAACACACGGACACACACGGACCTTTTTCTGGAAATACATTTTTTGGATACAGGGGACCCTAAAACATATATTTCCGGTCAAATCTCGGTATCGAACTTTTTGGTGGAGTGCAATACCTTCTCTATACACTATGTACATAGCACGTATAGAGAAAGTAAAAATGCAATAGAGAGTAGTTTGGTGCTGGGCGTAGTTTTTGAAAATCTTCCTATGGCATCATTGGAAAATACCAAACTTAAATATCAAGTGTGATATTTATCAGCCATTTCATTTTATAGTTTCAATTACACACACAAACACGAACCTCAAAGCACATGTGACTCAAATATGTCTCCGCAGTGAGGAGAATGGTCTAGCACGTTACTCAGCACAGTTCGGTTGGTAACGGATCACGCTAGATTATTGGAAATGAAGATGACCTGAAACTGAGATTAGTTACTTACCACTGTCACAGAAGGTATTGGAAATGATGTCCCATTCCTGTAGGCAGAGTTCAACTATTTTGCCCTTGTTTTGCACACATTGTATTGAGTTTCTCCGCTTAAATTTGTGATTTCTTTAGTTCATTTTTATTTCGGGACAACTGTACATTTATACGGATGCAGTTTTATTTCCTTTATAACCGCTCTCTGGTTTCGCTGCATTCATTTTGTAGGACTCCTGAGCATCAGGCACATCACATTTTGTTCAGTTTAGCCTGTTACAGGTTAAGACCTACCGCTGTTCGGAGCATCTGGGAATTTGGAATTTAGTAATCATATCTCATACAGAACCACGATGAAGACATCCTGAGTCTGCAAAGCGTTCAAGATATGTACGTTTTATATTTTCTGAAATCTTATCACCATTAAGGGATATGTCCTCAACTTAAACGCTCGCTTTTCAATGGTAAACATTTTGACTTCACTTCACAAGCACGAGACAGTATTAATTTGAAGCAAACAGTTCTCACAGTATTATTCAACTCCTCCATAGCTCTGTTCCCAACTTAACCGCAGCCGAGTGTACTGCGGAGACTCTTTTGAGACTCCCGTTATTTTAGCTAAAATTTGACATTGAATTTTTGAGTGGATAGTCGTACAATACTTCCCATGCTTACCATAAGTAGTAGAGAAAATAATAAGCTGGGTAGAGATAGTTACGTGAATTTAACAAGTCAGATTTTTACTTTCTCTAGCACGTATGCACATATAATGTACATAGTAGCTAGAGAAGGTATTGTATGTTGGGATGTTATCGGAAATATATGCTTTATTTAATATTCCCTGAGTCCGAAAAAGGCATTTTTAGAAACATATTCGTGCACGCGCTGGCATGTGGACAGTATAGCTCAAAAAACGAAAAGACCGTTAAAAACGCAACTTGGTATTTCAGTTTAGTATGTTCTAAGGATGTGACACAAAGATTTAAAAGAAAATTCCCCCACCATAAACTATTATTTACATAGAAAATTCTATGAAAATGTTTTTCTTAAAAACATCTCTAACGATTTTGATTTTCAAATACCGTATATTATAGCTATTTACATCACAAATAAATTTTATATTTTATGGGAATAGCCTCTGAAGATCACTTTATTCTGGACGAGTTTAGCAGGATTTTGCATAACGGCTAAACCGTAAGAAATAAACAAAAACTTACTACAGAAAGAATTGTAGATATGATTAATTCATGTCATATACGTTTTTTTTATGTAGAGATGCCCCTTTCTGTGACATTCCTTGTTATTGGTTTCAACTTTAAACAACATAAACTTTTCTCAAACGGGAAGTGACGTTTCCTTTCATCTCTCTTGTTTTACTGCAGGCCATGCAAAGCGAGCCCAACTTCACATATTGCCGGCTTTTAAAAGAATTGACTATCGATTTAGTCTAGCATATTACCTTATACCCGTTCTACTTACAAGGAAACCAGTAAAAGTACAATTTTTGCTAATGCTTGCCTTGATTAGCTTGTCGTAGACCTAAGTATGGAAAGTTATTTGTGTAACAGCTGGAGAAAGTCATGCGAA
The DNA here is from genome assembly GCA_030762935.1 of Hymenopus coronatus. Taxonomy (NCBI): domain Eukaryota; kingdom Metazoa; phylum Arthropoda; class Insecta; order Mantodea; family Hymenopodidae; genus Hymenopus; species Hymenopus coronatus. Next base: position 25,051,488 of record CM060898.1, read on the forward strand.
TGGAACACATCAGCTTTTTAGAAAATGTGTCTGTTTGTGTGTTTGTGTCTGTGGTCGGCATAACTCAAAAACGAAAAGACCGTTGAATACCATACATGGTATTTATGTTTAGTATATTTCAAGGAAGGATGCGATACGAAGATTTTCAAGAAAATCCCCCCACCCCGCAAACTACCCTTTATATGGAAAAATGTTTGAATATTTGTACTTCTCAAAAGTGACTCTAACGATTTTGATTAAAATGCCATATACTAAAGATATTTACATCACAAATAAAATGTATATCTTGAATTTTCTGAGAATAGTCTCTGAGGACTATTTTATTTTTGACGAGTTTTGTAGAATTTTGCATAACGGTTACACCGTAAGAGATATAGAAAAACTTAAAGTAAGAGCTGAAGTTTTCCTGGTGAAGATGAAGCACATATTTGAAACGTTGGAGTTAATCCATCTACTTACCTGGCTGGAAGCCCGAGAACACTTGGAGTTAATACAAAACTTCTTAGTCCGCCTGAGTAGTGTGGTGGTAGCTGTCTGCCTCATGTTCAACAGGTCGTGAGTGCGAATCTCGCTTAGGATGAATTACCGGGACAAGGTTTTTTTTCGGGGTTTTCCCTTGTCATGAGAAGACGAATTTTGAGCAACCTTTAGCTCCATGGACCCCGAGATCATTTGAGCATCATTTCATTCACCGTCCGATATGACCACCAGGTTAAATGACGTTAAGCTACCAAAAAAAGACACTTATTACAGAAAAAGGTAGATCTCGTTAAAGCATATACTCCATGTCACATACGTTTTTCTTGTAGAGTTGATTGTTTTTCAGATGTTCCTTGTTCTTGTCATTGGTTTCAATTGTAAACTAAGCGAACCCAGCCTCAATTGTTTCGCAAAGTGACCATCTTTTAAGAGATTTGACTATTGCTTTAGCTAAATTTATTCCCTTATTTCGCTTCTGTTTACAAGGAAACAATTAGTAAGACAATTCTGCCAATGTTGATCTCTATTAACATGCCGCAAATAAAAGAATAATCTTTTATAAGAATAGCTTGTATATGGAAGCTAGAGAAAGTTATATGAATGCAACAGGTCAGATTTTTATTCTTAGGGTCCTTGGAAGAAAAGTGACGCCTTTCCCTTGCAGTCTACCTGTGATACATAAAACGAAGAAAACCTTCAAAGTGACGTCATAAATGAGGGTATTAACTTCAAGGGATGTTTCCAGCAACCTACGCTCCATTATTCGATTCGAAGGTCAAACCCCTCCCACCACAACGGTGCTTGACCGTGACTTTTTCATCCCTCAATGTGTCAATGCTCCCTCGTAATTCATGTTGAAATTGAGCTTTTGTTACAAATAGGTATGCTTTCTCTAATGCAAATTCAGTTTGCTGTATTTTACAGTACTAGTGACCTGTTCTATCAACAAAAATCCCAAGAGAAAAGCGATTTTGAAGCTTGATCGATCTATGCGGTATTATCGGTCATAAGTCTCACACTGGTAGATTTCATAAAGCTGTTTTAAACCATACTGACTTCCTGACTTGCTGTCCACAGTGCTTTTTTCGTAAAATGTCTGATGTGTTGCATTCATATGGCTTTCTCTACCTATTCTAGAACAAAATTATCTCGCAAGTACTTATTCTTCTCTATACTTCATGCTAATCATAAATAAAGTTATTACAAAATTGACATTATTTGTATCTTTATAAGTAGGAGGGAAATAAGGAAGTGCATCAAACTAAAGAGACAGTCAGATCTTTTAAAAGCCGGTTGCTATGTGAAACAATTAAAATTCAGTTCTCTTTGCAAAGGCCAGAGAAAAACAATTTCACCGAACATTTATTTTGAGACCCCCTGAATCCAAAAAACATTTCAGAAAAACGCCCATATTTGTGGGTTTGTGTATTTCTGTGTCTGTGTGTCCGTGGATCTGAGAATAGCATACATTAAAATAACCCGGTTAAATACCAAACTGATTTTAAGTGCAGCATTTTCCAAAAATGCGACATGAAGATTCCCAAGAAAATTCCTCGTCCCCAAACTACCCTATATGTGGAAAATTATTCAAAAGCATTGATTTTATCAAAAATTCTCCAGCGATTTTGATTAAAATATATATTTAGATATTTTCATAGCAAGTGAAATGTTGAATTTTCTGGGAATAGGCATCTGAAGATCTCTTCATTCTGGATGACATTTTTGCAATTGGTAAACCGTAAGAGATAAACAATTTCTCACTAAAAAAATGTAGAGCACACAATTTAATGTACGTTAACCATTTCCGTTATATTGTTTTATATTGGTTTAAATTGTCCAATATCTAAACTTCTCTCATGTTATTAGTTTCAATTTATTTCCCCTTCCTGGTTATACAAAAAGAACGAGATTTCAAAGCTATCACATAGTAATCCGCCCCTGAATAATTTGACTGGCTTAAGCTTATGTATTCCTATATTCGCGCATCCCTTTATATGTATAAGACAATTTATAACAAAATCATTTATCCTATTGCTTATCTGGATAAGCATGAAGTAGTTGCAAGAATATGCTTTTGTAAAGCTGATTTGTTGCAGAATATATAGGTAGGGAAAGTCATATGAATGCAATCTTTTACTCTGTATTTATTACTTTCTCTACACGTACTATGAACATAGTGTATATAGAAGGTATTGCACTCCACCAAAAAATTCGATACCGAGATTTCACCGGAAATATATGTTTTAGGGTCCCCTGTATCCAAAAAAAGTATTTTCAGAAAAAGTTCCGTGTGTGTGTCCGTGTGTCTGTGAACACGATAACTTAAAAACGAAAAGTCGGTAAAATACCAAACTTAGTATTTAAGTTTAGTATCTTCTAGGGATGCAACGCGAAGATTTTGAGAAAAATCCCCCCACTCAAAATTTTTCGAAAATTTTGGTTTTCTAAAATATGGCTCTAATGACTTTGATTAAAACATCGTATATTAAAGATATTTTCCTGAAAATAAAATGTATATTTTGAATTTCCTGGGAATAGCGTCTGAAGATTATTTTATTCTGAGTGAATTTTACGGAAATTTGCATAACTGTTAAACCGTAAGAGATAGACAAAAACTTACTACACAAAAATGTAGGGCGCATTAAAACACACCAATCATGTTTTATACTTTTTTTTCGTGGAATTGATCGTTTTTGAGATATTCCTTGTTTTTGTTTTCAGGTTCGAAAAACTAAACTTTTCGCATACAGGAATTTGTCAACTTGTGTCCATACAAACATGCTACACCCTTATTTCCCTTCTACTTACAAAGAAGCAAGTAATAATATTATTTCTGCTAATTTTTTGTCGATTAGCATGAAGTAAATAGAGACATGAGCTTTTTAAAACTAATTTGTTACAGAGATGTAGAGAAAGCCAATTGAATGGAATACATCAGATTTTTTTTTGACGCGTTGCCATTTTGACTTTTCCCAAATGCATCATATGGTTGACTCTGATTTTCTTTTTAATTAGTTTCTCTACCACGTATAATGTACATAGTAGGTAGAGAGAGTATTGTATTCCAATATTCGATGTTAATATTTCACCGGAAATATATGATTGAGGTACCTGAACCATATTTAAAACACACTTATAGAGAAACAGGTGTGTGTGTGTGTGTGTGTGTGTGTGTGTGTGTGTGTGTGTGTCTGTAAATAGTAGAGCTCAAAAACGAAAAGTCCGTTATACACCAATCTTTTAAGGATACGACACGAAGATTTTGAAGAAAATCCTCCATCACCAAATACCCTTTAATTGGAATATTTTTTCGAAATTTTGACTCTCCCAAAAATTGCTCTAAATATTTTGATTAAAATATCATATATTAAATATATTTTAAAGACAACTTAAATGCATATCTTGAATTTTCTGGGAATAGCCTCTGAAGATCTTCTAGATGATGTTGCATAACTGTTAAACCGTAAGAAATAGGCAAAAATTTACTACACAAAACTTGTAAGTCTCGTTAACACACATTGGGGGGGGGGGGATGGAGCTAACCATTTTCGAGTTGTTCCTTGTTATTTGTTTAAATTTCCCAATGATTATAGTTTTCTCATCTTCCTTCGTTTAGGAATGAAATGCTAGTTTCTGCTTCCCAATGTCGCGGGTTCAAACCTGGCGGAGGGCGGTGGAATTTTTCGGGCATAAAAAGCCTTACCATGGCTTCCTTCGAGGGAGCGTGTCATAGATTTATGGCACGTATAAGAACCTCAAGCCTGATAAAGGTGCCTCTAAGCAAAATTCTTTCACGCCCAATATAGAATGGGTCGTTGAGAACCGCAACTGTGAAAGAGCATCCATAAATAAAACTGAAATATAATTGTTAAATTTTTATCAAATGGTAATAATTATTCACTTTTTTTTAATTCTTGTCTATGCAAAAATAACCTCATTTACATAGACTAGCTCTTAACAGATTTGACTACCAATTTAATCTAATGTATTCCCTTATATCCCATGTACCTCAAAGAAATATAAATAGGCTCTGAAGACTACTTTATTCTGCATAAATTTTACGGAATTTTGCATAACTGCTAAACCATAAAATATGGACAAACCCTTACCACACAAAAATGTAGAGCACGTTAAGACAAACAATTTATGTTAAATACATTTTTTTCGTGGAGTTGTTCGTTTTTTAAATATTCCTTGTTTTTGGTTTCAGCTTTAAAAAACTTAACTTTTCTCATACAGGAATTTATCAACTCCTGTCAATAAAAAGAAAGGAACTTCAATTACATGGCAACCAGATTTTGACTATCACTTTAACCTATAGTACTCCCTTATTTCGCTTCTACTTACTAGGAAGCAAGTAATAAGACTATTTATGCTAATTTTTTCTCGATTAGCATGAAGTAAATAGAAGGAAAAGTTTTTAACTACAATTTGTTGCAGAGATGCAGAAAAAGTTATGTGAATGGAACACATCAGATTTTTAGGAAAAGGTCCGCGCGCGGGCGTGTTTGTGTGTCTGTGGGAGGCATAGCTCAAAACCGAAAAGTCTGTTAAACCCAAACTTGATATTCAAGTTGTGTCTCACAAAGATGCGACACGATTACTTTCTAGAAAATCTCCCTACCCCCAACTACCCTTTACGTGGAAACAATTTCGAAAATTTGATTTTCTCAAAAATGTCTCCAACGATTGATTAAAATCTCTTATATATAAGATATTTAAATGACAAATAAAATGTATATCTTGACTTTTCTGGGAAAATACCTGGTAAAGACTTGCTTTATTGTGGATTTTTTTTAATTTTGCATAATTAATAAACCGCAAAAAAAAAAAAAAAAAAAAACTTAGAGCATAACAAATATAAAACACTCATTTTTTCCCCTGGAATTGACCTTTTGGAGATAATCCTTGTTATTTGTTTCAGTTTTAAAATACTTTTATCAGACAGGAATTTGTCAACTCCTGGCCAAGCAAAGAAATGGATTTCAATCCCATAGCAGTCGCATTTTGAGACATGTGACTCGGTTTATCCCAGTGCATTCCCTTATTTCCCTTCTACTGATACAGAAGTAAGTAATAAGACCGTTTATCTCTATTAGCATGAAGTGGATAGAAGATTAAGCTTATTAACAGTAATTTGATGTAGAGATGTAGAGAAAGCTATGTGAATGGAACACATAAGAGCTTCTTCTCAATAATCCATTTGAAAACTTTTTCGACACCAATTCTTGTAGCTGTGCGTAGGATTGACCAACTCTGATAGATGGAAATGTTACAGTTATATTGTTAACAAAGCGACCTTTACTGCTCTTTTGGGACACATTAAGAGGTTGTTCACATGTTGGAGCAGAGACCTCACGAAGGCCATAACGATGCCTATCCCTTACTATAATGTTCTGTTCGTCAATAGCTTTCTCGTTTGGAAGGGGGGCAGAGACGCTTGTAAAACCATCACTCGGTTGTTGGAAACCTGTCCCGGCTCATTTTCTGGGGGGTATGACATTTTCGTCACAACAATAGTCAAGGGCTTCCAGGTAGAAACCATCTTTTGGAGTACGTGAAAACTTTCCTATAATGTGCGTCAATACGTTACCACACGTAACGCTCCGTTTATAATCTGCATTCTCTCGGATAGGGTTTACAGGCTTTCTAGTCCGCTAACAATTAACTCTGGGTTACGTTTTACTGTTGCTCTACTTACAAGAAGAAAAACTATTGTATTCCATTTAACAAATACATAAACAACTTTTATGAAAATGTTCCTCTGAGTGAACATAAAAATCTGATGTGTGCCATTCACATGACTTCCTCTATATTCCTGCAACAAATTATTCTTAAAAAGCTTATGCTTCTATTTACTTTATGCTAATCAGAAAAAATGAGCAGAAACAGTCTTATTACTTGCTTCCTTGTAAGTAGAAGCGAAATAAGGGACTACCATAGGTTAAAATGATAGTCAAAAGCTGGTTGCTATGTCAATGAAGTTCCTTTGTTTATATGGATAGGAGTTGACAAGTTCCGGTATGAGAAAAGTATGTTTTTCATAGCAGAAATCAAAAATAAGGAATGTTTCAAAAACGACGAACTCACGAAAAAAATGTATATAACATAAATGTATATAACATACTGTCACACGGCCACACACACGGACCTTTTTGTGAAAATGCTTTTTTACTTTCTCCATATGCACTATGTACATAGTGTAATAGAGAAGGTATTGCACTCCAACAAAAAGTTCGATACCGAGATTTCACCGGAAATATATGTTTTAGGGTCCCCAATATCCAAAAAAAGCATTTTCACAAAAAGGTCCGTGTGTGTGTGTGTGTGTGTGTGTGTGTGTGTGTGTGTGTGTGTGTGTGTCCGTGTGTCTGTGAACACGATAACTCAAAAACGAAAAGTCAGTAAAATACCAAACTTGGTATTTAAGTTTAGTATCTTCCAGGGATGCGACACGAAGATTCTGAGAAAAATCCCCCCACCCCCAACTACCCTTTACATGGATCTTTTTTCGAAAAATTTGATTTTCTCAAAAATGGCTCTAACGATTTTGATTAAAATTTCGGATATTAAACATATTTACCTGACAAATGAAATGTATATCTTAAATTTTCTGGGAATAGCCTCTGAAGAGTAGTTTAATCTGGGTGAATTTTACTAAATTTTGAATGACTGCTAAACCGTAAAAGATGGACAAAAACTTACTACACAAAAAATGTAGAGCACATTAAAACACACAATTTATGTTATAGACATTCTTTTGGTGGAGTTCTTCGATTTTGTGACATTCCTTATTTTTGGTTTCTGCTATGAAAAACTTTTACTTTTCTCATACAGGAACTTGTCAACTCCTATCCATATAAACAAAGGAACTTCATTGACATAGCAACCAGCTTTTGACTATCATTTTAACCCACGGTTGTCCCTTATTTCGCTTCTACTTACAAGGAAGCGAGTAATTAGACTATTTCTGCTATTTTTTTCTAATTATCATAAAGTAAATAGAAGTATAGGCTTTTTAAGAATTATTTGTTGCAGGGATATGGAGAAAGTCGTGTGAATGTTACACATCAGATTTTTGTGAAAATGCTTTTTACTTTCTCCATACGCACTATGTACATAGTGTATAGAGAAAGTATTGCACTCCACCAAAAATTCGATACCGAGATTTCACCGGAAATATATGTTTTAAGGTCCCCAATATCCAAAAAAAGCATTTTCACAAAAAGGTCCTTGTGTGTGTGTGTGTGTGTGTGTGTGTGTGTCCGTGTGTCCGTGTGTCTGTGAACACGATAACTCAAAAACGAAAAGTCGGTAAAATACCAAACTTGGTATTTAAGTTTAGTATCTTCCAGGGATGCGACACGAAGATTTTGAGAAAAATCCTCCCACCCCCAACTACCCTTTACATGGAACTTTTTTCGAAAATTTTGATTTTCTCAAAAATGGCTCTAACGATTTTGATTAAAATTTCGAATATTAAATATATTTACCTGCTGACAAATGAAATGTATATCTTGAATTTTCTGGGAATAGCCTCTGAAGAGTAGTTTATTCTGGATGAATTTTACTAAATTTTGAATAACTGCTAAACCGTAAGAGATGGACAAAAACTTACTACACAAAAAATGTAGAGCACATTAAAACACACAATTTATGTTATATACATTTTTTTTCGTGGAGATCGTCGTTTTTGTGACATTCCTTATTTTTGGTTTCTGCTATGAAAAACGTATACTTTTCTTATACTGGAACTTGTCAACTCCTATCCATATAAACAAAGGAACTTCATTGACATAGCAACCAGCTTTTGACTATCACTTTAACCTAAGGTTGTCCCTTATTTCGCTTCTACTTACAAGGATGCGAGAAATAAGACTTTTTCTGCTAATTTTTTTATCTGATTAGCATAAAGTAAATAGAATTATAAGCTTTTTAAGAATTATTTGTTGCAGGGATATGGAGAATGTCATGTGAATGGTACACATCAGATTTTTTTAATATTGGGGATCCTAAAACATTTATTTCCGGTGAAATCTCGGTATCGAATTTTTTGGTGGAGTCGAATACTTTCTCTATACACTATGTACATAGTGCGTATAAAGAAAGTAAAAAAAAAACCTTATTATTCTATCTACTTCATGATACTCGAGACAAACATTAGCAGGATTGGTCTTAATTACTTGCTTCCTTTTAAGTAGGAGAGAGATAAGGGAATACACTTGGCTAAAACGAATGTCAAATCTTTTAAAAGCTGGTTGCCATGTGGTTGAAATCCGTTTCTATGCATTGTCAGGAGTTGACAAGTTCCGGTATGAGAAAAGTTTAAGTGTTTTAAATTGAAATCAATAACAGGGAATATCTCGGAAATGGTCAACTCCACGAAAAACATGTACTTATAAGTATGTCATAAATTATGTGTTTTAAAGAGATCTACATTTTTGTGTAGTAAGGCTTTGTCTATCTCTTATAGTTTACCAGTTATGCAAAAGTCATCTAGAATGAAGAGGTTTTTAGAGGTTATTCCCAGGAAATTCAAGATATAGGTACCTTTTATTTGCATGTGAATATCCTTTATATACGGTATTTTAATTTAAATCGTTATAGCCAATTTTGAGAAAATAAACATTTTCGAAAAAAAATTCATCTAAAGGATAGTTTGGGGTGGGGGATTTTTTTTCAAAATCTTCTGAGTCGCATCCTTCGAAGTTTGGTACTTTACCGACTTTTCGTTTTTGAGTTGTGTTCACAGACATACGGGTGCACACACACAGACGACCTTTTTCTAATTTTTTTAGACAGGGGACCCTAAAAGTGTATTTCCGGTGTATTTCGGTATCGAATTTTTGGTTGGAATGCAATATCTTCGTTACCTATGTAGAGAAAGTAAAAAAGAAACACTTTAGGAAAAGGTGTGTGAACTTAATTAAAAACGAAGGGTCGGAAAAATTACCAAACTTGGTATTTATGTTAAATGTCTACCAGGATAGAACAAGAAGTTTTAGAGGAAATCCTTATCCAAAACTACCTTTTAATGGAACACTTATTGAAACGCTTGCTTTTCTCAAAAATGGTTCTCGCGATTTTGATTAAAATATCATGTTTTTAAGACATTTATTTGCAAAATAAAACATATATCTTAAATGAAATTGGAGGACTTCATTAGGAAATGAAGTCTGTTTTTTAATTCACTAAAACTATTAAGGATAAAAAGTAGAAAATCCTTTACTTACCACAAAAAAAATATAACTCTTAAAATACACAATTTATTTTAGATAATATTCTAGGTAGCGTTAGCTATTTTCGAGGTTTTATTATCAAGCACAAGAACAAATAACGCAGATGGTCTTCCGACCCGTGAACATTCCACATATAATTGACCATGGGAAAAATATGGATTTTCTAGATTCAGACCACAGATTTTCAAGGTTTGGCCTTGTAATTTGTTAATGGTCATGGTGAATGCAAGACGGATCGGAAATTGAAGTCGTTTAAACTCAAAACGGCAAACCGGTTGGGATCATCGGGATCCTCGGAATGAAAACTTCCTCACCTTCGAATTTTCCTTTGAGTATCGTCGCGTAAATCACATTGTTCATCAATTTACCTACCACCAAACGCGTTCCGTTGCACAGTTTTGGTGGGTTTATGTTTCGAAGCATGATTACTACGGAGCCAACCTTCAGTCGTAAATTGTGCGGTGGTAAGCCAGGCACATCCAAGGAGTTTAAAAATGTAATTGGATAGTTGCTCTTCACGTGCAATTTCATTCGCAATGTTAGTTGCATTACGGCTTTGTCGGGAAAGATTCGATTGTCTTGGTCGCGGTATTGTTAATGATAATATCGGCACAATAAGCTAATAGAAACTCGAAACAAACACCATAGACAACAATACGTTTAGCTGTCTGTTGCGTTTTGTTATACCACGTTTTATGTCACGTCCCACGGAAACGGGATCAAAAAAATAGCCTATGTCCGTCTCCAAGTTCTAAGCTACCTCCCCACCGATTTTCAGCCGAATCGGTTCAGCCGTTCTTGAGTTATAAATAGCGTAACTAACACGACTTTCTTTTATATATATAGATAATAATGTCAGCTTAAACTTATCTGTAATGATGTATGTATAAACGTGGTTCAATAAATATTAAAACTCTGGCATATTAGCCCTACTTTAAGTAATTAGGTACCAGTGTTGTACAGATTTTTATTTTATATTAGTTTATTTTATTTTTACATATATGTTAGAGAAAGTAAAAATACCGTTTACCGTAAGAATTTATGAACAATATTTCACGAAAACTCTGTGAGTATTTGTCCTCAGATAAAGGTGGTGAAATATCAACTGTTGTTGATGCTCTTAGAGAAATTTAGTTTGAATTTTTCAGTAGCACAAGCGATCAGTGTAAACAAAGGACGCAATGCAAAGCAATTACTTAAAGATTCTGTGACAGGATGTGTGTTGTTGATGCTTGTTCACCCAGCTTGAGTGCAGAACAAAGCTGTTGACAAGAGGAAGGTTCTCAGGCTGACCCCCCTCCAGTTTTATTGCCCCTGTTGTATATTCTGCTAGACCTGACGTGTTTATGGCTACTTTTCAAACTGATGGAGGGCTACTGACGTTATTTGGCTTTCTCCCCTGCTCAAGTGTTTCTAAACAACTTGGCTGCATTCCTATCTTCAACAATACAGGCACCCTTCAATACCAGCATTTATCACTTACAAATTGCCTTTAATTACACATTATAGCAGGCTTTCAGGAATAAAGGAAACTTAGCCATGCACATTCTATGGCTTGTTTGTGTTCTAAAGAAAAACTATTATGTATTACATTCACACGACTTTCTCTAAACACTACCATTTATTACTTTCTCTACACGTACTATGTGCATAGTGTATAGAGAAGGTATAGCAACTCCGCCCAAACATTCGTTACCGAGATTTCACCGGAAACGTATGTTTTAGGGTCCTCTTTATCCAAAAAAAAAAAAAAGCATTTTCAGAAAAAGGTCCATGTGTGTGAGCTCGTGTGTCCATGTGTCTGTGTATCTGAGAACACGATAACTTAAAAACGAAAAGTAGGTAAAATACCAAACTTGATATTTTATTTTAGTATCTTCCAGGGATACGACACGAAGATTTTGAGGAAAATCCTCCCACCCCAAACTATCCTTTACATGGCATTTTTTTCGAACATTTTGATTTTCTCAAAAATGGCTCTAACGATTTTGATTAAAATATCGTATATTAAAGATATTTATTTGACAAATAAAATTTATATCTTGAATTTTCTGGGAATAGCCTCTGAATACTACTTTATTCTGGATGAATTTTACGGAATTTTGCATAACTGCTAAACCGTAAAATATGATAAAAACTTACCACACAAAAAATGTAGAGCACGTTAGAACACACAATTTATGTTATATACATTTTTTTCGTGGATTAGATCGTTTTTAGATATTCCTTGTTTTTTTATTTCAGCTTTAAAAACATACTTTTCTCATACAGGAATTTGTCAACTCCTGCCTATACAAATAAAGGAACTTTCAGTCACATAGCAACCAGCTTTTGACTATCACCTTAACCTATGGTACTCCCTTATTTCGCCTCTACTTACAAGAAAGCAGGTAATAACATTATTCCTGAATGTTTTCTCGATTAAATAGAGACATAAGCTTCTTAACAATAATTTGTTGCAGAGATGTAGAGAAAGTCATGTGAATGGAACACATCAGATTAAAAAATAACTCTTATTACCAAAGGCTATTATTGAAGGGCTTATTAGGCACTAAAAATAATTGTTTTAGATGCTCAAAATACACCGCTTAACTGTTGGAATATAACATACAACAATGTATATAACGTTGTAATAAACCAAATGAATTAAATACTTGAAGTTGATAATCGTGTACTTTACCAATAAAAGTAAACGTAACTCCATGGCACGACAGTCCACAAGGGACCTTGGCCTACCACCCGGCCGCTGCATTCACTACCTCGGCCCTCCCGGTCGGCTATACGGACTTCTCGATCTGGACCAATAAAAGTATAAACACGAATTCTAACTACATCTTAGGGGGCCATAAAGATCCAATGTCAATAGCAGGTGCAAGAATTCTGTGATAAAATGTTCAAAACAATGACACACAGAAAAATCTGATGTGTTCCATTCACATGACTTTCTCTATATCTCTGCAATAAATTATTTTTAAAAAGATTATGCTTCTACTTACTTCCTGCTAAGCGAGAAAAAATTAGCAAAAATAGTCTTATTTCTTGCTTCCTTGTAAGCAGAAGCGAAATAAGGGAGTACCATAGGTTAAAGTAATAGTCAAAAGCTGGTTGCTATGTGACTGAAGTTCCTTTGTTTGTATGGACACGAGTACATAAAGTCCTGTATGAGAAAAATATAACTTTTTATAGCTTAAACCAAAAACAAGGAATATCTAAAAAATAATCAACTCCACGAAAAAAATGTATACAACATAAATTTTGTGTTTTTTAATGTGCTCTACATTTTTTTTTTGTGGTAAGTTTTTGTCTCTCTCTTACGGTTTAGCACTTATGCAAAATTTCGTAAAATTCACTCAGAATAAAGTGGTCTTCAGAGGCTATTCCCAGAAAATTGAAAATATACATTTTGTTTGTCAGGTAAAATATCTTTAATATAGGATATTTTAATCAAAATCGTTAGAGCCCTGTTTTAGAAAATCAAAATTTTCGAAAAAGGTTCAAAGTAAAGGGTAGTTTGGGGTGGAGGGATTTTTCTCAAAATCCTCGTGTCGCATCCTTGGAAGATACTAAACTTAAATACCAAGTTTGGTATTTTACCGACTTTTCGTTTTTGAGTTATAGTGTTCACAGTCACACGGATACACACACACGGCCCTTTTTCTGAAAAAAAATTTTATGGATACAGGAGACCCTAAAACATATATTTCCGGTGAAATCTCGGTATCGAATTTTTTGGTGGAGTGCAATACCTTCTCTATACACTATGTACATAGGGCGTATAGAGAAAGTAAAAATACTTCTGAAAGATTATAAAATCTAATGTGCTACCTTCACATAACTTTCTCTACCTACGCCGCAACAAATTATTTTTATAAAAGCTTATTACTTTATTTTAAGCTTATCGAGATAAAGATTAGCATAAATAATTTATATTTGTTTTATAGTTATATTTGCATAAGGGGCATAAGAAAACATCAAGCTTATGTGATTATATTGAAATTCCATGAGTATTGGGGGTAGCCCTCCGTGGTGTAGTGGTTACCATGAAAGCCACCAAACCCAAATTGCAGGTTCAAACCTGGCGGAGGGTAATGGATATTTTACGGATGCAAAAACCCTTAGGGTGGCTACCTTTAGAAGGGAAGTAAACATAATACATAAATACGAACATTTCATTTTGGGGTTATACTGTCCACACACACACACACACACACACACACACACACACACACACACATATACATACAAGCAAGCCACACACACACAAGGACATTTTTCTAACAATGCATTTTTGGATTCAGGGTTCCACAAAACATGTATTTCCGGTGACATCTCAACATCAGATCTTTGGATATTGGATTTGAATACCATGAATATAATACCTTTTCTTCCTAATATGTACACTTTCTCCGTGGTATAGTTATTACCATGCTAGCTCAAAAACCCAAGATTGCAGGTTCAAACCTGGCAGAGAGCGATGTTTGCATTTGGACGCCTAAATCCTTAGCACGGCTTCCTTCGGAAGGTAAGTAAAGCCGATGGTACCGAGTAATATTTATTTACGTAAAACAAACTATACTTTGAAACAACAAGGTTCCTAGGTAAATTTTTCTGCAAATTCGCATTCATGATTTTGTTCTACAGTACCGTCTATAGGCGATGAGTTGATCCCTCGTCACCATGGCGCATAGTGGCGAACCCGCGAACTAGAAATTAAAATCCGATCATGGAAGCATGTAATGATGCCCTTTACTCCACTTAGGAGATACAGGAAATGCTACTATGTACATTATACGAGAGACCTTAGAAAAAGATACAACAAATTACTTTTGGTAGATTTTTCTTCAACAGAATCTTCTTTTAGCAGAAACTCACAAGGATTACGACAGAAAAGTGCCAAACCAGCTTCCAAATCTATCACACGGTTGTGCTTATTCTCCATTGGGAGCAAACGCGCACCCAGTTTACCAAGACCTTTGTCAGACCTAATTTTTGGTGCAAAATTGAGAACATGTACCTTGTGATATGCCTGTGGCCTCTAGTATTTCGCGAACTTTGATTCGTCGATGACTTAAACCCATTTCCTGGATTTTGTCAATCATTTTGGAGGAAGTCACTTCTGCTGGACGTCCGGAACAATAATCATTTGTAGATGTACGGCCACGTTTAAATTCATGTATCCAATTGTAAATTGTTCTAAACGCAAGAGCAGATGTGCCGTGAACTTCGTTCAACTCAGCTTTTATATTTTTGTGTGCTAAGCCTTTTAAAAATAAGTGTTTAATCACCGTAGAAACTCGTTTTTTCCCGTCTTTCTAAAGAAGCACAAGTTTGTTGATTCAGTCGACTATGATAACGAAACCACGTGATGATTATAGCTGAAACTTTAAGGGGACATGCTACTCTGAAATTACAAAAAAATAATATTTTTTTGTTTTGGACACTAATAAAATCTCTATTATTTATAGTTTCAGAAAATGTATACTTTAAGCGGATTTTAATCAATTTAAATATAATTTAAATGCAGTCTGCACTTCTGTAAAGCTGTGATGCAATGTCTCTTTTTAGAACATTTGGTATCTTTAAATTCAGTTTTCTCAAAACAGCATTTTTTGATACTTAGGTATCTTTTTCTCAGAAAGTATGAGAGCTGGAAAGCTGAACATATTTCAGCACATATATACAACACATAGTTTACCTTTCTGAACCACAATCGTGATGTTATAGTATATATTGATCATATTAAGAAAACAACACAGCAAAATTTCCATATTTTTCTTTTTTTGAATTTGCAAATCCTTTTTTTTACTTTCTCTATAGGCACTATGTACAATAGTGTATAGAGAATGAATTGCACTCCACCAAAAAATTCGATACCGAGATTTCACCGAAAATATATGTTTTAGGGTCCCCTTTATCTAAAAAAAGCATTTTCGGAAAAAGGTCCGTGTGTGTGTGTGTCCGTGTGTCCGTGTGTCTGTGAACACGATAACTCAAAAACGAAAAGTCGGTAAAATACCAAACTTGGTATTTAAGTTTAGTATCTTCCAGGGATGCGACACGAAGATTTTGAAAAAATCCCCCACCCCTAACTACCCTTTACATGGATCTTTTTTCGAAAATTTTGATTTTCTCAAAAATGGCTCTAACAATTTTGATTAAAATTTCGGATATTAAACATATTTACCTGACAAATGAAATGTATATCTTGAATTTTCTGGGAATAGCCTCTGAAGAGTAGTTTAATCTGGATGAATTTTACTAAATTTTGAATGACTGCTAAACCGTAAGAGATGGACAAAAACTTACTATACAAAAAATGTAGAGCACATTAAAACACACAATTTATGTTATATACATTTTTTTCGTAGAGTTCATCGATTTTGTGACATTCCTTATTTTTGGTTTCTGCTATGAAAAACTTTTACTTTTCTCATACAGGAACTTGTCAACTCCTATCCATATAAACAAAGGAACTTCATTGACATAGCAACCAGCTTTTGACTATCACTTTAACCTACGGTTGTCCCTTATTTCGCTTCTGATTACAAGGTAGCGAGTAATAAGATTATTTCTGCTAATTTTTTCTGATTAGCATAAAGTAAATAGAAGTATAAGCTGTTTAAGAATTATTTGTTGCAGGGATATGGAGAAAGTCATGTGAATGGTACACATCAGATTTTTTACTTTCTCTATAGGCACTATGTACATAGTGTATAGAGAATGCATTGCACTCCACCAAAAAATTCGATACCGAGATTTCACCGGAAATATATGTTTTAGGGTCCCCTTTATCTAAAAAAAGCATTTTCGGAAAAAGGTCCGTGTGTGTGTGTGTGTGTATCCGTGTGTCTGTGTGTCTGTGAACACGATAACTCAAAAACCTAAAATAGGTAAAATATCAAACTTGGTATTTAAGTTTAGTATCTTCCAGGGATGCGACACGAAGATTTTGAGAAAAATCCCCCCACCCCCAACTACCCTTTACATGGAACTTTTTTCGAAAATTTTGATTTTCTCAAAAATGGCTCTAACGATTTTGATTAAAATTTCGTATATTAAAGATATTTTACCTGACAAATAAAATGTATATCTTGAATTTTTTGGGAATAGCCTCTGAAGAGTAGTTTATTCTGGATGAATTTTACTAAATTTTGAATAACTACTAAACCGTAAAAGATGGATAAAAACTTACTGCACAAAAAATGTAGAGCACGTTAAAACACACAATTTATGTTATATACTTTTTTTCATGGAGTTCGTCGTTTTTGTGACATTCCTTATTTTTGGTTTCTGCTATGAAAAGCTTATATATTTCTCATGCAAGAATTTGTCAACTGCTGTCCATACAAACAAAGGAACTTCGGTGACATAGCAACCAGCTTTCAGATTATCACTTCAGCCTATGGTACTCCCTTATTTCACCTCTACTTACAAGGAAGCAAGTAATATGGCTATTTCTGCTAATGTTTTACTGATTAGCATTAAGTTAATATACGTGTAAGTTTTTTTAAGATTAATTTGTTGCAGGGATATAGAGAAAGTCATGTGAATGGTACACATCAGATTTCTTAAATTTCTACTGAAATTGTATCATAGCTTAATAATCGAGGTTCAGAAGATAGCTGATTATACTAAGAACAAGCATGCAAAAGTGTAATTATACATTGCAAGCAGTATTGGAGAAAAAACATATTTCACATATTTTAAAACTAAATTTCATTACAAGCTATTAATGCAAACAACCACTGATTTAATTTTCATGATTTATAGAATAGTTAATACAAATTTATAGAAAAACAATTGAATACTTTAAGAGCAGTGGTAATTCAACTCACTTAAGGTGTAATTTCCGTTGTTCAGACTACTTTGTCTCCTTAACTGCCATCTGTAAGAGACGAAGGTTACTAAATACAAACTTTTTTCGATGTTACGAGCGTAATTTCTTGGACTTTCTAAGGACTTGTTGAACGCCCCTTGTACATATGTGCTAAAGAACGGAAAAAAGATAAAATGCCATCAACTTCTGAGCCCTAGCTATTTGGCTTACGTATACAGTAGAATATAGTTTACATCCTCATTTTGTTAAATAAAGGACACATTACGAATATTACAGGTGAGACATTTTCTCGTCATTGGTATAACAATTTCATCAATGGCACCGAGTGAAAGGAAGTAAGACAGGACACTCTTCTCTGATTTATGCTTCTATACAATAGCTGGTGTCATCGGAGAGTTTTTTTGCACCTGTCTTTTGTTCTGCTGATCCTGGGAAACCTATTTTCTCCTCATTCTACAGCTATTGTATCACACCTGCACTCCAGGCTATCGGTTCGGACCTCGATGTGGTCACATGTTTTTTCTCATTAAGTGGCAATGAAGGCAACAACATTATATACTGTTCCTTGTTGCACGTCGTGATACATGTGAATAATTATTACTTGACTGTGAAATTTATCATTGCAGTATTAGACTAGGTATAATAGAATTTGACAAATATTTTGTTGCATGAATTTATATATGTTTTGAAACATCCCTGAACCAAATACGCATAGCTATGTAGACAAAGTTTTGTGCAGCTTGCCTGGGTAGTGTGGGGATAATATG
Source organism: Hymenopus coronatus (assembly GCA_030762935.1). Taxonomy (NCBI): domain Eukaryota; kingdom Metazoa; phylum Arthropoda; class Insecta; order Mantodea; family Hymenopodidae; genus Hymenopus; species Hymenopus coronatus. Next base: position 25,069,811 of record CM060898.1, read on the forward strand.
TCTGCCTCACATTGAACAGGTCGCGAGTTCGAATCACGCTTAGGGTGAGTTACCCGGATAATTTCCCCCCCCCCCCCTTATCCGGATAAGACGAATGTCGAGTAACTTAAAGCTCCATGGACCCCGAGCTCATTTGAGCACCACTTCAATGTCATTCATCGTCCAATATGACCAATCAGCTTAAATGACGTTAAGCTACAAAAAATAAATAAATAAAATAAAGGTCCGAGTGTTTGTGTGTGTGACGTGAAGAGTATAATTCAAAAACGAAAATTTGAATAAATACCAAACTTGGTCTTTAAATTCAGTACTATTCCCACCCAAAACTTGCTGTACATGAATTTTTTTTCGAAATATCTATATCTATATCTAAAATACAGCTCCTACGATTTTGATTAAAATATAAGGTATTTAATAAATCTACATCAGGCATAAAAATATGTGTTCAATTCTACATGTTTGTAACAAATTATTGTCTTCTATCTACTTCATGCTAATCGAGATAAACATTAGCAGAAATAGGCTTACTCCTTGCTTTCTTGCAAGTAGAAAGGAAATAAGGGAATACATAGGCTAAAATGATAGTCAAATCTTTTAAAAGCTGGTTACCATGTGGCTGAAATCCGTTTCCTTGCATTGTCAGGAGTTGACAAATTCCCGTATGACAAAAGTTTGATTTAAACAATTGAAACGAATAACAAGGAAAAAATATATCCACGAAAAAATATATATGCAATCAATTGTTGTTTTAACGAGCCCTACATATTTTGTGAAGTAAGCTTTAGTCTATTTCTTATGGTTTAAAAGTTGTGCAAAATGTATCCAGAATAAAGAGGTCTTCAGATGCTATTCCCAGAATATTCAAGTTATACTTACCATGTAAATATCTTTAATGTATGGTATTTTAATCAAAATCGTTAAAGCCATTTTTGAGAAAATCAACATTGCCGAAATTTTTTCCACGTAAAGGGTGTTTTGGGGTGGGTGGACTTTCCTCATTGTCTTCCGGGAAGATGCTAAACTTTAAGTTCTTACCAAGTTTGGTATTTTACCGAATTTTCGTTTTCGAGTTATTCCGGTTCACAGACACACGGACACACTGACACAAGGACACAAAACACGAAGTTTTTTTTAAAAATGCTACTCTAAAACGTGCATTTCCGGTGAAATCTCGATGTCGAATTTTTGGGTGAAGTGCAATAACTTCTGTACCTATGTAGTATGTAGGTAATACGAAGAGAAAGTAAAAATGTGTATCTTAAATTTTCAGGAAACAGCATTGCAAATTCTATTTACGAGATTGATTTGCATATTCATTTGTATAAACTAGAAAACTATATCTAACAGAGAAAATTGACTGAAGAGAAAATGTAGTTTTCATTAAAACACAGTTTTTATGTCGAACAAATTATTTCAGAGCTTTAATCACTTTAGTAATTTTTGACATTTCCTAATGATTGACATGCGTGAAATTGTGCGATCATCTTTTGTTTCTTTTTCCTCTTTATTTTCATCATAAGCTCTTGTTACACCGAAAGAAACATTTGAATGCGGTTTTGTTTGCTTTGCTCTTCTTGTTTGCATTGAGAAATCAATTTACTGCTAAGATGATTTGAACCACTGTTAACATCTATAGTAGGTACATTTGTAAAGGATTCATTTTGTAGATCATCCTTCAAAGGGTTTTGTTTCGAAGGAATGCTGATTGAACCAATTTCGCAAATCTGTTTCATTTGATTCATGTACATTTATAATGCCGTTTTCAAGTGCACCTTCTCTTAGTTGCTCTACCCTAGTTTTTGTTTCTTTTTACTTTTTCTACACGCACTATATGCATAGTGGTATAGAGAAGCTATTGCTCTCCACCCAAAAATTCGATACCGAGATTTCACCGGAAATATATGTTTTAGGTCCCTTATATCCAAAAAAAGCATTTTCACAAAAAGGTCCGTGTGTGTGTGTGTCCGTGTGTCCATGTGTCTGTGAACACGATAACTCAAAAACGAAAAGTCGGTGAAATACCAAACTTGGTATTTAAGTTTAGTATCTTCCAGGGATGCGAGACGAAGATTTTGAAAAAAAATCCCCCCAACCCAAACTACCCTTCACATGGAACTTTTTTCAAAAATTCTGATTTTCTAAAAAATGGCTCCAAGGATTTTGATTAAAATAGCGTATATTAAAGATATTTACCTGACAAATAAAATGTATATTTTGAATTTTCTTGGAATAGCCTCTGAAGATTACTTTATTCTGGGTCAATTTTACGGAATTTTGCATAACTGCTAAACCGTAAGAGATGGACAAAAACGTATTGCACAAGAAATTAGAGCACATTAAAGCACACAATTTATGTTATATACACTTTTTTTCGTGGAGTTGATGTTTTTGAGATATATGTTATTTTGGTTTCAGCTATAAAAAACTTATATTTTTAAAAACTTATATTTTTCTCATACAGGACTTTGTGAAGTCGTATCCATACAAATAAAGGAACTTCAGTCACATAGCAACCAGCTTTTGACTACCACTTTAACCTATGGTACCCCCTCATTTCGCTGCTAATAACAAGGAAGCAAGTAATAATACTATTTCTGCTAATTTTTTCCCTATTAGATGAAGTAAATAGAGTAATTTGTTGCAGAGATGTAGAGAAAGTCATGTGAATGGAACACATCAGATTTTTTGTATTGTTTTTCATTTGTATAGCCCCCTTTAACTACTATGGATATATCGGGGATTTTGAGCGAATATTTGGCGTTTTATTCTTTAAACTTTGACTGTAGATTTTTAAAATACTTTTCACTCGCAAATCTATGTATGCTACTAGACTCAAGTTCAATTGTTTCAATTACATCACAAATAAAACGTATATCTTCGTTTTTGGGGGATCTTGTGAAGATCTGTTCATTGTGGATACATTCTATTGAATTTCGCACTACTATAGAAATAGACAAAAACTCTTTACACAAAAAATGTAGATGTCATTATAACACACAATTTATGTCACATACATTTTTACTTTCTCCATACGCACTATGTACATAGTGTATAGAGAAAGTATTGCACTCCACCAAAAAATTCGATACCGAGATTTCACTGGAAATATATGTTTTAGGGTCACCAATATCCAAAAAAAGCATTTTCACAAAAAGGTCCGTGTGTATGTGTGTGTCCATGTGTCCGTGTGTCCGTGTGTGTGCGTGTCCGTGTGTCCGTGTGTCTGTGTGTCCGTGTGTCTGTGAACACGATAACTCAAAAACGAAAAGTCGGTAAAATACCAAACTTGGTATTTAAGTTTAATATCTTCCAGGGATGCGACACGAAGATTTTGAGAAAAATCCCCCACCCCCAACTACCCTTTATATGGAACTTTTTTCGAAAATTTTGATTTTCTCAAAAATGGCTCTAACGATTTTGTTTAAAATGTGGGATATTAAACATATTTACCTGACAAATGAAATGTATATCTTGAATTTTCTGGGAATAGCCTCTGAAGAGTAGTTTATTCTGGATGAATTTTACTAAATTTTGAATAACTGCTAAACCGTAAGAGATGGACAAAAACGTATTACACAAGAAATGTAGAGCACATTAAAACACACAATTTATGTTATATACATTTTTTTCGTGGAGTTCGTCGTTTTTGTGATATTCCTTATTTTTGGTTTCTGCTATGAAAAACGTATGCTTTTCTGGTACAGGAACTTGTCAACTCCTAGCCATATAAACAAAGGAACTTCATTGACATAGCAACCAGCTTTTGACTATCACTTTAACCTACGGTCTTCCCTTATTTCGCTTCTACTTACAAGGAAGCGAGTAATAAGACTATTTCTGCTAATTTTTTCTGATTAGCATAAAGTGAATAGAAGTATAAGCTTTTTAAGAATAATTTGTAGCAGGGATATGGAGAAAGTCATGTGAATGGTACACATCAGATTTTTGCTGTGAAGTTTCCGAAATATTTCTGGATATTTGTTTCCATTTTAAATTCCATAACGTTTCTCAAACAGGGTCACCTTTTATTTCATCTCTCTTTTGTTTTACTGACAATGCAAAACGAACCGAATTTTCATTGCTCACATATCAACCAGCTTTTAAAAGATTTGACTATCGCTTTAGCCTAGTGTCTTCCTTTATTTCTCGTTTACTTACTAGGAAGGACGTAATAAGAACAATTTCTGATAATTTTATCTCGATTAGTATAATGTAGAAACAAGAATAACAGCTTGTAAGAATAATTTGTTTGCAGAACCGGTAAAGAAAGTCATGTGAATGGAACACATCAGATTTTTGTTGATAGTATTGCTGTGTTTATGTATATTTATCTATACTTAATTAACTACTCATTTATATATTTTCCATTCATAATATTTATACGAAATGAAGCACGAAATACAAAAATATGACGCCGATCACCGAGTGATGGTTTACAAAGTGAAAAGCTTTGAGCGAAGTTGTGCCACTTAATATGCAGGCATTGGAATTATTGAGCCAGGAATTCTTTGAACGAGAGGAGTGCATGATGGTTAACGGATAACCCTCTACTCCTACTGAAAGGATCTGATGTGCTCCAGTCACATGACTTTCTCTAGCTGGTTCGAAAACAAACCTTTTAGTCAAAAGATTAATATTTTATCTATATCATTCTAATCAAGAAACATGAGCAGAATTAGTCTTATTACTAGCTTCCTTGTAAGTCGAAGCAAATTAAGAAAATGCACAGGCTAAAGCGACAGTCTCATCCTTTAAAAACCGGTCGTTACGTGAAACAATTGAAATTTCAATCTCTTTGCTTGTCAGGAGAAAGGAGAAGAAAAGAAGTTCGAGAAAAGTTTAATCGGCTTAAAACTGAAACCAATAATTCAGTATATCTCGAAAACGGTTAACTCTACAAAACAAATGTATATGCCATAAATTGTGTGCTTTAAGGGGGGACGTAGGTAAAAAAAATGTCACCACATAAAAGTATTGCTAACTCCTACATTTTATAAGTTACAAAACTGAAATTTGGTATGGTAGCTGCTAATGCTTGTGTACATACCGTGTATTTTTTCAGAATCTTTAATACCTTTTGTTTGTATTATATTTTTTATTATCTAAAAAATAATAAGGTGCATTTTCTTAAAAAGTGCCAGAGATTTTTCATTGAAAACTTTTATGAGTTATTTTGAAGATATAACACACAGTTCTGTGGAACAGAATTTTGATATGCATTATTGTTGTTGAGATAAAAAATTATATATTGTTACTTTGACCAATTTCTTAAAAATCCATTCGAAAAAAAAATCACCAATGATTAACTAAAATATTTATTGAATTTCTGTTCCACAGGATTATGCAGTCAGACCTTCTCTATCAAACTACCAAATATGATAACTGTACATGCAATAGTTTTGGAGAAAATGCACCTTCAAGATGAAAAAATGTAAACTGTAGAAAAGTTGAGTTAATGAAATATACATTTTTTGTGTAGTAACCTTTTGTATATCTCTCACGGTTTGCCAGTTATATAAAAGTCATCCAATATGAAGTGGTCTTTAGAGGTTTTTCCCACAAAATTGAAGATATTAATTTCGTTTGTCATAAAAATATCTTATACATAAGGTATTTTAATCAAAATCGTTAGAGCCATTTTTGAGAAAATCAAAATGTTCGAAAAAATGTTCCTTGTAAATGGTAATTGGATGAGGAGATTTTCTTGAAAATCTTCGTTTCGCATCCTTGGAAGATACTCAATTTAAATACTAAGTTTGATATTTAACCAACTTTTCGTTTTTGAGCTATGCTGCCACAGACACACAAGCATACACACACCCACACACACACACAGATAAACAGACAGACACACACACAGATCGTTTTCTAAAAATGCTTTTTTGGATTCAGGGAGGCCCAAAACATGTATTTCTGATTTAGATCTCGGTATCGAATTTTTGGTTGCATTAAAATACCTTAAAATATATATTATGTACATAGTATGTGTAGAGAAAGTAAAAACCATGCAACGAACTGTAGTATCTCTCGTACTAGCACGAGAACTGTTATATTATTAACAAGGAATGAAACATGATGATGATGCATATGAAATAGTGGCGACAGAGAATTAGATGCAATTCAGCCTTTACAATTTTAAACCGATGAATGAAAAGCACTTTGTTATAACATACTTATATATAAAATAAGAACTGAAGCTTTCCTGGCGACGTGTTAATTCAAAATCTTCTCGGGCTTCTAGCCAGGTAAAAACTTGGCTTGACACCAACGTTTCGAAGAAGTACATCTTCCTCGTCTTCAGGGTGTCAAGCCAAGTTTTTACCTGGCTAGAAGCCCGAGAAGATTTTGAATACTTATATATGTTTTATTTCTCCATTGTGACAAGCATGTTTGCATTAATTTGTCCTATATTGACGAGAGAACGTAATTTTTACTTTATCTACGTAGTGCATTGTGCATAGGTAGAGAAGGCATTGCACCCTATCCAAAAATTCGATACCGAGATATCCCCTGTATCCAAAAAAAAAAAAAAAAAAAAAAGCATTTCTAGAAAAAGCTCGATGTGTGTATGTGTCTGCGTCCGTGTGTCTCAAAAACGAAACTTTGCATTACACACGAAGATTTAAAAAAAAAAAAAAAAAATCCTCCACCCCAAACTTCCCTTTACGTGTAAACATTTTCGAAAATAGCTCTAGTGACTTTGATTAAAATACCGTATATTAAATATATTTATATGACAGATGAAACGCATATCTTGAATGTTCTGGAGAAGCCTCTGAAGACCTCTTTATTGTGGATGAATTTTGCTGAATTTGGGATAGTGTAGTGGATTCCGCACCTCTGATTAGGCTTTTTGTGTGTTAGACCCCGGCGGGAGAGGATGAGATGAGAGCAATTACAGAGGACAGCCTGAACCAGACTGCAACAGGGAGCCATCGTGGAGAGTCCTTAACAGTTCCCAAGCAGTTCTTCATCTCGACGCTGTGACCGCTAGGAGCCCGCGACTTAGGTCTGAATAAACGCGCCTGATTATATCGACCACCCCCAGCACCATCCTGCCGCCCTAGAACTCAGTTTCTAAAGCGCATTCACATGAGAGGGCGCCATCACCGCAGTCCTCACCGACACTTACAAGCCTGAAAGAAACACCAGACAGATGAAATGGAGGGACAGGAAATTCGGAAAAATGAATCCTCCCTAGCATTCGCCTAGTGACCCTAGTGACCCATAAATAAAACACAATTTCAATGTCCAGAAGGTGTTAAAAGGTATGGGAGAACGTGGAACTGCGAACGCTTCGGAGTGAGATCATGACCAGCTGAAATGTTATGGATGTCATAAAAGTAGTACTCCGTCCTCTTCTTCTACTTCAAGATTTTTTTTTTTTTTTTTTTTTTTTTTTTGTAATGTTTCAGAGTCTTGCTGTATTCCTTTTTTTCTCTCCCTTTTTGGAATTCTCTTCATTGCCTTTGTTGAACTATTTGTTTTACCGTTTTCTTTTTACTTACACGTACACATTTACAAACACAACAATGTCCAAAGTGAGATTCGAACCCACAATCCCCTGCGCCACGAAGCACCAAAAAGTTAGGCAGTTAAGTGAGCGCGGAAATGGGCCGTGCAAGCATTAGGTTTAAGCCCGTTACGGCTCCTTTATTTGTTGTAACCATCTTTTTGCTGGTCAGCCAATACTTCTTTTTATTACTTTCTCTACACGTACTATGTACATAGTGTACAGAGAAGGTATTGCATTGCATCCAAAAATTCGATACAGAGATTTCACCGTAAATACATGTTTTGAGACCCACAAAAGACAAAAAATTTTTTAGAAAAAGGTCTGTGTGTATGTGGGCAGCATAGCTCAAAAACGAAAATACCGTTAAAATACCAATCTTCCAAGATGCGACACGAAGATTTTCAAGAAAATCCCCCACCCCCAACTATGCTTTACATGGAAAAGTTTTTGAAAATTTTAATTTTATCAAAAGTAGCTCTAACGATTTTCATTAAAATCTCTTACATGGGTGAGAGAGATCGGCCGCGGGTACCGATCCCATGACCTCCCGAATGCTTGTCCCAGACGAAACGCCTCAGCCACCTGGCTCGGTGAATTTGACGTAACTGTTAAACAAAGAGAGAGACAAAAACCTGCTGCACAAAAATGTAGATACTATTAAACACAGTTTATGTCATGCATTTGTTTTCGTGGAGTTGACCATTTCCGAGATATTCCTTGTTATTGGGTTCAGTTTCAAAATAGTTAAAACTTTTCTCACGCGGGAATTTCTAAACTTTAAGCGTTGCAAAGAAACGAATTTTAACCACATGGTAACCAACTTTTAAAATGTTTTACTATCGCTTTAGCCTAATGCATTCCCTTCTACTTACAAGGAAGCTAGAAATAACAACTTTTGCAATTAGCATGACGTAAATAACAATAATTTGTTAGCGAGATGTAGAGAAAGTCAGGTGAATGGAACACATGCGATGTTGCAATATATGTGTCGTCAGCTGGCAGGGACTGGTCAGGTTGCAATCTAATTGATTTAATTGTAAAAGTTAGGTTGTGTTATACACTGTGATTCCGTAAGGAATTACCGTTGCAGTAATCGTTGATACTTTTTATATCTCACGGACATTGCTCTAGTTCTCATCCTAGAATTACCAGGAGTGGTAGTTTGATTTTAAATGTCTTACAGACATGATTAAACGTGTTGAGGTTACATTAGCCCAAATAATTAACCTTTTATTTTTAGTGGAGTACAGGAGCAGGACCTAATGTGGTAAGGCATATATTAGGTAACTTGGGGAAAAGTAGCTCAACAAACGAGAGGTTTGATAGAAAATGCATGGAAAGAAGACGGCATTTTAGAGGAGCCAGTGGAATGTGTGATTATAACTTAAGTGATACCAGTGAAGATAGTGAAAGTGATGAAATTATCAGTGAAGAGGAATTGCCACTGCAGACGGACAGCAGAGAAATACGGCAACAGCGTACCAAGACAGCCGCATGTCAGCAGGAATGTCAATCACAAGGTAATTTCTCACCAATAATACATGTGATAGATTGAAAGTTTGGAAAACAGCTGCTGGGTTTACTAGCATCTCTAACAACTCGCAATCACAATATAGCCAACATTACGTGAAGCCTCCCGAACTGTGAAATGCAACGATTCAGGGAGGGTGTATAGTGCAGGAAATATATCATGCTAGTCAGTGTACTACCAAGAGAGTTTTCTGAGTTTCAGTGTACGACTCGAGTCATAAAATCAAGGAGCATGAACAAAAGAAGCAGGTAGCAAACAGCAGTTGGCAAATCCTGAACATACGTTTCACACACTTTAGCACTAACGTTAGAATAATACCCAGAAGGTAATAGAAACGTCGAAGAGGAGAGCTAGGCCCTACAAAGCGCAGCGGGTGCTACTACCTAACAACAGCAAGACGAAAAACATCGTAAGACGAGCAGTAATGTCTTCATTATGTTTCACTGTTGTCCAAAAACTCACGGATTCATATTTCGTCTCGGACAGCTGTAGAGGAAGAGCTATGGTGAAAATCGCGAACAATTTTACTTTCTCTAATACGTATGTACAATGTATCTACATTGGGGATAGAGAAGCTATTGTATTTCACCCAAAAAGTTGATACCGAGATTTCACCGGAAATACATGATTTGAGACCCCTGAATAAAAATAAACATTTTTAGTAACATTTCCGTGTGTGCCGGTTAAATGTCAAAATAGGTATTTTAATTCAGTATCTTCCAAAAATGTGACATAAAGATTTTCAAGAAAATCCCCCACCACCAATTACCATTTATACGAACATTTTTAAAAAATATTGATTTTCTCAAAAATGACTTTAAGGACTTTTATTAAAATGTGAAACAATATAAATCTAGCATTACGTGCAATAACCTTGTTTATTTCATGTTTTATTTGTATTTTAGATTGCCTTCTTTGCAACAACACTTCTCTTTCCGTCATTTGTATGTTTTTATGTTAGTACTCCTTGGTTAATTTTTGAGAAGATAGAATTTCGGTATGGTTTTATTTTCATCAGTCAATTTTTCTTATGGCGACGAGTTGTTTAATTTTGTGTCAATAACCTGTTTTAGCAATGGAAAACTTTTGCAGTAACCAAGAACATTTTTAAACCGTTTACACTTCTCCTTCTGACCTTATCGGGGAAGGAGGTACTGCGTTGATTCTCCCCCTGCTATTTGCATAAGGGAGAGAGTAATATTTCTTATAGATATCTCGTCAGCCGAGAAGACTAATTATGTAAAAGAGTTCGATATTGCGTCGGAGAATAGAGCAGTTATAATCTACGGCAAGGTAACTGAATTTCCGGGAATTATTGAAGTTATTGTCAGAAACATCTTAGCCCAAGCGAAATAGAAAGTGCATTACGTGAAAGAAAAATCTGATGTGTTCCATTCACATGACTTTCTCTACTTCTGTGTAACAAATTATTGTTAATAAGCTTATTCTCCTATTTACTTCAAGCTAGTCGAGAAAAAATTAGCAGAAATAGTCTTATTACTTGCTTCCTTGTAAATAGAAGCGAAATATGGGAGTATCATAGGTTAAAGTGAAGTCAAAAGCTGGTTACTAGGGGACTGAAGTTACTTTGTTTGTATGGACACGAGTTGACAAATTCCTGTATGAGAAAAGTACAAGTTTTTCAAAGCTGAAACCAAAATCGAGGAATATCTCAAAAACGATCAACTCTTCGAAAAAAAATTATATAACATAAATTGTGTGTTTTAATGTGCTCTACATTTTTGTGTGGTAAGTTTTCGTCCATTTCTTACGGTTTACCAGTTATGCAAAATTTCTCCAGAATAAAGTAGTATTCAGAGGCTATTCCCAGAAAATTCAAGATATACATATTATTTGTTAGGTAAATATCTTTAATATACGATATTTTAATCAAAATCGTTAGAGCCATTTTTGAGAAAATCAAAATTTTGGAAAAAAGTTCCATGTAAAGGGTAGTTGGGGGTGGGGGATTTTCTTGAAAATCTTCGTGTCGCATCCTTGGAAGATACCAAACTTGAATACCAAGTTTTGCTTTTTTTGGATTCAGGGGGAACCAAAACATGTATTTCCGGTGAAATCTCGGTAACGAATGTTTGGGTGCAATACAATACCTTCTCTATACACTATGTACATAGTACGTGTAGAGAAAGTAAAAATATACCTACGAAATAAAATGAACAGATAAATTTCGTTGGAAATACAATTGTTATTTTAAAGACGATTCAGTTTATTTGAAAGAAAAGAAGGCTATCGTTCAGTTTGAAACTATTTTGATGTTGAAAAACTCTAAATAAAGAATGTTTAAAAGAAGAAGAAAATGTTCTTTCTACAAGAGTATTTCTGTACCATTTACGCTCCTGAGTATATGGGATCTCAAGAAGTGCTCTGCCGATTGATCTGGACCCGGGTAGGCAGAGCTTCCACCACTCCTGCTGCAAATTCCATATGCTTAAGATATTTTAGTGTTAAACAAAATGTATATCTTAAATTTCTGGGAATAGCCTCTTAAGACCTCTTCATTGCGGATGACCTTTGTATAACTTTTGCATAACTGGTAAACCATAAGAGATAGACAAAAATTGTAGATCTCTTAAAACACATAATTTATGTCTTATACATTTTTTTTTAGAGTTAACCGTTTTCGAGATATTCGGATATATTGGTTTCGGTTTTAAGCCTTAGAGACTTCTTTCTTGTTGTCTATCTTATGATTACTTCTAGCAAGCAATGATTACCCAAAAATAATTGTTTCACATAGCGATTATTTTTTAAAATATTTGACTACCGACGTATTTACCTTCTACTTACAAACAAGCGAGTAATCAAACCAATTACGGTACATGATGTAGATAAGGGACAAAGGGATATTCTTTTATTAGAAAAGTTTGTTTGTGGAACAGCTAGAGAAAGTCATGTAAATGGAACACATCAGCTATTTTTCTTTAATCTGATATAAATTTTATTAGTGTAACTATAATGCTTATATTAAAAAAAAACTCATTTACTTTCTCTGCTACTGCATACCACCCAAAAATCCGATAATATTTCACCGGAAATACATGTTAAATATAATTTTTGGTTTAAACGTTCGTGTATGTGTTTTCTGTGTCTATAATGTGGCATTGTGGTGGTGTTGCGCGCGCGCGCGCGCGTGTGTGTACAGTATAACTAGCAATCCTATATGTTCCATTCACATGGTATTTTATACATATTGTGCATGTAACTTTTTTACTTTTTTCGTTTTTTTTAAGCTCGAACGATAAATGAAATCGGTGGACTGATGCTCAATGATCTCGGAGTCCATGGAATTTAAAGTTACACAACATTCATCTTCTCAGGATAACGAAAACCCGCAGGAGATGGCACTGATGGTACATGGAGTGAAGATGGAGCACCGGTGGAATGTGATGGCGGGGGAAGTCGGAGAACACGGAGAAAACCCGCCCCTGAGCCACCCGGGCCGCCTGGGTGAGAGGCGAATGGTCTAACCACTCGGCCAAGGCGCGGCCTTACAAAAGCTTTCTTCATGCTAGTGAAGATAAACATTGTCTTATTAGCTAAGCTTTGTAAGTAGAGGGAAATAAGGGAATACACTAGACTAAAACGATAATCGAGTGTTTTAAAATACTTAAACTTTAGGATTTAAATTCGGTTCTCTTTGTATGACAGGGACTAAAGCAAAAAAGATACGAAACGAATGACGAATTCGCGATTGATAAAAGTACTAAGTATTTTAAAATTGAAACCAGTAACAAGGAATAACTCGGAATTGGTTAGCGTAGTTGACCGGAAGGGATTCCGTACTTCAGCCTTTTTGTACATCAAACCCTGAGGGGAGAGGATGAGATGAGAGCAATTACAGAGGGTAGCCGGAACCAGACTGCGGCAGGGAGCCATCGTGCAGAGTCTATCATAATTTCTAAGCAGTTCTTCATTTCGACGCGGTGAGCGCTAGGAGCCCGCGTCTCAGGTCTAAATGGTTAGCTCTATAAATGAATAAATAAATAAATAAAGTTTATGATGTATTTTTGTGTTTTTACTAGTTTGTGCCTGCAGTACGGTTTACCAATTATTCAAAAGTCATCCAAAATGAAGAGACTTCAGAGGCTATTCTCACGAAATATGCTTTTATTTGTCATGTAACTATAATATACGGTATTTTAATCAAAATCGTTAGAGCCATTTTTGAAAAAATTGAAAATTCTTGAGTGTAAAGATGGTTTACGGTGGGGGAGTTTCTGAAGATCTTGTGCTGCATCCTTGGTAGATTCCACAATAAGCACATTCACAACGAAAAATAGTGACGTTAGTGTTAACAAAATATGTACCTATCAATTTAATACGTTCATCAATTTCTTGGGATTTTGGCTAATGTACACTCACTTGACTCTGCGTGTTACGATTTATTTTCATATTTTACAAATCCTATTTTACAATGCCTACTTCAAGTTAATCACTAATACTTAATGTAAATAAATCACCATATCACTTAAAAGGGAAAAGTTTGAAGTTTTGTTGAACTTTGTTCCTCTGGTGATCCAGGTTTGGTGGTATATCAATCGGCCGATAGGAACGCCTATGTAGTTGATTACAAGATGTTCATTGTTTCCAGCACTAGGATTTATTATGCGGTGGCTGCTATCATTAATACTAAACTTCCGCGAGATGACAAGCTGTCGTCTATACTGACATGTATAGGCTTTGAGGCTATTGTGCAGTTTTAAGTATATAGCAAGATATGCGATTCCATAGCAATTCTGTGGGTTTCGGGTGCGCACTTAAAGTAACGTATCTGTGAATTTCTAAATCCAACTGATCAGCCTGAAATTTTGAACATGCATTTATGTTATACAGTAGTTACATGCTTTAAAGTTTGGTTTATGTATCATGAGCAGTTTTTGAGTTATTAGTTTTTAAATTAAAAATCTGGCGCCAAATTCAAATCGCCCCACACGAAGAAAATGATGAAAAATGTATTTTTTTTATTTTAAAAAATATGTATTTAAGTATCAGGAACAGAACTATCAAATGAATTTATTGTACCACAATTAGTTCAAGAGGTAAACATATTAAAGCAAGAAGAAGACAAACATTCAAGACATTTTGTAATAACATTGACTTTAAAAATCAATATTTACAACAATATTAGGAGTTTTAAAAAATTATATGATAGCAACCCTTTTTTGATTGTTAAGAACCTATCCTAAAAGTTTAAGAGAGCTTGAATAAAGTCTGCATCGTGTGGAACATTTTGAATGGCAAAAAATGTTGAAAAAAATGTAAACGAGTAAATCAAGTTTTAAAGTTCAAAACATTTTCCCTCTAAGTTTCATACCTTCAAACAGTCTAAAACCCTTCAGACCCTCCTTCCTCTTCCTTCTCTCCTCTGCAGCAGTTTTCTTCAATTTTAGTTCAGGAGAAACAAATTATTTAATTGTCATTTTATTAATTTTTTTCTACCGAAATATGTAGTTTATCATTTAATTACACAATCGTCATGTGATTCGGTTTAAAGCGCCGCATGGTAATAAAAATAACAGGAAATTGAGCTATGAGAATTACATTATTTAATTAAGCAAAAAAACAGTTTTTTCATTTTTTGCACTTTTTGATCAAATTTCACAGATGCGTTACCTTAAATGAACATATCAGTTGTTGACCATGAATAAATTCCTCTTTAGTTTGATTTAATTATGCACGATACACCTGAATGAGATATTTTCATAGTTCACATTTGAATTTGCTTTATCTTTGATCATCGGACTAAATCTTATGCGTAGCCTCTTACGCAGCTTTTAGTTCAGATCTCGTGAATATGATCGGACAGCTTGAAAGAAGATCACCGCACGCCTCGCTAGCAGCAGTAGCTGTTAATAAACACACAGATATGACGTGGTGAATCGGATTTCAAGCACAATCCAAAATAAAACATTCGGCTCTTAAGTGCTACTCTGTTGCCAGACTGTGCAGAAGTTGTATTCGTTACCTTTCAAGATAATGGCATTGTTATTGGGCTGTATATGTTTATATCTCTCAGCATGCGAATCTGCACACTCATATCTGTATATTCAGGATCCGTGAGGTAAACCTCATTGCAGGACTCATAATGTAAACAAATCTTCTATACATATAACTAAAATAAGCCAGGTTATTAAGAATAAAATTAAAACATTTCATTAAGATTTCCTTTGTATTCTCTTAAAACAGAAGTCACTAAAACTGCACTCGCGAATACAATCCTTGAATGAGGGAGGACGATGTGGGATATGATGAAACGTTACAGTCCATTCACCCCTTCCCTGAGAAGTGCAGTTGTGCACTGTCTCTCGTAGTGAAATGGCAGCTCCAAATCATAACAAGAATTATCGGAAATGTGTGTGCATATTTAAGGACAAATGAGAGGAGGAATTTTTATGTACTGTTTCTGACGAAAATGTAAGGTGACTTATTTTGCTCCAAGAGTTTATGGGGGATATGCGATGCCAATATAAGATGTCATTATATTGCATGTCACAAAGAGCACGTGAACATTACAGGCAAGTACTTTTAATAAAATGAATCATCAATGATTATCATACCCAATCATTTGTTATTATTATTATTATTATTATTATTATTATTATTATTATTATTATTATTATTATTATTTGGGCTTAAAAATCCTTAGCATGGCTTCCCTTAGCATGGGAAGTAAAGCCATTGGTCCCGTGTCGTAGATTTATGGCACATAAAAGAACCTCAAACCTGATAAAGAGACCTCTGAGCTAAATTAAGCGGTCTTTCACGCCCAATATAGAATGGGACGCTGAGAACCACGTAGTCAAAGAGCGTCCATAAATAAAACTCCATTTACAGTAGTGGTAATCTACTATTATTATAATTATTATTACTATCATATTTATTACCATTATCATCATTAAATGCTACATACGAGTATAATTTATTACAGTCATCGACTTTTAAACATACTTTAGAAGATATTGTAAATGGAAGCTTAATATTTACTTGGAGATGTAGAAATGTAGTAATGGATAAAAGTATATAAATCATAATCGTACTATAGGGATGGAACATGCAACACAAATGGCATTCACAATTTTGGATAGTAGATGTAAATTTATTTGCATATGACAATGAAATATATTTGAATACTCTACCAAATTCACTCTTAACGTCAACTGCCCTAAATACCTTTGTAGACGCTTGTCTTTAGCTGTTGAAAACATCTTCAATGAAAATATCATTTTAATTTATTCATGCTTGACATTTAAATTATCCTAAAAACACCAGCAACCAACAATTTCCTCATTATAAATGCCTCAGTAGTATTTTCTTTCATTTAACTTTCTGTCGAGAGAAATTGTGTTTTAAGATTTTAGAATGTAGTTTTATGCATATTTATGGAAAAGCACTCGGATTGTTATTTTATATACATTAAATTAAAATAACGCTGATATCAATTAAAGGAATTACATGCTGAAAGACGTGCGTTAACAATAATTGCTTTGGGCTTTCACCAAGAGAAAGAACTTTTCTGATGGGGTTGCGGTACACAAGAAAACATTACAAACAAAGGTGAGAAGTAACTGATCGTCTTTTTTCTGGTCGCTACAAACACTGGAGATAATCGAATTAAAGTAATAATTAAGCATTAGAAATGCTTCGAGGTAAACTGAAAAACAGCTCATCTGTACGTATGTGTTTCCTACTTTAAAAGTAGGCTGTGGAAAAATATTACTTAAAATCCTTCCTCCTATAATTATTATAATTATTCTCCTTCAGGGGCCTGTTTCATAATTTACATATTAACAACTTAGAAATAACAATGAAACGATTACAAACACTTGTAAACTTGTTAAGTTTGATGTGTTCCACCCACATGAACTTCTCTACCTGCTCTGCAAACAAACTATTCCTTATAAAACTTTACCAGCTCCAGCAAGAATTTGGAATCTCACCATAAAGCAATATTTCAAATTGCTCTCAAAGAAATTCTTCATACGACTAGCCAAAGTTTCAGGAATTAAAGATATCACATTGGACTTAGAAAACCTCAGAAGAGAAGATTAAAAAGAAAACTGCCTTAAGACTTCCTCTTCAGTGATTCCGAAGATTATTAGCTTCACTCGTCCATACTCTGTTTTCAATTATTTATTGTGATCAACTGAATATATTGTTAACTTTGTTAAACTTGTTAATTTATCCAGGATAATTGAATTATTAATATCTAGCATTATAATCATTAACCATTGTTGATGCATCTTCTTGTTATCTTTTGCACGTGTTAGAGGTTTGTTGTATGTAAAATTGCTGATGTAATTTATTAATGCTTGCATAACAATCATGTTGATCGATCAAACAATAACGTGAGAAAAAAAACCACTATTCTTCATTGTTCATCATACATTAGTATATTTTTTATGTAACAAGTTTTTCTCTAAATTTTTCAGTTCACCAGTTAAGCAAAAGTCATTCATAATGAGGAGGATTTCAGAGGCCAATCCCAACAAATTCAAGATACTAAACACCTTATTTGCCATATAAATATATTTGATATATAATATTTTAATCAAAATCGTTCGAGATATTTTTAAGAACATCCAGCATTTCGAAAAATCTTCCATATAAAGGGTAGTTTGGAACGAGAGATTTTTCTAAAGATCTTTGTGTCGCATCCAGGCAGAGGTTGTCTTATTACTTAGTTCTTTATAAGTAGAAGGGAAATAAGGAAATACAGTAAGGTAAAGTGACAGTTAAATCTTTTAAAAGCTTTCGCTATGTGTCCATTCTCTTTGCTTAGCCAGGGGTAAAACAAAAGAGATATGAAAGGAATTGCGACCTTCCGTTTGAGAAAAGTATGCATACTTTTAAATTGAAAGGAATAGCAAGGAATATCTGGCAAATGGTTAGCACAGCAAAAAAATGTAAATGTGTGTTTTACCCAGATCTATATTAGTTGTGAGGTAAGTTCTTGTCTATATTTTGTGGTTTACCAGTTATGCAAAAGTCATTCAGGATGAGGAGAACTTCAGAGGTTATTTCTAACAAATTTAAGATATACATTTATTCGCCATGTGTATATTTAATACACGGTATATTAAACAAATTCGGGGTCGCGCGGTGGCCGAGTGGTTAGACCATTCGCCTCTCACCTAGACGGCCCGGGCTCGATCCCAAGCGACCGTATGTGAGATTTGTGGTGGACAAAACGGTGCAGGGGCGGGTTTTCTCCGGGTACTCCGGTTTCCCCCGTTATTGCGTTCCACCGGTGCTCCATTTTCATTCCATTTATCACGAGTGTCATCGCCTGCGGTGCCACAAGTAGTAAAAGCGGGCGTTAAACACTACTAAAAAGATTAATCAAATTCTTTTAGAGCAATTTTTGAGAGAATTAAAAATTTCGAAAAATCTTCCACATAAAGGGTAGTTTGGGATCTTACATCCTTAGAATATACTAAACTTTAATGTTTAGTTTGGTATTTAACGGACTTTTGTTTTGGGTTATGCTGTCCACAGACATATCGATATCGATATTTTGGTTGGAATATACTATTTTCTCTACATACTATGAGTATTTACGTGGTAATTGGGAAAGAAATTAAAATACTAAAGAGCTAAGATATATCTCCACATGTCAAGAAAATTCGATAAATTGTATGTGTATTTAACTGAAATATAGTATATAAAGCTAGTTAATCGTATTTGAAGATCCAAAGATATCAAATATTAACAACATGCAATTACCAAGTCTCACATTTTAGTATAAGGAATGTGCTGATAACGTGTAATTTGATTGATCGTCTCCAGAATGTGCATTGTTACGATGTATATTGCTTAGAATCGTAAAAGTATCAATGAAGTGGATACTCTATGCATACTTCTGCATACAGAAGCCTGAGAAACTGCGTGTAGGTATGTCTGCAACTGCATGAAATTGACAGTCGGTCCCCAAACAATGCAAAGAAACACAAAACTGATGATTTGAGGTTAGGGCTCGCTCCACTTTTGCCAGTTGCTTGCTGATGTGGTGTCCTGTATCTTACAATAATAATGCCACTGGAGAATGAGTCATCTGAAGCCTCTCAATATATTCTTAAAGGGCTGTTGGTTGATTTCGAAGGGAGTTTCACTCTACATGCACCAGGAGGATATGATATTGGTCGGGCGACCGAAACCAACCGCGGGGAAACATCCACCGTAGTAGGTCCCTAATATAGTTTAGACAATGATAATTGTTTGTTTTTTTTACCAAGATACATAGATAGAAACGGACTGAAAAAATTCAGTCCTACAATCGGGTTTTGAACCACGGATCTCCCGGTTTCCAGCCGGCTGGGCCTGACTGAACTCCCAAAGTCCTGCTGACAACTCCAGCGCCATCCCGCCGCCGAGAGTTGTATTTCCAAAGTGCATCCTAATGGGTCAGAGAGGTTAGCTTTGGGAGTTGAACCCACGGCCTTGCGAATGCCAGTTCCAGACGGAACGCCTGAGCCTTCGGTATAAAGAGACGTAGAATCATTATATTATCTGAATCAGTGGAACTGCTAATAAACAGCATTTTATGCAATTTTCAGATATATTACTGTGTATTCAATTGTATAATTTGCTATGCGGTTTTTGCTAACAAATATTAAAATATAGATTACTCTACAAAGCTTAAACTATTTGTAGATCTAGTGCTTGCTTACGAACAAAAAATATGTAGAATTGTTGTTCGATCGTGAAGCAAAAACACTTGTATACTATGTAAAATTTCACTTCTAAAATTTAAGTTTGTTTGTAAAGTTTGTAAAATTGAACTTTATAAACATTGTGAAACAGATTTTTACAAACTTTACAAACGAAGTTTACAACTAATAAGGCTGTAAACACAGTGAAGCAGGCCACAGGTCCAGGTAAATCACGTCACAACCTTCTAATGTTTCTATCAGTTTTTTTTTTCACTTATATAGCCCCTTTAACACCTAAGGTCATATCGGGGGCTTTGCATTAGAAACCACTCGTTGTCTGTAGGTTCTTAACATTGGGTTTAAATCGTTGTATTTTCCTCAAACACACTTACTCACACACATTCACTCTCACATACATACTTCCAGACTCTGTGGGGGATAGGGCATAATTCTGGTTAAAGAAACATTTCCCGCCCTAGCCAGGTATCAAACCCGGGACCTCCGGGTGAGAAGTCAACTTGCTAACCACCGAACCATGGAGGCAATCAATCAGTATTGTCGGTCTACTTTTTATTCAAACTTTGGGGAATGTTTATTTGCACAATGTGATTTTTTTCTTTCTCTGATTAAGTTTATATTTCATCCACAGCTTACGTATTTTTGCAATTAACACAGAATTTTAATACACATATATACAAATATAAAATGGTTATCTGTCGCTTTCCCCTCCATTTATAAGGAATAAGTAATAAGATAGCTTCTGCTGATGTTTACCTTGGTTAGTATGATGTAGATAAAAGTATAATATTTTGTAAGAACTGTTTGTTTGCAGAATAGATAGAGAAAGCCATGTGAAAGGAACACAAGGTTTTTTTTTAGTTGTTTTTCAAGATTCCCTCTGTGTCACATTTCCCGTATCTGTTCTGTATACAAACAATTCTTACAAAATATTATTCTTTTATCTACATCATGCTAACCAAGGTAAACATCAGCAGAAATTGTCTTGTTATTTGGTTCCTTGCAAATAGAAGGGAAACAAGGGAATGTACTATGCAAAAGCGATAGTCAAATCTTTTAAAAAGCTATCGCTATGGGATTGTCACAGGAGAAAAACAAAAACAAAAGAGATGCGAAACGGACGAGGACTTCCCATTTGAGAAAAACCTGTATTTTAAAACTGAAACCAAAAGCAGGTATATCTCTGAAATGGATAGCTGTATAAAAACGTATAGGACCTATACTGTGTGTTTTAACGAGATGTACATTTTTTGTTTAGTAAGTTTTTGTCTCTTACGATTTACCAGTTATGCAAAAGTAATCCAGAATGTAGAGGACTTCAGAGTTATTCCCAGAAGTTTCAAGATATACTTTAATTTATCATGGAAACATCTTAGGAACAATGGAAATGAAATTTCAAAATTTTATATTTCTGTATGTTTTTTTCTGAAAAATTTACTGTGATTGCATTGCTACTATGTTAATATGAATACCAACTTTCATTCAAACTGGATAATACTTTGCAATATATAAATTATTTTATGAATTTTATTATGAAAAAAATATTCGATAGTAAAATGTTCCAGAACTTCAAAATTTGGAAAACAGTTTAAATCTTGCACCACACAGAAAAACTTTAAACGGTGATATTTCAATAATTTTGATTGCTGAATTATTATATTTATTTTAAACTAGCTGCCCACCCCGGCTTCGCACGGGTGATGTACCTAATGAAGAAAACTCAGACAAAATCTTCCGTTTACAGTACGACCATGCAATGAAATAAAATTGAAATTAAATAATTTGACAAACACTTTATTGTAATGTACAATTTTCCTTCCGGAGAGAAAAAAATAGCGCCGATAGTTTGCCGACTCTCGAGCAGCAACATACAACATGGAAAAACACAATTCAAGGTATATTACACACGCTTCAAACGATTGATCTTGGGGTTTATTGTCATTGCGAATGCAAGGTGCACTAAAATTCAATCGGAAAGTCGATTGACATTAGTGGTATTCTTGGAATATATATATCCTCGCCTTTGAATTTTCCTATGTTATAGTAACTTAAATCACATTTTTCATAATTTTTTTAACAGTGAATTTTGTTCCGCTGCATAATTTCGGCTGATTGATATTGTGCAGTATAATTATCACCGAGTCAACCTTGAGCTGTAAATTGTGTGGCGGGAATCCAGGCAAATCCAATGAATTTAGTTAGATAATTGACGACTTCGTTTGGAATTGGTAACGGAATTGATCGACTTAAATGAATGCATTTGTCCATCAATTTTACTCTGAATTATTACATTTGAATCATCTACATCTACAAGTTGCTGCTAAAATGGCTCGTTAGCTCAACCAAGCACAGTTTTTGTACCAATATTTGGAAACAGTTTCGATATCAATTCTTCCTTTGACGCTGTGAAGTGACAAAGATTTGATGGAAACGAAATGAGGTCAGTGGAAGTGTCAACAGGAATTTTCCCATTGTCAATGTCTAATAATGCCTTTGCATCTGAAAAAAGCAATGAAGCACAATGATCTGCGCAATTTTGCATAAATAGTTGGTATTGCGAAAAGGACGAAGTCAGAGCACCCATAAGGTAGTGTGGAAAGGATGACATATGCAGTTAACAGCGTGGGTAACCAAGATGTCGTTGGCATAATAACAGTAATGGCAGCGCATCCATAGTGTGACGGATATACGCTGGCATAGGCAATGAACTACATTAAGGAGAAAGTCACAAAGTAACATTTCTGCTTCTTCCGAATCTCTTTCTTTCCTTTACTCCTAATGTTTTCCACATATTTCTTTATTTTCTTCTATGTCAAAACAGCAATTTCTGAGGCTAACAATGATGTAACTAAAGAACAAGTAGATCAGATTGGTCAATTGATAAGCTTTTATTTCATGATAGATTTGTGTATTAAATGTCTCTATTTAACCCAAAATATTACTTGATCAAATGTATTAAGAGCACCGCAATTGTAGTGTGATGATGACGCGGGTATTTTCATGTTCTTTAGCTAGCTCATGTATCACATAACGCCAAATAAACAACATCTGCAATAGGAAGTTAAACCTAAAACGGATCCCGTTATTTTCAGATTCCAAGAATGGTTAATGTTTATGTGCATTGTTTATAACTTGCTCATTTTTAAGAATTACAGCATTTAAACGATGTGACCAAGGGAACGGTAGTTAATACATAAGAAATATATTTGATTTCCACAGTTATCTTGCGTCATTGTCTCCATAACCGGGTGCATTCCCCTAGCATTGAAGAAGAAAAATAGAGCTGTAAGTACTACCGCTATCTTGTGGCAAATAATAAGTACGTATTTCAAGTGTTGGTTGCTAGGAAAGCTTCTTTATTTTAAACGATAATAGCAAGGGAAGGACTGTTAGTACATAAAAATGTATTTGAATTTTACTGCTGCGTTGTGTCATCTCGATAAACTGTTGCGTTACCTTAACATTGGATGGGGAGGAAAAATACTACTATCACTATCTATAGGAAAATAAATAAGTACTTACTCTAGGTGTTCATCGTTAGAAAAGCTTCTTTGATTCTTTATTTTAAATGATAGGAGTAAGGAAAGGACAATTAATATACAAAAATGTATTTGAATTTCACTGCTGCATTGCGTCATTGTGTCGATAAACTGATGCGTTACCTTAACATTGAATGGGGAGGGAAATATGTAGCAGTACTACGACCATTTAGCAACAAATAACCGTGATACCACAAGTCATCTGGTGGCTATTAACCGAAATGCGTTCGCTTGGCACGGTTTTTATTCATATTATTAGATTTTAAACACTTTCCCTATTGTTTTTAAACATTATCTTTTCCACGAACCTTGGCGAAACAAAAACGAACACAACAAAAAAAGAATTGTTCAATTTGATGCAGTCGTTCGTAAGTGATACACCTACAAACATTTCAGCCATTCATTTATATATATATTTATAAATTTTACACCTGAAATTAATCAGTCTTCCATATATATATATATATATATATATATAAATTATTACTGATGCTATGATATTTTTTCTATTTTGATATTACAGTATGCACTTGTGAACATTTTGGGAAATTATAATTGTATTTAAACAAAAGATGAGACGCGTGGAACATTTTGAAAGTGTGAAAATGTAGCTGTGAGAAAAACCTTGTTTTGTGAAATAGTATGTAGTAGTTTTAAATGGATGTAGGGCCTGAAGCAAAGGAGACAGCTAAATGTGGATTCTATATTGATGCCCAAAGTTTCCACAACTATTTGCTGTAAAAAAAGCAATTTTCGATTTATTGCCTAGTTATAGTCAAAATTCCACTCTCGTTATCTCTTGAACATTTTAATCAAAATCATGAGAGTTATTTTTAACAAAATCAAAATTTTGGAAACAATATTCCATGTATAGGGAGTAGTTACAGGATTTTATTGAAACTTCATGTCGCATCTTCGGATGATACTGACTTTAAATATTAAATGTGGTACTTAACCGACTTTTCGTTTTTAAGCAATATTCTTCACACACATACACACACCGATACATATATAAACTTGTATTCAGTACAAATCTGCAAAGAAATGTTTCATCGTATGTTCCAGGAAAGACAAAAAATTAATGAATGTGAACTGTTACATACAATTATACCTACTACCTAAGGTGTGGATGATGATCATTATGGTGAAGATGATGATGGTCATGGTATTATGGTGATGATCATGATAACGATGATGATGCTGGAGATCTTGATGGTGATGACGATCATGATGATGATAGTGATTACGGTCATTTTGATGATCATGATCATGATGCTGCTTAGGATGATCATGATACTGGTGAAGATGATCATAATGAAGGTGATGATGATCATGATACTGGTGAAGATGATCATGATGTAGGTGATGATGATCATGATACAGGTGAAGATGATCATGATGCTGCTGAAAATGATCATGATGCAGGTGATGATGATCATGATACTGGTGAAGATGATCATGTTGCAGGTGATCATGTTCATAATATTGGTGGAGATGATCATGATACTGGTGATGATGATCATGATACTGGTGAAAGTGATCATGATACTGGTGAAAATGATCATGATACTGGTGAAGATGATCATGATACTGGTGATGATGATCATGATACTGGTGAAGATGGTCATGATACTGGTGATGATGATCATGATACTGGTGAAGATGATCATGATACTGGTGAAGATGATCATAATACTGGTGATGATGATCATGATACTGGTGAAAATGATCATGATACTGGTGAAGATGATCATGATACTGGTGATGATGATCATAATGCAGGTGAAGATTATCATGATGCTGCTGAAGATGATCATGATACTGGTGAAGATTATCATGATACTGGTGAAGATGATCATGATGCTGGTGAAGATAATCATGATGCAGGTGAAGATGATCATGATACTGGTGAAGATAATCATGTTGCTGCTGAAGATTATCATGATACTGGTGAAGATGATCATGATGCTGGTGAAGATGATCATGATACTGGTGAAGATGATCATCATACTGGTGAAGATGATCATGATACTGGTGAAGATGATCATGATACAGGTGAAGATGATCATGATGCAGGTGAAGATGATCATGATACTGCTGAAGGTGATCATGATACTAATGAAGATGATCATGATGCAGGTGAAGATGATCATGATACTGCTGAAGGTGATCATGATACTGGCGAAGATGATCATGATACTGGTGAAGATGATCATGATACTGGTGAAGATGATCATGATACTGGCGAAGATGATCATGATACAGGTGAAGATGATCATGATGCAGGTGAAGATGATCATGATACTGCTGAAGATGATCATGATACTGGTGAAGATTATCATGATGCAGGTGAAGATGATCATGATACTGCTGAAGATGATCATGATACTGGTGATGATGATCATGATACTGGTGATGATGATCATGATACTGCTGAAGATGATCATGATACTGGTGATGATCATGATACTGGTGATGATGATCATGATACTGCTGAAGATGATCATGATACTGGTGATGATGATCATGATACTGGTGATGACGATCATGATACTGGTGAAGATGATCATGATACTGGTGATGATGATCACATTACTGGTGAAGATGATCATGATACTGGTGACGATGATCATGATACTGGTGATGATGATCATGATACTGGTGAAGATGATCATGATACTGGTGATGATGATCATGATACTTATGAAGATGATCATGATACTGGTGATGATGATCACATTACTGGTGAAGATGATCATGATACTGGTGATGATGATCATGATACTGGTAAAGATGATCATGATACTGGTGAAGATGATCATGATACTGGTGATGATGATCATGATACTGGAGAAGATGATCATGATACTGGTGAAGATGATCATGATGTAAGTGATGATGATCATGATACTGGCGAAGATGATCATGATACTGGAGATGCTGATCATGATACTGGTGAAGATGATCATGATACTGGTGAAGATTATCATGATGTAGGTGATGATGATCATGATACTGGTGAAGATGATCATGATACTGGAGATGCTGATCATGATACTGGTGATGCTGATCATGATACTGGTGAAGATTATCATGATACTGGTTATGATGATCATGATACTGGTGATGATGATCATGATACTGGTGAAGATGATCATGATGTAGGTGATGATGATCATGATACTGGTGAAGATGATCATGATACTGGTGATGATGATCATGATACTGGTGAAGATGATCATGATACTGGTGATGATGATTATAATGCAGGTGAAGATGATCATGATACTGGTGAAGATTATCATGATACTGGTGAAGATGATCATGATGATGGTGAAGATGATCATGATAATGGTGATGCTGATCATGATACTGGGGAAGATGATCATGATACTGGTGAAATTGATCATGATACTGGTGATGATGATCATGATACTGGCGAAGATGATCATGATACTGGTGAAGATGATCATGATACTCGTGAAGATGATCATGATACTGCTGAAGATGATCATGATACTGGTGAAGATTATCATGATGCAGGTGAAGATGATCATGATACTGCTGAAGATGATCATGCTACTGGTGAAGATTATCATGATGTAGGTGATGATGATCATGATACTGGTGAAGATGATCATGATACTGGTGATGATGATCATGATACTGGTGAAGATGATCATGATACTGGTGATGATGATCATGATACTGCTGAAGATGATCATGATACTGGTGAAGATGATCATGATACTGGTGATGAGGATCATGATACTGGTGATGATGATCATGATACTGCTGAAGATGATCATGATACTGGTGATGATGATCATGATACTGGTGATGACGATCATGATACTGGTGAAGATGATCATGATGCTGGTGATGATGATCATGATACTGGTGAAGATGATCACGATACTGGTGATGATGATCATGATACTGGTGATGATGATCATGATACTGGTGAAGATGATCATGATACTGGTGATGATGATCACATTACTGGTGAAGATGATCATGATACTGGTGATGATGATCATGATACTGGTGAAGATGATCATGATACTGGTGATGATGATCATGATACTGGAGAAGATGATCATGATACTGGTGAAGATGATCATGATGTAAGTGATGATGATCATGATACTGGCGAAGATGATCATGATACTGGAGATGCTGATCATGATACTGGTGAAGATGATCATGATACTGGTGAAGATTATCATGATGTAGGTGATGATGATCATGATACTGGTGAAGATGATCATGATACTGGTGATGATGATCATGATACTGGTGAAGATGATCATAATGCAGGTGAAGATTATCATGATGTAGGTGATGATGATCATGATACTGGTGAAGATTATCATGATGTAGGTGATGATGATCATGATACTGGTGAAGATGATCATGATACTGGAGATGCTGATCATGATACTGGTGATGCTGATCATGATACTGGTGAAGATTATCATGATACTGGTTATGATGATCATGATACTGGTGATGATGATCATGATACTGGTGAAGATGGTCATGATGTAGGTGATGATATCATGATACTGGTGAAGATGATCATGATACTGGTGATGATGATCATGATACTGGTGAAGATGATCATGATACTGGTGATGATCATAATGCAGGTGAAGATGATCATGATACTGGTGAAGATTATCATGATACTGGTGAAGATGATCATGATGATGGTGAAGATGATCATGATAATGGTGATGCTGATCATGATACTGGGGAAGATGATCATGATACTGGTGAAGATGATCATGATACTGGTGATGATGATCATGATACTGGCGAAGATGATCATGATACTGGTGAAGATGATCATGATACTCGTGAAGATGATCATGATTTGGGTGAAGATGATCATGATACTGCTGAAGATGATCATGATACTGGTGAAGATTATCATGATGCAGGTGAAGATTATCATGATGTAGGTGATGATGATCATGATACTGCTGAAGATGATCATGCTACTGGTGAAGATTATCATGATGTGGGTGATGATGATCATGATACTGGTGAAGATGATCATGATACTGCTGATGATGATCATGATACTGGTGAAGATGATCATGATACTGGTGATGATGATCATGATACTGGCGAAGATGATCATGATACTGGCGAAGATGATCATGATACTGGTGAAGATGATCATGATACTGCTGAAGATGATCATGATACTGGTGAAGATGATCATGATACTGGTGAAGATGATCACGATACTGGTGAAGATGATCATGATACTGGTGAAGCTGATCATGATACTGGTGATGTTGATCATGATGCTGGTGAAGATGATCATGATACTGGTGAAGATGATCATGATGCTGGTGATGATGATCATGATACTGGTGAAGATGATTATGATACTGGTGAAGATGATCATGATACTGGTGAAGATTATCATGATACTGGTTATGATGATCATGATGTAGGTGATGATGATCATGATACTGGTGAAGATGATCATGATACTGGTGAAGATAATCATGATGTAGGTGATGATGATCATGATACTGGTGAAGATGATCATGATACTGGTTATGATGATCATGATACTGGTGAAGATGATCATGATACTGGTGATGATGATCATGATGCAGGTGAAGATTATCATGTTGCTGCTGAAGATGATCAAGATACTGGTGAAGATGATCATGATGCAGGTGATGATGATCATGATACTGGTGAAGATGATCATGATGCTGCTGAAGATGATCATGATATTGGTGAAGATGTTCATTATGCAGGTGATGATGATCATGATACTGGTGATGATGATCATGATACTGGTGATAATTATCATGATGCAGGAGATGATGATCATGATGCAGGTGATGATGATCATGATGCAGGTGATGATGATCATGATGAAGGTGATGATGATCATGATACTGGTGATGATTATCATGATACTGGTGATGATGATCATGATACTGGTGAAGATGATAATGATGCAGGTGATGATGATCATGAAGAAGTTGATGATGATCATGAAGAAGTTTATGATGATCATGATACTGCTGAAGATGATCATGATACTGCTGAAGATGATCATGATGCAGGTGATGATGATCATGAAGAAGTTGATGATGATCATGATACTGGTGAAGATGATCATGATGCAGGTGATGATGATCATGAAGAAGTTGATGATGATGGTGGTGATGATGATCATGATAATGGTGATGACGATCATGATACTGGTGATCATAGTCATGATGTTGGTGATGAATGATGATGATGATGATATTGCACAAGTATGAGCGTTGTCTTGTATATGTTCCTTTGAAGTTTTTCGCGAACAATAAAATAACTTTGCTGCCATTGTTTCTGGGTGGGATTTTAATTTCCTGATGTGTCCTACATGGTGGACCAGCAGCAGTTCTGCCCGCCTTGGAGTATCGCATGAGTTGAATATTCTCAAAGAGAAACAAGGTTGTTCTCTGTTTCTCGCTTATTTACCGTCGGGTCTTCACAAAGGTTTTGTTCATGTTCATCTTAAGGTATCCATTAGTTCCCCCTATGGTCAGCGTTTATCGTCCAGAACTTCATGCTGCGGTATCCTTTCATCTAATCAAGTGCTGGAACTGTCACCCACAGTACAAGGCTCGCCAAAGGGCTTTTTGTCTAGCATTTCTCTAACATTCCACAACAGACTATCAAAGCTCATCTCATTCTCATCATCCAAAGTAAAATTATTTTATGTATTCCAGCAAGTTGCACAAAATCCACAAAAGTAAAGCTTCACACAAGATTGCAGTTGCTCATATACAGAGGGAACAAAAAATGTACACACTGTCTGACCATTAATATGGCTTTAGCCTGCCTCTGTGGTATTGGGGCAGCTTGTGTTTGCACATTCAAGAGGTTCCGAATTCGAATCTCGGTTAGGGTGACTTACCAGGATCAGGTGTTTCTTTCTCGGGTTTGCACTTATTCTGAGAAAGCGAACATCTAGTATAACCGTTCTACTCAACATACGAGGTACGTCCAGAAAGTAAGTTCCGTTTCAATTTATCTCCGCTGCAGCGCTGCGATCGCCATTTTGAGATCGCTGTCAGCCACATACACTTTGTTGTGCTTGTTTACAATGTCGGTGTTGATTGAAAATCCCGCCGCTTGTGAAATCAGGTCTGAGATTCGTTTTCTGAATGCTAGGAAAGTGAAACCAATTGAAATTTATCGGCAAATTGGCGAAGTTTATGGACAAAATGTGATAAGTGATTCAATGGTGAGAAGATGGGTCCGACAGTTCAATGAATGACGTAGTGAAGTGCACGATGAAGAACGAAGTGGGCGTCCATCTTTGGTTACAGAAGAACTGGTTCACGCGATTGATGACAAGATCCAGGAAAACCGCAAGTTTACAATTAGTGCTCTTGCTATGGAATTTCCCCAAAGCTCACGATCACTAATTCATGAAATTGTTACCGAAAAACTGATTTCGTAAACTTTCCTCACATTGGGTATCAAAGATTCTTACTGAGCAACACAAAACAAAGCGGATGGGTAGTGCACTTCAGTTTTTAACCCGTTATGATGAAGACGGCGAAGAATTTCTGACACAGATAGTCACAGGAGATGAGACTTGGGTTTCTTACGACACCCTTGAAAGTAAGCGGCAATCAATGGAATAGAGGCACAGTTCATCCCCAGCAAAGGTTAAGCCGAAACAAATCTTGACACCTCGAACAAATGATGTGTACAGTGTTCTGGGACT
The DNA here is from genome assembly GCA_030762935.1 of Hymenopus coronatus. Taxonomy (NCBI): domain Eukaryota; kingdom Metazoa; phylum Arthropoda; class Insecta; order Mantodea; family Hymenopodidae; genus Hymenopus; species Hymenopus coronatus. The sequence goes on from CM060898.1 coordinate 25,100,844, forward strand.
GGAAAGGCACCTTACTCATTGATTTCTTACCGCGTGGTCAAACAATCAAAGCAGATGTTTATTGCGAGACACTTAGGAAATTGCGCCGCGCAATACAGAATAAGCGCCGAGGATTGCTGTCAAAAGGTGTTTTTCTTCACGACAACGCACAACCACACACTGCAAATGTGACGAAAAACCTCATACAGGGATTTGGCTGTGACGTGTTTGACCATCCTCCGTACAGCCCTGATCTCGCTCCTAGCGACTTTCATCTATTCTTACATCTCAAGTCTTTCCTTGGCGGTCAACACTTCAACAATGACGAAGAGCTGAAAGAAAATGTTTCGAACTTTTTGAAGACACAGGCGGCAAATTTCTATGAAGAAGGTATACAAAAACTTGTGCCACGCTATGACAAATACTTGCAAAATTTCGGCAGTTGTGTGGGAAAGTAGTTTAAGAGTTGTAGAATTTTGTGCAATAAATAATTATTCTGTATCTGTACACAATTTAATTTGATTACCAAACGAAACTTACTTTCTGGACGTACCTCGTATTAACATGTCGGCTTCTAAGACTGCGACAAGACCTTCTGTTTTACTCCACCGTACTCCACATCTTTATTGGCTGCACTGATGCGCTCATTGGTGCACTACAAAACCTCGGCGACTTCCCAGAGCAATTAATGCGTTATCTGAGAGGTTTCTATCAACAAAGCTAAAGCCTATGTTAACCTTTTGAGTAGTACGGTAATACCTTTAAGCTCCATAGACCCCAGGCTCATTTGAACATCATTTCACCGATTTCATTCACCATCCTACATGACCAACCAGGTTAGGGACGTTAAACTATATAAAAGCTCTGATGTGTTCTATTCTAATGCCTTTATCTAGCTGTTACACGATTAAACCTTCCTTATAAAACATCATTCCTTTATCTTCGTCTTGCTAATCGGGATAAACATTAGCAGAAATAGATGGGAAGTAAGGGAATACGTTAGATTGTAAATCTTTTGAAAGCTGGTCCCATGTGAAACAATTGAGGTTCGGTTCGCTTTGCATGGTCCCGTTTGAGAAACGTTAGTGGTTTAAAAGATGAAGACAATAACAAGGAATATCTCGAAAACTGTCAACTCTACAACAAAATCATACATGACATAAATTACGTGTTTTAATGAGAATTATATTTTTTTGTGTAGTAAGATTTTTGCCTGTCTCTTTCGGTTTAAGCGCTATGCAAAATTCTGCAAAACTAATCCTGAATAAAGGGGTCTTCAGAGGCCATTCCCCGATAATTCGAAATATACATATTTGTGATATAAATATATTTAATATACCGGATTTTAATCAAAATTGTTAGAGCCATTTTTGAGAAAAATAAAATTTTTAAACAAATTATCCACGTTCATGAAAACTTCGTACTGTCGCATTCTTGGAAGTTTTTGAGCTGTGCTGACAAGACACACACACACACACACACACACACACACACACACACACACACACACACACACGGACCTTGTTTTCGGATTCATGGTACCTTATGGTGAAATCTCGACATCGAAATAATACAAATACCTTCCCTAACCACTTTATACATTGTATGTACGTGCATAAGTGCTAGAAAGTCCAAAGTTCGTAATGGTTTAAGGTGATACATGCATAAAATATGACCAAAAAAAGTAAACGTGCAAAAAATATTTTTTACTTTCTATACATCGTATACACAATATGGTAGAGGCCGTATTGTATTACAGCGAGAACTTCTACATCCAGATTTCACCGGAATGCATATTTTGATGTCCCCTGAATAAAAAAAGCAACTTTAAAAAAAGGTCCATGTGTGTCTGTGTATGTTAACAAGTTAGCTCAAAAACGAGAAGTCGGTTAAATGCCAAACCTGATATTTAACTTTCGCGTTTTCAGGATGGGACGCGAACCTTTTGAAAAAAAAATACCCCCTGCGCAAATTACCCTTCACATGGAACATTTTTTGAAATGCTATTTTTATTGATTTCAATTAGTAACTACTTAAATTTTCTCAAATGGGAATTCATCTTTCTTTTCGTCTTTCTTTTGTTATATTCCTGACCTTACAAAGAGAACCTAATTTCAATCGTTCCACATAGTGACAGGTTTTAAAAGATTTGGCAATCACCCTTATTTCCCTCCTACTTACAAGGAAGTAAGTAATAAAACCAATTCTGCTAACGTTTATCTCGAGTAGCATGATAGATGTAGATAAAAGAATAATCTTTCGTAAGAAGAGCTTGTTTATGAAGTAGGTAGAGAAATTTATATGAAAGGAACACATTAGAATGTTTGTATATGATTGTGACCATGTATATATAGAAGTAAATAAATTCAGTCAATTCATTCTTTCAACTGTACAAACGTTTTACATCATTTTTCAAACATTTTAGGTCATAAAATTTGGGCCAATGCAAAGATGATGATGTTAATTTTCTTCTGCTTATTCTTCTTCTTAATCTTCTTCATCGCGGTTTAGACGTTGTTGGTCTGTTGCGGTTCCCAATTGCTGCTGGTTTCATCTTTTCCTAGGTCTTCACAAGTTTCTTCATCCTCGTGTTGAGTAGTTATATGCTGCTTTTGATTTCTATAGTCGGTCACCCTTATTAGGTGTCGTTTCCAGTATGTTCTGTATTTCACTATTGTTGTATTTAGTTTTTCTACGTTTAATAGTTGCCTGACTTCTGTGTTATGTTTATTGTCTGTTGTTTGCTATCCACCTATTAATCTGAGGAATAAAAAATATTACTGCTATTTAGTAAATATTAATTTCTCTATACGTACTATGCACCTAGTGTATAGAGAAGGAATTGTATTGCACCCAAAAATTCGATGCACCGGAAATATATCTTTTGAGGCCACCTGAGACCAAAAAAAGCTTTTTAGAAAAATGTCCGTGTGTGTATCTGTGTGTGTGTGTCTGTGGGCAGCATAGCTCAAAAATGAAACGACCGATAAAAACCAAACTTGGTATTTAGGTTTGGTATCTTCCAAGGATGGGACACGAAGATTTTCAAGAAAATCCCCCCACCCCAAACTACCCTTTACAAGGTAAAAATGTTGAACACATCAGATTTTCTTTAAAATGGCTCTCAAGATTTTGATTAAGATCTCGTATATTTAAGATATTTACTTGACAAATAAAATGTATTTCTTGAATCTGGGAATAGCCTCTGAAGAATAGCCTCCTTTATTCTGGATGAATTTTACGAAATTTTGCACAACAGCTAAACCGTAAGAGATGGACAAAAATTTACCACACAGAAAATGTAGAGCACATTAAAACACACAATTTCTGTTGATACATTTTTTTTCGTGGAGTTGATCGTTTTTAAGATATTCCTTGTTTTTAGTTTCAGCTTTGAAGAGCATATACTTTTCTCATACAGGAATTTGTAAACTCCTATCCGTGCAAACAAAGGAACTTCAGTTACTTAGCAACCAGCTTTTGACTATCACTTTAACCTATGTCTGCTATTTTTTTCTCGATTAGTATGAAGTAAGTAGAAGCGTAAGCTTTTGAAGAATAATTTGTTGCAGAGATGTAGAGAAAGTCGTGTGAATGAAACACAAGATTTTTTCTCCTGTAATTATTTCTGAATGGCGAGTTTTAGTTTCCCTTGCGGTATGCATGTCGATGTTTATATTTTTATTTGACATTTTATATTTATCGCGGACCCTTACATATACTTCAGTTTTATGTTCTATTCCAGCTTTTGACTGATGTCGCCGCTTTCCTCTGTTTTATGTGCTACAAGCTGAATATATAATCGTCCAGCCACGTCCTGTGTCTACCGACTTCTGGTAAGTTATGCACGATCATATATCGGACGGCAGACGGGAATTCTGTCTACTTCTTCGGTCATAATACTCGATTTCTTGTTACAAAATAAATCTTGTCTCGTGTATGTCTTCACATGAACTCAGGAGAGAACAAAATCTGATGTGTTCTATTAACATGACTTTCTCTACATCTCTGCAACAAATTATTGTTAAAAAGCATAAGCTTCTATTTACTTCATTCTAATCGATAAAAAATTAGCAGAAATAGTCCTATTACTTGCTTACAAGTAAGTAGAAGTGAAATAAGGGCGTAGCATAGGTTATAGTGATAGCCAAAAGCTGGTTACCAATTGACTGAAGTTCCTTTGTTTATATGAACAGGAGTTAACAAATTCCTGTATGAGAAAAGTATGTTTTTCAAAGCTGAAACGAAAAACAAGGAATATCTCAAAAACAATCAACTCCACTAAAAAAATGTATATAACATAAATTGTGTGTTTTAAATTGCTCTACATTTACTATATGGTAAGTTTTTGTCCATCTCTTACAGTTTACCAGTTATGCAAAATTCCGTAAAATTCATCCAGAATAAAGTGGTCTTCAGAAGTTATTCCCAGATAATTCAAGATATACATTTTATTTGTCATGTAAATATATTTAATATACGATATTTTAATCAAAATCGTTTCAGCCACTTTTGAGAAAATCAAAATTTTCGAAAAAAGTTCCATGTAAAGGGTAGTTGTTGGTAGGGGGATTTTCTTGAAAATCTTCGTGTCGCATCCTTGAAAGATTCCAAACCTAAATACCAAGTTTGGTTTTTAACGGACTTTTCATTTTTGAGCTATACTGCCCACAGACACACACACGCTCACAGACACACAGAGACAGACAGACAGACACACACGCGGACATTTTTCTAAAAATGCTTTTAAAACATTTGACTATCACTTTAGCCCAGTGCATTCCCTTGGTTCCATTCTACTTATAAGGAATTAAGTAATACAATTCTGCTAATGTTTATCTCGATTACCATGGTGTTGAAAGAAGAATTATCTTTCGTAAGAAGTTTATTTGTAGAGTAGCTAGAGAAAGTCATATGAGTGTAGCGCATCAGATTATTACTTTCTCTACATGTACTATGTACATAGTGTATAGAGAAGGTGTTATAATGCACCCAAAAATTAGATACCGAGTTTTAGCTCCCCCAGAATCAAAAAAAAAAAAAAAAAATCTGGAAAAAGGTTCGGGTGTGCGTGTGTGCCTGTGTGTGTGTGTCTATGGACAGCTTAGCTCAAAAACGAAGACCGTTTAATACCAAACTTGGTATTTAAGTTTGGTATCTTGCAAGGATGCGACACGAAGATTTTCAAGAATACCCCCCCACACCAACTACCCTTTACATGGAACTTTTTTAGAAAATTTTGATTTTATCAAAAGTGGCTCTAACGATTTTCTTTAAAATATCGTATATTAAAGATATTTTCCTGGCAAATAATATGTATATCTTGAATATTTTGGGAATAGTATCTGAAGACCACTTTATTTTGGACGAATTTCGTGTAATTTTACATAACTGCTAAAACGTAAGAGATGGACAAAAAATTACTACACAGAAAATGTAGAACACATGAAAACACACAATTTATCCCATATATTTTTTTTTTTTCGTGGAGTGGATCGTTTTTGAGATATTCCTTGTTTTTTATTTCAGCTTTGAAGAACTTACACTTTTCTCATACAGGAATTTGTCAACTCCTATCCATACAAACAGAAGAACTTCAGTCACATAGCAACCAGCTTTTGACTATGACTTTAACCTATGCTAATCCCTTATTTCCCACAAGTAGACTATAAAACTATTTCTGCTAATTTTTTCTCGATTTGCATGAAATAAAAAGAAGCATAAGTGTTTTAACAATAATTTGATGCAGAGATGAAGAGAAAGTCAGATTTTTTGAATGCGCAATGTTAACAGTGTCAGAAAATCGCTAGAAACAAACATACTTAGGTTAGACGCCAGCAACCAAAAGTAAACTAGTGATAAAATACGCAAAACACTTTCAGAAATTTGTGAAAAGCTCAGATTTAGACTCTCTAACGAAAACATAAAGGCATCAATATGGAATGTAATTAGCACACTGTACCTACCTCTAGTATTGCGCTATGAAGTGGAGCTTGCAGCAAATAAAAAAATGATAAAAAAATCTGATGCTCCACTCAGATAACTTCATCTAGCTGTTCCATAAACAAAACTCTCCTTATAAGAGATTATTTTTATATCAAGATAAACATTGCCTTAATTGGTCTTATTAGTTGCTTCTTTGTAAGTAGGAGGGAAATAAGGGAATACACTAGGTTAAAGCAACAATCACATCTTTTAAACGCCGGTCGCTAAGTGGAAAAATCTGATGTGTTCCATTCACATGACTTTCTCTATATCACTGCTACAAATTATTCTATTTACTTCATCTAATGGAGCAAAAATTAGCAGAAATAGTCTTATTACTTGCTTCCTTGTTAGTAGAAGCGAAATAAGGGAGTACCATAGGTTAAAGTGATGGTCAAAAGCCGGTTACTATGTAACTGAAGTTCCTTTGTTTGTATGGACAGGAGTTCACAAAGTCCTGTGTCAGAAAAGTATGTTTTTATAGCTGAAACCAAAAACAAGGAATATCTAAAAAACAATCAACTCCACGAAAAAAATGTATACAACATAAATTGTGTGTTTTAAAGTGCTCTACATTTGTTGTGTGGTAAGTTTTCGTCCATCTCTTACGGTTTAGCAGTTATGCAAAATTTCGTAAAATTGACCCAGAATAAAGTAGTCTTCAGAGGCTATTCCCAGAAAAATCAAAATATATATTTTATTTGTCAGGTAAATATCTTTAGTATACGATATTTTAATCAAAATCGTTAGAGCCATTTTTTTAGAAAATCCAAAATTTCGAATAAAGTTCGATATAAAGGGTAGTTTGGTGTGGGGGGATTTTTCTCAAAATCTTCGTGTCGCATCCCTGGAAGATACTAAACTTAAATACCAAGTTTGGTATATTACCGACTTTTCGTTTTTGAGTTGTGTTCACAGACACCCGGACAGACGGACATACTGACACAGGGACACACGGACACACACATACGGACCTTTTTATGAAAATACTTTTTTTGGATACAGGGAACCCTAAAACATATATTTTCGGTGAAATCTCGGTATCGATTTTTTTGGTGGAGCGCAATACCTTCTCTATACACTATATACATAACAGGTATAGAGAAATTAAAAATTAATATTCGGTTCTTCTTATTTACTAGGAGTAAATAAACGAGAGAGGAAAAGAAAGATGTATCCCGTTTGAGAAAAGTTTTAAGTACTTTAAAACTGAAACAATAACTCGAAAACGGTTAGCTCTACATAAAAGTGCATACTATAACATAAATGCGTTCTTTAATGATATCTACATTTTTTGTGCATGCAGTAGATTTATGTCTTATCTCTTATGGTTTACCAGTTATACAAAAGTCATCCAGAATGAAGAGGTTTTCAGCGACTATTCCCAGAAATTTCAAGATATACATTTCTTTGTCCTGAAAATATATTTAACATATGACTTTTAATCAAAATCGTTATAGCCATTTTTGAGAAAATCAACATTTTTGAAAAATGCTCCATACAAAGGGTAGTTGGGTGTGGGGGAGTTTTCTTGAAAATATTTGTGTCGCATTGTCCTAAGATATTAAGCTTAAATACCAAGTTTGGTATCTAACCGAATTTTCGTTTTTGAGCTATGCTGCTCATAAACACACATATACACACGACACACAGGCACAGACAGACACATACGCACACACATACACGGATATACTTCTAAAAATGCTGTTTTTGGATTAAGGGAGTTCATGTATTTCCGGTAAAATCTCAGGATGGAAGTTTTGGGCAGAATACAATACCATTTTTATCTATATACATAGTGCATATGGGCTAGAAAAGGTAACAATACACATATATGCACGCACACAAGGATAATTCTTTTTTTACTTTCTCTATACGTACTATGTACATAGTGTATAAAGGAAGTATTGTATCCCACCCAAAAAATCGATGTCGACATTTCACCGGAAATACATGTTTTAGGACCCCCTGAATCAAAAAGAAAAAAGCATTTTCTGAAAAAGGTCCGCGTGTATGTGTGTGTGTGTCTGTCTGTGTGTGTGTCTGTGGACAGCATAGCTCAAAAACGAAAAGACCGTTAAATACTAAACTTGGCATTTAGATTTGGTATCTTCTAAGGATACGACACGAAGATTTTCAAGAAAATCCCCTCACCCCCAAGTACCCTTTACATGGAAAAATTTTCGAAAATTTTGATTTTCTAAAAAATGGCTCTAACAATTTTGATTAAAATCTCGTATATTAAAGATATTTACACGCCAAATAAAATGTATATCTTGAATTTTCTGGGAATAGCCTCTGAAGAGCTCTTTATTCTGGATGAATTTTGATAAATTTTGCTTAACTGGTAAACGGTAGGAGATAGACAAAAACTTACTGCATAGAAAATGTTGATCTAATCAAAACACACAACTTATGTCCTCTACATTTTTGTTGTGGAGGTAACCGTTTCCGAGATATTCATTCTTTTTGGTTTCAGTTATGAGTACTTATACTTTTCTCAGACAGGAATAGTCCGTTTTTCTTTTGTTCCACTCCTGGCCAAGCAAGGAAGCGATTTGCAATGAAAATCGAATGACAGCTTTTAAAACATTTGACTATCGGTTTAGCCTAGTGCATTCCCATATTTTCTTTCTACTTGTAAGGAACCAAGTAGTAAGAACATTCTGCTAATGTTTATCTCGATTAGTATTGTGTAGAAAGAAGAGTAATCTTATGTAAGACATTTGTAGAAGAGCTAGAGAAAGCCATGTGAGTGTAATACATCAGAATTTTTTATGTGTATTTCCAGTGAAATCTTGGTTTCAAATTTTTGGAGGAAATGCAATATACGAAATAGAGAAATTAAAAATAACGACATTCACTTGATACAAGTTTATCTGAAAATACCAAATGTTACATTAATTCAAAAACAGCAAAAAATGTTACATCATGATAACTGCACTTTCTGAAGAGTAATTTACTATTTATGGCAAATAACCAAAAGTTGTTTTGGCTTTTATCGAAATGTTTAGGATGCAGTTTCTCTGAGTCAATGCACCGGGCCGGAAGCCGACGGGCAGTTGGGGAAAGCAGGAATCAAATGGAGCGTGTCCCTCGTGCCTGGAGCAGCCCTAGGGATGCTGTGCGCTGGACCAGCTCCGCCATGGGAACGTTACTCCGCACTATATGCATCCTGGCGTTACGTTAGGTAATCTTCGAACGTACCCAAACAACATGCACTTCTGTAAACAGAGTGGATACGAAGTTGAACGTAAACAGACTGTAGATATTTTACTTTAAACATTTATGAAACGCGATGAAACAAAGCAGTAAAAGCGCAATGATGGGACTAGAAATACTAAAAATCTGATGTGTTGCATTCACATAACTTTCTCTATCTTTTTCGCAAATAAACTTTGCTTACTTTGCTGTTTTTACTTTCTCTGCATCTACTATGTACATAGTGTATAGAGGAAGTATTGTATTTCACACAAAAATTTAATACCGAGATTTCACCGAAATACATGTTTTAGACCCCTCCTGAATACAAAAAAAAAAAAAAAAAAAATTCAGAAAAAGGTCCATGTGTGTGAGCGCGTTTGGTATAGAAAACTTGGTATTTTAGTTTCGTATCTTCTAAGGATGCAACACGAAGCTTTTCAAGAAAATTCTTCCCACCTTAAACTACCTTTTACATGGAAAAAATTTCGAAAATTTTTATTTTCTCAAAAATGGCTCTAACGATTTTGATTAAAATCTCTTATATTTAAGATATTTACATGACGAATAAAATGTGTATCTTCAATTTTCTGGGAATAGCCTCTGAAGACAGGTTTATTCTGGATGAATTATGCGGAATTTTGCATAACTGGTAAAGCGCAAGAGATGGGCAAAAACGTACCAAAAATGTAGGTTTCGTTAAAACACACAATTTATATTCTATACATTTTTTCGTGGAGTTGGCCGTTTTTGAGATATTCCTTGTTATTAGTTTCAGCTTTAAAATGTATATACTTTTCTCACACGGGAATTTGTCAACTCCTATCCATACATACAAGGTTAGTTCAATCACATAGCAACCAGCTTTTAAAATATTGGACTATCGCTCTAGCTTATGGTACTCCCTTATTTCCCTTCTACTTACAAGGAAGCAGGCAATAAGACCCTTTCTGCCAATATTTTCTCGATTAGCATTATAGAAGAATAAACCTTTTAATAATAATTTATTGCAGATATGTAGAGAAAGTCCTCTGAATGAAACACATCAGATTTTTTTATCTACATCATGCTAATCGAGATAATGAGCAGAATTGGTCTTATTATTTGATTGTTTGTAAGCAAAAGAAACATAAGAGAATACATTAGAATAAAGCATAAGTCACTTCCTTTAAAATCAGGTCGCTATTTGAAACAATTGAAAGGCCGTTCTCTTTGCTCGCCAAGGGTAAACAAAAGACAGACGAAAAAAACAAGTCCTACCGTTTGAGAAAAGTTAAATTTAAATAGCTTACAATTGAAACAAATAAGACGGAATAACTTGAAAACGGCATACACTACAATAAAAATGATATAACATAAATTGTGTGTTTTAATGAGATCTACAATTTTTTGTGGAGTAACCTCTTTTTCAATTTCTTGCGGTTTATCACTTACGCAAATTTCAGCAAAATTCATCCGGAATGAACAGCTCTTCAGAAAATATTTCCAGAAAACTCAGGATACTTACATATTATTTGTGATGTAAGTATCCTTACCATACCGTTTTTAATCAAAATCATTGGAACTATTTTTCAGAAAAACAAACATTTCACAAAATTTTCCTTGTAAAGGGTAGTTTTAGGTGGGTGAATTTTCTTGAAAATCTTCGTGTCCATCTTTGGAAGATACTGAACTTAAATACCTAGTTTGGTATTTAACCGACTTTTCGGTTTTGATCTATGCTGCACACATTCACACAAACACACACACATACACACACACAGACCTTTTTCTGAAGCGTCTCTTTTCGGGCACAGGGGTCTCAAAACATGTATTTACTGTGAATTATCGACATCGAATATTTGGCTGGAATACAATACCTTCTCTGTCTACTATGTACGTTGTACATACGTGCTAAAGAAAGTAAAATGTATCTAATAGATGAATTATTCCTACTTGGGTTTTTGGGTCAAGAGAATTTTAAGACGTTTATCAGCAATCCTGCGGAAAAAGCTCGCGCTGTTAGAAACCAATTATTTAGGCAATGCATCGGAGAAGTTTGGTATGAAATGTGAAAAATTCCGATTTTTGTGGCACTTTTTTAAGTTTTATAACTTTTATTTTCATGCTACACAATTGAGTTTTATCAACAATTTTAAAACCACGGATGGGTATTTAACTGATCCTGACCATTTAGACAGAACATTGCATTGCACTTTAATCTCCATTTTTCTCCATTCCTTTTCTTTCTCGAACTTTTAATTTCTACACATCGTATTGTATGTATTTGTATACCAAGATTTCACAGGAAATATGTTTTGTTTTTTCTAGTTTTTATTCTTTTTTTAAAATACAGTTGCGGAGGCTGGTCGAGACTCCGGCGCTGTATATCTTTTCCCCTTTTTTTTACTTATTCCCTAAATTTCCTTTGTTTACCTTTTTCTATTTTGTGACAAATACGCACATACATTCATAAACACACAAACAACCATGTCCAAGACGGAACTCGAACCCACGAATCCCTGCGCCACGAAACACTAAGGCGAGGCGCTTTAGTGAGCGTGATCATGGTGACCGGCTGTTTTAAGATCACTTGAGCAAAAAAAAAAAAAAAAAAAAAAAAAAAATAGAAAAAAGGTCCTGTATATGTGTGTGTGTGTGTGTGTGTGTGTGTGTCTGTGCACAGTATACCTCAAAAACGGAAAAACCGTCAAAAACCAAGCTTGGTATTTAAGTTTTGTATATTCCAAGAATGCAACATTAAGACTTTCAAAATCCGCCCCACCCCAAACTACCATTCTCAAAATTAACTCTAATGATTTTGATTAGAATATCTTATATTATACATATTTACATCACAAATAAAATGTACATCTTGAATTTTCCGGGAATAGCTTCTGAAGACCTGTTCGTTCTGGATAATATTTTCTGAATTTTGTATAATTAGTAAACCGTAAGAAATAGACAAAAACTTACCGCACAAAAAATGTAGATCTCGTTAAAACATACTCTTTATGTCACATGCATATATGTTGTAGAGTTGACCGTTTCCAAGGTATTCATTCCTTGTTATTTGTTTCATTTTCAATGACAATCGCATAACGATAGCTTTTGCAACATTTGACTATCGCTTTAGTATAGCGCATTCCTGTTGTAATCCTCTACTTATGGGAACTAAGTACTAAGTATATTCTGCTAATGCATATATGCTAATATGCAGAAAGAAGAATGATCTTTTGTAAGAAGTTTGTTTGTAGAACAGTTAGAGAAAGTCAGGTAAATGTAACATCAGATTTTTAGAACTTGTTAAGTTGAAAGGAATGAATAGGTAGGTGGTATATGTAACTCTTAGAGAAGATGAGGTATATTAGTGTATTGCGATCCAAGTGTTTGAAGTGCATTATTCCAGAATCGAGGAAGCGTTTGAAAAGAAGAAAGGAAGTTATGGCATTTCAATTTACGAGATTCTGTAATACACTTAACACACGTGTATTGTAAACTATTTTTAGACGAGTATTAATATACTTTAGAATATAGCAATAAACATTTAAAATATTGGTTGGACGCAAATGGCTTCTACGAGGGCTGTAAATAAAGTAGTGGCAACATTGATAGAACACAATATTTATTGAACTCACAAGTACAACTGCATTACATTCCTTCAATGTAGTCACCCGCAAAGTCCCTGACCTTTTGCCAAACGTATGGCAGCCGTTGGCAAGGCGATCTCTGTTGATGACTGCGACGGAGCGCCCTACTGCGCGCCCTACGCGTCAGGAAATCGGCGGCCTCGGAGGGGTTCCTTCAACTTCGGAAACAGGTCGAAGTCACAAGGACTCGTGTCTGGTGAGTACGGAGGATGTTCCAAAACCTCCCAATGCCCCGTTGCAATAAGAGTTGGACATTGTTTGCGACATGACAACGTGCGTTGTCATGCAACACTCTAGGGTGATCGTCTCGCAATAAACGTGGACGTTTGCGCCGAATAACTGGACGAAGATGTCGCTCCAGAAATCGGCAATAGTAGTCACTGTTGACGGTTTGTCCCTCAGGCACAGCACGCGTAAGAATAACCCCCTCGTAGTCGTATGTCACAATCAGCACCAGCTTCACCCGACAGGGTTCCTGTCGACGTGGTGAGCCTGGGTCACGCCATTCATTCGACTGACGCTTCAATTCCGTCTCATTAATGGTGACAATACGCTGCAGAAATGCGTCTCTTTCATTGCGGTATCTGTCCAGGTGGATACCGGTGCCATTTCTGTACCTCAGTGAGTCGATGTGGAACCCAGCGGGACGCAATTTTCCTCAGACGAAGACATTTGGTCAGGATATGCCACACAGTTTGATGACTGAGACCAACGTCTACGGATAACTCTCGGACAGTCCAGCGATGGTCCATGGCAACGAGACCGCTCACGACGTCAATATGATCTTGCAGAATGGACGGCCGACTCAGTCCGACCTGCACGAAACCCTTGACCCGTCGTGCAACCGTCCTGTACGGCAATGCATTCCCACTACAGGCTTCACGTAATCCTCGATAACATGCTGATGCATTTTTTCCACGGGCAACCTCGATTTTAATCCACGAACGCTGATCGCCTTTGGTAAACATGCTTTAGAGCGGTGCACTTGACAATGTTCACTTGAACGCTACACAGCAACAACACACTCTCAACTGGCAGCCCGACCAATGCACATCACACATCGACACTAGTCACCTGACCGCTCCCATATCCTATTGGCTCATATCCGCTCTCCCGTGAATGTGGGGACCATGTTGCCACTACTTTCTTTACAGCCCTCGTATGAGAAAGAAACAGTTGGTTGTTGTTATGCAACTTTTTATTGTTTTTCTTTCTCTCACACGTATGTACAATGTAGATAGTGTACAGAGAAGGTTATATTCCACCCAAAAATTCGATACCGGGATTTCACCGGTAATACATGTTTTGAGATCCCTGAATAAAAAAAAAACATTTCCTTATGTGTGTGTGACTGTGGATAGCATAGTCCAAAAACGAAAATATCGTTAGATACCAAACTTCTCATTTATATTAAATATCTTTTAGTATCTTCCAAGAAAAAAGAAAACCAGCCTAAACTACGCTTTACATGGAAACATTTTCGAAAATTTTGTTTTTCTCAAAAGCAGCTCTAATGAATTTGATTAAAATACTGTAAATTAAAGATATTTGCATCACAAAAAAAAAAATGTACATTATGAATTATCTGAAAATAGCCTCTGAAGTCATCTATTCTGGTTGAATTCTGCTGAATTTTGTATAACTGATAAACCGTAAGAGATAGACAAAAGCGTTCAACACAAAAATTGTTGGTCTCGTTAAAACACATAATTTCTGATATTAGCGATTTTCTAATAAAGTTGACTATTTTTGAGACATTCTTTGTTATTGTTTCAATTTTAAACTATGGTAAACAGTAAGACATGTTTCATTTTAGTGTTGGCCATGCAAAGCGAACCGAATTTCTATTGCTTCACATAGCGACCAGATTTTAAAAGATTTGGCTATCGTTTTAGCCTAATGTACGCCCTTATTTCTCTCCTACTTACAAAGAAATAAGTAATAGGGCCAATTCTGGCAATGTTTATCTCCATTAGTATGATGTAGGTAAAAGAATAATCTTTTCCAAGAATTGTTTATATATGGAACAACTAGAGAAGATTAGTGAGTGGAACACATGTAGATTTTTATCTTTAGTACCATAATTAGATTCGATTTGACAGTTTTACGGTGGAGAACTTTTACGGTAGAGGACAGAGAAATAGAAGAAACCTGGAGAGTGGGATGTTCTACATTAATTCCAGAGAAGTGTATACAAAGGTACGAGTTAATATACATTGAAAGAATAGTTAAGCAACTCTTTTACTTACGGTACGAGAATCTGTCCCATTTGCGAGGAGGAAGAGTCGTGGACTCACAT
The DNA here is from genome assembly GCA_030762935.1 of Hymenopus coronatus. NCBI lineage: Eukaryota > Metazoa > Arthropoda > Insecta > Mantodea > Hymenopodidae > Hymenopus > Hymenopus coronatus. The sequence goes on from CM060898.1 coordinate 25,115,937, forward strand.
CTTGGCAAGATGTAGGGGTACGGAGGAATGGCGGGAAAAATATTTGCCGCGAGTTTTTACCACAGCGAATGTAGGGCTAGAAGCATGTTGGACGCTACTGGCAGGCACGGAAAACATGGACGGGCTAGGTAAATTTATACTTAAGGCAAGACAGCTGAGATCTGAGGAGGCTGCCAATAGAGAAGGGGGGGGGGCAGGAATAAGTTCGACTAAACAAAAGTGACTACAATGTTCTACATACATATATATTTTATATCATACTTAGGTCACTGTTGTGCTATGGTTTTATATATTATGTATATATTATGTGTATATATGTCTTTTAAGTGTAATCATCTATTATAAGAGGATGCGTTTATGAAGATGTACTCTGAGCTGTAAATTTAAATTGCTATATTTGAATATCTTTGTATTCTTATTTTCGGGTTCACTCTTAATTCTTTATTGTTGTTTAATATTGCTTTTGACTGTGTATTACCTTTGTCTTGTTATTTTCGTGTTTACTCTTTTAATTCTTTGTTGTTGTTTTAATATTGCTTGTAATGTGTATTACAAAAGCACGTACGGTCTGTAGACCCGTGCTATTGTTGAAATGCTATGTATGATATTGCTATATCAATAAATACACTTATTCATTCATAGTTACGGTACGTGAGCCTTTTGACATCATATCAGTGTTGCGACTTCTTTTGTTTCTCTAGAAATCAGGTTAGCTGTGTGAGTAAACATTCTGATGTGCTCCAATCACATTACTTTCTCTACATCTCTGTAACAAATTATTGTTGAAAAACTTATTCTTCTATCAACATCATGCTAATCGAGATAAACATCAGCAGAAATTATCCTTATTACTTGGTTCCTTGTAAGTAGAAGCGAAATAAAAAAATACACAGGCTAAAGCGATAGTCTCCTTCTTTAAATGCCTTCTTTAAATGCTTCTTTGGCTGTTAGGACTAGCAAAATGCGTTTAAGCGACTTAAAACTGAAACTAATAATCCGAAATATCTCAAAAACGGTTAGCTCTATAAACATTATATGGCATAACTTGTGTTTTTAATGGGATCTACATTTTTTTCTGTATCTCTTACGGTTTGTCAGTTATACAAAAGTCATCCAGAATGAAGAGGTTTTCAGAGGCTATTCCCAGATTTTCATTTCGTTTGTCATAAAAATATTTAAATATAAGGTACTATCCAAATCTTTAGTCATTTTTGAGGAAATCAACACTTCGAAAAATGTTCCATGTAAAGGGTTGTTAGGGTGGGGGGGGGTTCTTGAAAATCTTCGTGACACATGCTTGGAAGATACTCAACTTAAATACCAGGTTTGGTATTTAACCGACTTTTAGTTTTTGAGCTATGCTGCCCACAGACACACACAGACTCACCACTCACACAGACAGACACAATGCACAGTATATAAAGCATTTAAGTGTAGTATCTTCCAAGAATGCGACAGGAATGTTTGTAAGAAAATCCCTGCACCTCAAGCTACACTTTACATGGCAGATTTTCCAAACTTTTCGATTTTCTAAAAATGGCTATAAAGTTTTCATTTAAAATACCGTATTTTAAAGATATTTATATGGTAATTGAAATGTATATCTTCAGTTGGGAATAGCCTCTGAAGTCCTCATTTCGGAGGACTTCTGCATAACTGAAAAAATGTAAGAGAGATAAAACCTTACGCCACAAAAAATGAGATCTTGTTAAAACCTAAAATTTATACAAAATGTTTCTCTCTCTCTCTCTCTCTCTCTCTCTCTCTCTCTCTCTCTTTTTTTTTTTTTTTTTTTTTTTTGTTCTTAAAGTTAACGTTACCAATATCGTCCTTGTTATTAGATTCAGTTTCAAACTACTTAAACTTTTCTCAATTGGTAAGCTATATTTTGCTTTACTCTTGGAATAGCAAAGAGAATCAATTTTCAATTTTTAACATCTCCATCAGCTTTTAAAAGATTTGACTATCACTTTAGCCTAGTGTATTCCCTTATTTCTCTTCTGCTTACAAGGAAGCAAATTCCTTTTCGTAGTGGGCTTACCCTCCCTAGGACTTACAAGCGGATTCCTATGGGTCAAAAGCCTGTCGGGGAGCCAATGGGACGAAACCACAGAATGGAGAACCTGGAACGAGTGTTTGACACGTAGCCAGGCATGAGCGTGAGGAAGTAGATCTGAAATGTAGGCGAAATGTCTGATAGGAAAGGTGAGGAAGCAATTGATGAAATTAATAATTTCTATTTATGTTTATACTCGATTAACAGATTGTGGATAAATAGAACACGCTTTTGTAAGAATAGTTTTTTTTTTTGCGGAACAAATAGAGAAAGTCATGTGATAGGACACGACAGATTTTTATATTCCATTTTGTTCTCCCATTTAATGTTGCAGCCGCAGTAATGCTTCTAAAATCAAAGGATAATTTACAGTAAAATTTAAGTTTTGAGAATTAATGATATGTTGTTCTTTCCTTAGGACAGGATACAACTAAGCTTTAGCATTTGAAACAGTCGCAGGAGACTCGACATCAAATTATTTTAAGTACCTCCTACTAGGGGCGCCCCCAGATCGATGAGGTGAAAGGATACACCGGGTGGCCGGAACTAGTCCCTACATCTTCCAGCTTCAAGCACCTTGACAGACGGGCAGACAGACGGGGCTCCTTCCCCACATTGAGCAGAACGCTTCCGCGAGTAGTCCTCATTCCGACAACCAGCCTAAGTCGGGGGACAGCATCCTTTTCCTTGCCACGCCGCACCGAGCACCATCTAATCCTGCAGGAAACTAACGGGAAGGAGAATGAATGAAATAGTAATTGAAAGACATATAGGGACGGAAATTTGGGGGATGAAAGAAATCTACCTAGCCTGGCGACCAAGGAAACCCCCGACAAAACCCATGTGTCAGATAGGCTGGTCACGGTGTTCGAACCCGCGACCTCTCGAATGGCGGTTGCAGACGAAACCGCCTGTGTCATCCCACTCGGTTGCTAAGCCTTACTAAGATAAACCAATAACCACAGTGGCAAGATTTGCCTGTTACTCAGCTACAAAAAATGTTTGGATGCTGTGAAATGCGGTTTTTTGAGAAGTAGTGGTTTCAATTGCACTGTCTTATTTATAAGACATTTCTCTCAAGTGCTGACCACGAATTCCTACTACAAATAGACTGCATATGTATATTCAGGTCATCAGGTCAACTGTATTTATTTAAACATCCTTTCCCATTTACGGTTTGCCAAAAGACAGAATACTTAAAACTTGACATATCATATAAATACAATATGGCATTGGAAAGAAACAACAGCAATAATAAAATAAGAATACAAATTCTGATAACACAATACTACATAAGGATAAAATTAAAGCTACTTTATAATTAAACAACGCGTTTTCCATAAATGTGGTTTCCCAAAATGGCTATGGAATATTTTATTATTTTTGTGACAATATAGCACTCTATTGTTTCTTTTAATTTCTTTACACGTATTATGTGCACAGTGTATATAGAAGTAATTCTATTCCACCCAAAAATTCAATTCGGATTTCACCGGAAATACATGTGCCCCTGAGTGAAAAAAAAAAAAAAAATGGAAAAGCGTCCGTATGTGTGTGTCTTTGGACAGTATACCTCAAAAACTAAGAGGCAGTTAAATATCAAACTTGGTATTTAAGTTTATTATCTTCCAAGAATGCGACACACAGATTTTTAAGAAAATCCCCCATCCCAAACTATGCTTTAAATGGAAACATTTTTAAAATTTTTGTTTTTCCCAAAAATGGTTAAAACGAGTTTGATTAAAATACCGTACATTAAAGCTATTCACAATACTAATAAAATGTATATTTTGAATTTTCTGGGCATAGCCTCTGAAGAGCACTTTATTCTGGTTGATTTTTGCAGAATCTTAAACGATTTGACTTTCACGTTAGCCTAGAATTTGTATGTGGATTAGCATGAAACTTTTATAAGATAATTTACCGCAGTTTAGGAAGAGAAAATCATGTGAATGAACACATTCGATTTTTTTTTTATATTCAAGGAGATCTCAAAATATAGGTACAGTCTCGAGAGAGAATTTTTTGTGGAATACAATACCTTCTCTACTTATTCTAGGCAAGCAGTAGATAAAACAATTAAAACTGTCAATTTTAAGTAATTCACTGGTAACATCGAGTCTTTTTTTTTTTTTAATACAGTTCCGGAGTCTGGTCGGGACTCCGGCGCTGTATACCCTATTTTTATTTACCTAGTTTGTTTACTTTGTTTACTGTATGATTACTGAATTACTGTTTTCTGCTTTTACACTGACACACACCATATACACAAACATATAGCACCCATGCCTAAGGCGGGACTCGAACCCACGATCCCCTGCGCTACAAAACACCAAAGCGAGACGCCTTGGCGAGCGCGGCCATTGGGACCGGCAGTCTTCAGATTTATTGGCCTTTTAGCACCAGTGGGTTTAAGTGCATGACGTCATTATTAGTACACCGAGCCCCTTGTCTCAAAGGGGTGGTGCAGATTTGAACCTTGCACTGCATGCATTGCCGACTTTGTAAACAAGTTGATGTAAAGGGCGGTGCGGAACTGTTTTTCACCAAGATATTTTGTGTATTCTGTGTAGGTCAGTTTTCATTTACTGTTGTAAAGCGTATGAAAAAGCATTTATTGTAATGTAGAAGTAGTGCCATTAAAGCCCTCTCTCTACGTTATCATAACGTCAAATTATTCGTCTTACCATCAGTATAAACGCTGCAATTGCGAGATCCAAATGTAAATATTGGAAAGGTACGATACAAGACCCATTTCACTAATGTACCTCGAAACTGTTGACATCCACTCCTTTTACCAAACGTACGGTAGTCCTTTGCAAGAGGCAATGTATAATCAACTCTCTCGCTACCTAGTATTGACGTCACGCGCGGACAAAGGACTGACGGACAAAGACTGAATAACTCTGAAGACCTTATATAACGATCTATGAATCTCGGTAGCCATAATGGCGGTATGTAAAATACTTCCCAAAGAATAAATGGGTGCTCTAAAATGTTAAATGAGAACATTAGACATAGCAACTGCTGCCAAATCTTTCCACACGTGAGTCTAGTTCAAATGGATCACCATATCTTATTTTGGTTAAAGTGTATAATTTCAGCGAATGTTCTATTAACCAAAGGAAACTACAGAACTCATGTATTGTTAACACTAAAGATGTTACCAGTATTACGCATAAAACAGTCATATTAATTTCTCTAGCAGACATGTGCAATATACATAGTAGATAAATAAATACCCAACTTTCAACGGAAATACATGTTTACAAAAAAAAAAAAATGCATGTTTAGAGAAAGGCCAGTGTATGTGTGCCTGTGAAAAGCATAACCCAAAAACAAAAAGCCCTTTGAAAACCAAAGTTGATATTTAAGTTTAGCACTTACCAAGCATGCGACACGAATATTTCCAAGATAATCAATTCAAACTACCCTTTACATGGACAAAGATTCGAAAATGTTGTTTTTATCAAAAGCAGTTCTAACGATTTTAATTAAAATGCCATATGTTTAACATAGTTTCATAACAATTAAAATATATATCATGGGTTTTCTGAGAATAGCCTCTGATGACCTCTTCAGCCTAGATAAATCGTAAGATATAAAAACTTACTATACAAAAATAAATGCCTTGTTTAAACACGCAATTAATGGCATATACATTCTTTGTAATTTTAAACTACGTAACTTTTCTCAACAGGAAATCACTTTTCATTTCATATCTCTTTTGTTTTACTGCGGGCAATACAAAGCAACCAGGTTATAAAATATGTGACTATCGTTTTAGCATAATGCATTCCCATATTTCCCTTACTTATAGGGAAGCAAATAATAAGACAACTTGTGCTTATTATATTGTAGATAAATGAATAATATTTTGTAAGAATAGTTTATTTGCACAGTAGGTAGAGAAAGTAATGTGAATGGAACAGATCAGAGTTTTTTTATATTAGCTCTAATTACTGCAGAACTATTTACTACTTTTCGTACTCTCCAAACACTTGATTTTTCAAACTTTAATAATATATATTTCTTAAAATTGGAGCTTATATCTAAAAAGAATAAGACTATTTTAATGTGTTTTAGAGAGGCAGTTTAAAAAAATTATGGTGAAAAATTACATTGTGTGGAACAGTTTGAATATGGAAAAGTGTTTGAAAAACGTTTATGAGAAAATAAGATTTAAAGTTGGGAGTACCTATTAATAAGCATGAACTTGCCTATTTATAGCTTCAGTTAATTGGTAGATAAAGTGTGCCGAGTGAGAAAAACGATATATTTTCTTAAAGTTTCAAATTCATATCATGTTATTTTTTTCATAGTGGGCTTACCCTCCCCGTATTTAGGACTGTCACACTCCAAGGACATAGAAGCGAATCCTAGAGGTCAGAAGCCTGTCGGGGAGCCAGCGGCACGAAACCACAAAATGGAGAACCTGGAACGAGTGGAAGGCCCGTAGCCAGGCATGAGCGTGAGGAAGTGGAAGATATGAAATGCAAGCGAAATGAAGACAGAAAAGTGATGATGGAGCACTTGGTGGTTAGAGTGTCGGGAGAATCCGGAGGCCCCAAGAAAATCCGCCCAGTCACCGCTTCATCCACCACAAATAGAACCCGGGCAGCGTAGGTGGGAGGCGAGCGGTCTAACCTTTCGGTTACAGCGCCATGTTATTGTTGCAGAAAAATTAATTTTGATATAATTTCTCAGATGTATCACCTTAAATCTTTTTATGCGACGAAACTATTCTTAGGACAGCATGCTTGTTTTGATGGGCAGCTTGATCTTTGAATGCAAACTACGAAGGTCAGACGTTAAACTTGATTGTGGATAACACCCGGCAACAAGACAAAGATAAAGATTTTGATTCACTTAGCGGTAGTAATTAACATTTGAACGGTCAGCGGAGAAGGCAAATTGTATACAAATGAGTACTCTCCCTAGAGTTTAGTCTCAGTGTGAAGCGTGAAGTGCCATCCTTGATGCACCGTCGGACAAGGACAGCTCGCGATGCTCTCTTGTCACTTTCCCCAGTTCCTGACGTAATCAGTCGTCTCGCTTTTGTCTCAGTTGCGGTAGACAAGTTTGTGAAATCCGAATTTCCCAGCACAATCGTGTCGCATTACCACGCCAATAAGAGGCTGGTAAACAGCGGTTCGCGGGTCAAGAAGGACACAAGAATCACGTGCTTTTCATCCTCACACTCTTACATCAAATTAGGAAGAATGGAAATGGAGTTGTATTTATTGACGCTCTTTAACTGCTGTGGTTCTCAGCGTCTATTGCTATACTAGGCGTGAAAGACAGCTTAATTTTGCTCAGAGGCCTCTTTATCAGGCTTGAGGTTCTTTCACACGCCGTAAATCTACGACACGAGACCAACGTCTTTACTTTCCTTCCGAAGGAAGCCATGAAAAAGATTTTTCAACGACCGAGGGTAATTGGGTACTTTAAGAGCTCATTTCAAATCGCAAACTTGATTTTTAGGGAATTCACATGCAAAGAAGTGCAGCAAGCGTAAAGTAATTTTGTTCCAACTTTACGCTCGACAAAATAAAATACAATATTAGTGTGCATATCAATGATCAACAGACAATCAATTAAAACTAGTCGTGCACCATATAATATGTGCAACGTCAATAAGTGACAAATATACTTTCACAGCTCTAAAGATATCATAATTCTCAAAACCTTCCATTTTCTCAAAATAGATCACAGAACAACAATAATATTTGTTTGTCACGGCCTGCTATAACCGTACCGTCATCGCGCCCAGCAACCACAAAGCGAAACTATACCACTGAACGCACCCGATCTTAATGTTGCGAAAAAATAACGAACACTAACCCTTAGTGAATAGCTCAAGCTTAGCCTCAAATTGATTTCATCTTTCGTTGCTTGTCTTTTAATATCACAAAATCCCCGTAGTAAAATCATTTTATGATACGCGAGCGTAAAGTTACTTTTTGATTCTACCGTGGTTGAGAAACTCGACTGCATCTTGTTTCACAATATTTCCGCACGGACTCTTACAACATAAATAACTATTTATGCCCGACAAAATCTCTTGCCCTCCATTGGGTTTGAACCCGCAAACTTGGGTATATGAAGCTATGGTAACCCTTACACCACGGAGGGCAGCATCGAATAAGGAGCAAATAGATTTACAACTGAAAGACACGCTACCATCTCTTGATAGTCTACTGCCTAAATATGCAGAGTTTGTGATGTAACGTAAAATGTGTAATTTGCAAATAGATAATCAATCAATCAATCAATCAATCAACCATTCTCCTGTATCTCCTCATGATCAGCATAGGGCATTAATTCACAAAGCGTTTCCATCGAACCCTATTTGGAGTCAACCACTTCACTTAACTCCACGTTGTCGCCCTCCGTAATATAGTGGTAATCTTATACCTAAGGTCGCTGGTTCAAACCCGGTGGAGGACGATGTATTTTTTTCGGGCGTAAAAATCCTTAGCAGGCGGCACCTACGCAGCCCGGGTTCGTCCCAAGTGCCCTCGTTTGGGATTTGTGGTGGACGAAGCGGCGTCTGGGCGGGTTTTCTCCGGGTTCTCCAGTTTCCCCCGCCACTCATTCCACCAATTGTTCCATCATCACCTTTCCTATCAAAATTTCACTTACATTTCATATCATCCCTTCCTCACGCTCACGCCTGGCTATGGGACATTCTGGTTCTCCATTCTGTGGTTACATGCCGCTGGCTCCTCGATAGGCATCCGCTTGCAAGTCCTAGAGGTGACAGTCCTAAAATACGGAAAAAAATCCTTAGCCTGGCTTCCTTTGAAGGGAATTAAAGCCGTTGGTCCCGGTCGTAGATTTACGGCACGCAAAAGAACCTCAAGCATGAGCAAAATTAAGTGGTCTTTCACGCCCAGTATAGAATAGGACGCTGAGAACCACAGCAGTTAAAGAGCGGCCTTAAAAGAAAACTCCATTTCCATTTCACTCTATGTTCTCCCTTCTTTAGCAATTTATCAAGTACTGTTCATGTATTAGTCTTCCTCTTGCGCTTCCCTGAGAATTCCAGTTCAAAGGCATTCTTTCTACTGCCCATCTTCATTTCTTAGTGTCTTATTTAACTCCACTTTCCTCTTTTGATTCTACTGTAATTTCTTTTTGGTTTGTTACCTCCCATAATCCCGAATTTGAGATTGCATCTGGCCATCTAATTTTCAAAATTCTTCGGAGACATCTATTAACAAATGCGTGCAGTGTATGTAGTACAGTTTTACTTGTTTTCCATATTTCATAGCCACAGTAAAACCGATTTCACATTATTATTAAACATTTTAATTGCAAATAGATAACAGAGTGATTACTTGATTCGGGAGTTTTTGAGCCGACGAATCCAAAGAGTGCGGGTGAGAAATAAATTATCGTCCCCTACCGATGTAACCTCTGGAGTATATGTAAATTATTTAAAAGAAGGGATAACGTCTCAATTTGGCCGATTTGCGGACAATTGTATTACTTATAGGAATATTAAGAATTGCAGTTCTTATATTCATTCTCATTTTTAACCGCCCAGTTCTATATTCATCACAAATAAATACAGCTATTGAATGAATATGTTATCTTCATCCTGCTGAACAAAGTTATAATAAATTAACTCTTATTCTTTCTGATAAAATGAGAATATAACAACTGCAGTGAGGCTCCTAATCCTGATATAAATATTGTTAAAACAGAAATTACCAACAAAAATTTAATAACTATCTAAAAGTGCTTACTAAAACGAATTAATAAATAAACTCCTGCTGTAACCAAAGTCGAACAATGAGCCTGAATGCGACATTAATTTACAAGATTTAAACTAAAATCAGCTCTGGGCGTGTAGTAAATTAGAGATCAATCCAAGCAAATGTAAAACTATTAGGTATGTTTACAAGCGCAAGGGTAGTAGAAAACATAGTATATGGATTAGAAAATAGGAAAATACCTGGGGTAAATAGCATCAAATATCCAGAGAGAATACTAAGCGAGGAATTGGAGCGTGTGGAACATACGAGGTAGTGCAGAAAGTAAGTTCCGTTTCAATTTATCTCCGCTGCAGCGCTGCGATCGTAGTTCCGCACATGCGCGGTAGACGCTCTGTATCAAGGAGAAAAAACGTGCGCCATTTTGAGATCGCTGTCAGCCACATACGCTTTGTTGTGCTTGTTTACAATGTCCGTGTTGATTGAAAATCCCGCCGCATCTTACTCATTGATTTCTTACCGCGTGGTGAGAGAATCAAAGCAGATGTTTATTGCGTGAAACTTAGGAAATTGCGCCGCGCAATACAGAATAAGCGCCGAGGATTGCTGTCAAAAGGTGTTGTTTTTCTTCACGACAACGCACGACCACACACTGCAAATGTGACGAAAAACCTCCTACAGGGATTTGGCTCGGACGTGTTTGACCACCCTCCGTACAGCCCTGACCTCGCTCCTAGCGACTTTCATCTGTTCTTACATCTCAAGTCCTTCCTTGACGGTCAGCACTTCAACAATGACAAAGAGCTGAAAGAAAATGTTTCCAACTTTTTGAAGACAGAGGCGGCAAACTTCTATGAAGAAGGTATACAAAAACTTGTGCCGCGCTATACAAATGCCTGCAAAATATCGGCAGTTATGTGGAGAAGTAGTTTAAGAGTTGTAGAATTTTGTGTAATAAATAATTATTCTGTATCTGTACACAATTTAATTTGATTACCAAACGGAACTTACTTTCTGGACGTACCTCGTATAAACTGTGTTACTAAGAAGGCATGGCAAGCGTTGATCTTTGTAATAAGGATATTAAAACGCACAATGGAAATCGCGAAGTTTAGCGCACTCATCGTTAGTTAGATCAATATTAGGATCCGTATCGGGTAGGGCTAAAATTAGCACGAGAGAGAGAGAGAGAGAGAGAGAGAGAGAGAGAGAGAGAAAAGAACAGCTAAATTTGTAGGTAGAGGAAAACGAGTAGAAAACCATGCTAGATATTTTAGAAAGTTTATAAAAACGTAGAAAACCAGCAAGACTATGTGTAATTTTTAGAGACGTTAAGCGGGAATCTGCATGGGAAGATATAACATTAGAATGGGGGCGAAATGATCACCTCCAAAAAAAAATCTGATGTGTTCCATTCACATGACTTTCTCTATATCTCTGCAATAAATTATTTTTAAAAAGCTTATGATTCTATTTACTTCCTGCTTATCGAGAAAAAATTAGCAGAAATAGTATTATTTGTTGCTTCCTTGTAAGTAGAAGCGAAATAAGGGAGTACCATAGGTTAAAGTGATAGTCAAAAGCTGGTTGCTATGTGACTGAAGTTACTTTGTATGGACACGAGTTCACAAAGTCCTGTATGAGAAAAGTATGTGTTTTATAGCTGAAACCAAAAACAATGAATATCTAAAAAACAATCAACTCCATGAAAAATATGTATACAACATAAATTGTGTGTTTTAAAGTGCTCTACATTTGTTGTATGGTAAGTTTTTGTCCATCTCTTACGGTTTAGCAGTTATGCAAAATTCCGTAAAATTGACCCAGAATAAAGTAGTCTTCAGAGGCTATTCCCAGAAAATTCCAAATATGCATTTTATTTGTCAGGTAAATATCTTTAATATACCATATTTTAATCAAAATCGTTACAGCCATTTTTTAGAAAATCAAAATTTTCGAAAAAAGTTCCATGTAAAGAGTAGTTAGGGGTCGGGGGATTTTTCTCAAAATCATCCCGTCGCATCCACTGGAAGATACTAAACTTAAATACCAAGTTTGGTATTTTACCGACTTTTCGTTTTTGAGTTATCTTGTTCACAGACACACGGACACACTGACACACGGACACACGGACCTTTTTCTGTAAATACTTTTTTTGGATACAGGGGACCCTAATCGGTATCAGATTTTTTGGTGGAGTGCAATACCTTCTCTATACACTATGTACATATTGCGTATAGAGAAAGTAATAAGAAATAGGGAATAGAAAACTGACATAAATTTTCTTTTGCGAATAGAACAATTGACGACTGAAATAAACTACCTGCAGAGTTACTGGAGACTTTGCACCAAAGTGTAAATAACTTTAGACTAAAGAAGAATTATTTATAGTTAGGATAGTTAATATATACATATATATTTTATTATCACTATGACACATTATATTGTAAAGATTTTTTAGACTGTGCTAGCATATTGACAGTGTACCATAAACATGAAATTGTATTATTAGTCTAACAGGGTACTATTATTATTATTAGGTCGAGTTTGTTTTACATTACTGTACCATGCCTTAAGTAGTGAAATAAAATATCTATGTGGTAGAGAAAGTAAACGTTTTTGATTTTGTAAACAAAGCATTTTTGAATTAAGAAAATAATCCGATCTTGTTCAATAAACAAACTTAGTGTAAAAGTATAGAAGTATTTATATATCTACATCCTGTGAGTATTTCAGTGTCATATCTTAAATATTGGTCACTGAGATAATGGGTCAAAAATTTAACATGATTAACATTGCAGTATAGAGTTTTTAAACTCTCCATAACAAAAGGCTTCATTTCTTCATCGTGAATCCCGGAAGATAATATGAGGTACGTCCAGAAAGTAAGTTCCCTTTCAGTTTATTTCCGCTGCAGCGCTGCGATCGCAGTTCCACGCATGCACGGTAGACGCTCTGTATCAAGGAGAAGAAACGTGCGCCATTTTGAGATCGCTGTCAGCCACATACGCTTTGTTGTGCTGTTTACAATGTCGGTGTTGATTGAAAATCAGATCTGTGATTCGTTTTCTAAATGCTAGGAAAGTGAAACCAATTGAAATTTATCGGCAAATTTGCGAAGTTTACGGGCAAAATACGATGAGTGATTCAATGGTGAGAAGATGGGTCCGACAGTTCAATGAAGGACGTAGTGAAGTGCACGATGAAGAACGAAGTGGGCGTCCATCTTTGGTTACAGAAGAACTGGTTCACGCGATTGATGGCACGATCCAGGAAAACCGCAAGTTTACAATTAGTGCTCTCGCTATGGAATTTCCCCAAAGCTTACGATCACTAATTCATGAAAGAAAATGAAGAGCTGAAAGAAAATGTTTCCAAGTTTTTGAAGACAGGCGGCAAACTTCTATGAAGAAGGTATACAAAAACTTGTGCCACGCTATGACAAATGCCTGCAAAATTTCGGCAGTTATGTGGAAAAGTAGTTTAAGAGTTGTAGAATTTTGTGCAATAAATAATTATTCTGTATCTGTACACAATTTAATTTTATTACCAAACGGAATTTACTTTCTGGACGTACCTCGTATAACAGTCCAAGATATATCTCCCACGGTATTATTATTTAGCCGTTTGCCAACATTTGTTTTGTAAACCACTTCGCAATCGACTTTGGAGCCAATAAATGAGAAGTATCCTTTTGCCAGGAACATGAGGACCATCCAGAAAGTGACAGGCCATTTGGAATAACTAAATAATAACGAAAGTTATCAACACAAAACTTTATTTACAAAGTTACAGTATCTTTGCTTATTTTTCAAGTAATCGTCATTGCTATCAAGGTATTTGTCACGTGGTACTGGTTTTTCAATGCAAATGTTATACTCTTCCACTGCTAAAGATCTGAGCCAAGCGGTCACGTCCAATTTTTTTTTTTTTAAAGACTTCCGAAGCCTTGTTGGGACTCCAGCGCTGTATTTCTTTTCCTTTTTTTCTCTCTTTTTTCCCATTTTACCTACATTTCCTTTGTTTTCCTATTTTGCTTACGTTTTCGTTTTACTTACAAACACACATACACCCATGCCCAAGATGGCACTTTGAGGTCTTCATTGGTTGGGAAATCTTTTCCATGTCCAAAATGAAACACGGGTTTTCTTAATTCTTTTATCAACATTTGGTTTCAATTCCTCCATAACGATTGATGAACTTTCACTCCGGTCTTTGTCGTGTATACTTGATTACTCGTAAATTATGCGACATTTCCTCACTGAAGATTCCTTCATTCCATTATCACCATACACTTGCGTTATTCGTCTATAAGATTCGATTGGCCCGAACATTTGTGCATTTAAAAAACCGAATCAGTTCTTTGGCGGTAGAAAAGTATAACATCGACATTGAAAAAACGATACCACGTGACAATAAATGTCTTGACAGAATGGAGATTATATTGAGAAATATAGTAAGGTAGTGTAATTTTGTAAATAAAGTTTTGTGTTGATAGCTTTCGTTATTATTTAGATATGCGAAATCCTTGTATCTTTCTGGATGGCCCTCATAAAGCGCTTGCACACCAGGGGTTGCGGACCCCATGTTTAGAACTTGAATCATTCTTGCGATAAAAGTGGATTGTGATTCAGCAGTCACACACCACTGGAGCCTGCTACTGTACCGTTTCTCCTCTCAGGACCGTTGGCTTGCAGATCTGCAGGTTGCTCACACAAATCTGACGAAAAGCTATCAATTTATGTTCTTGTTAATGAGCCTTGACGTCCACTGAGAGTGAAACATGGAGCCAAAGAAACTGCAAAACCTGCCAACAGTATTCTTCTCCAAGGACCAATTGATCAGAGCGTTACGGGCAAAATGAGGTGTTGGTTTATTGCGAGAAGTACTACTAAGTTTTGAAAAAAAAAAATGTTTTTATGATGTTACGCTCACATTACCTTCTCTCCTTATTTCTATTATTCTATGTCATTCTTATTAATTCAGATAAACCTTTGAATTAGTATTTGCAAATTTAGCTCTACGAATAAGTAGGTAAAGCGATGCTCAGATCTTTAAAAAGTATTATTTGTTCCAGTCATATGACTTTCTCTACCTATTCCGCAACAAACTATTCTTAAAAAAGCGTTTTCTTCATGCTAAACGTTAGCAATAGAGTATAATAATTTTGATTTATTAGTGGATTATTATTGAAATATAATTTGAAGGTGGATTTGATCGTAATTTTATAAAGATTATTAATGGAAGAGGCAATATTAATAGAAGTGCAGTAATTCCCTGATCAAACGAATAAAGGCATTTGAGCTTGAGTTATGTAAATGAAATAGTATTATTGCTTAGTTCTTTCTATGAATGAGAAATAGGGAATACACTAAACTAATAGAAATAGTCAATTTTTTTTAAAGCTGTCGCTAAGCGATGGATATTGATATGGCCCCTCTTTCCATGGCAATGAACAAAAGAAAATAAAAAATAAAATTAAATGAAAATACAAATAAGTAAAAACAATAAAAAGAGAGAAAGATGAAACGGATCTTCCCGTTTGAGAAAAGTTTAGTTATTTTAAAACTGAAACTACAAACAGGGAATATCTCAGAAATGGTTAGCTCTACCGAAAAAAAAAAAAAACAACAAAACAAGTGGTCCAACTGTCCCATATTTGTCATTTGCAGATATTCCTTGCGTTAAAAGAGTTGCAAAACTCAACGGATATTTCAAGTTAAGACTTGCCTGTAGGAAACTGGCGGTAGCGACCTTCGTTTTACAATGAGCTTTACCCGCTCACCGTGTCCACTGTTAAGCAAGACGGGTATCGCGAAACTAGCTCTCGCCAGTTACTGCACTGGCGGAATTTAACTTAAAATCGCCTGTTCTGCAGCTCTTTTAACTCACGAAAGAATGTTTGTACACGTCAAATGTGGGGCAAATAGGACAGCTATGATACAAACTATTTTTAACGAGATCCACATTTTTTGTGAAGTAACTTTCTGTCTATTTCTTACGGTTTACCAGTTATGCAAACATTATTGAGAATGAAGGACTTCAGAGGCTATCCCCAGAAAATTCAAAATATAAGTTTTCTTCGTCGCTAATCATATTTAATATACGATGTTTTAATCACAATCGTTATAACCATTTTTGAGAAAATCAAAATTTTAGAAATGTTTCCAAGTAAAGGGTAGTTTAGGATGGGGCGATTTTCTTGAAAAGCCTGGTGTCGCATCCATAGAAGATACTGACCTTAAATTTTGAGTTTGATATAATACCGACTTTGCGTTTTTGAGTTACCATGCTCATGACAAATAAAATGGGTATCTTGAATTTTCTGAGAATAGCCTCTGAATATCTCTTATTTTGGATGGCTTATGCTTAATTGGTAAACCGTAAGAAATGGACAAAATCTTAAAGCACAGAAAATGTAGATATCGTTAAAAAGTATGACATATATTATTTTTGTGGAGTTATTCATTTGCGAGACATTCCTTGTTACTAGCTTCTATTTTGAAATACTTAAACTTTTCTCAAACGTGAATTTGTCAGTCAGTTTTCTTGTTTTGCTCCTGACCATGTAAAGAGAACCAAATTTCAATCACACAATAACCAGCTTTTAAAAGATCTGACTATCGCTTTTACCTAGTGTATGTCCTTCTTTTTATAAGGAATTAAGTAATAAGACCATTTCTGCTAACGTTTAACCCTGATTAACATGAAGTAGCTAGGAGAATAAATTAGTGTTAATGTGATTACCTTTTATGAATTGAAATATTCAAAGTTTCATTCAGTAGTTACCATTTTACAACACTGACAAAATATTAGCGTTCAATCTGATGTGAATTATTGTTTTTCTCCAACACAGATTCACTTCTATTACTTCTCTAGCTCGTATGCACAATGTATATTGTGGATGGAGAAGATATTGTATTCCACTCAAAAATCGATAGCGAGATTTTACCGGAAATACATATTTATGGACACCCTGAATCCATTAACGGCATTTTTGGAATCATGTCCGTGAATGTGTGTGTGTGTGTGAGTGTGTGTGTGTGTGTCTGTCTGTCTGTGGGAAACGTAGCTCAAAAACGAAAAGTCGGTTAAATACCAAACTTGGTATTTAAGTTCAGTATTTTCCAAGGATGTGACACGAAGATTTTGAAGAAAATCCCCCACTCCCTTACTACCCTTTATCTGGTCAGTCCATTCGCCGCTCACCTAGACGGCCCGGGTTCGATCCCAAGCGACCGCATGTGAGATTTGTGGTGGACAAACCGGCGCAGGGGCGGGTTTTCTCCGGGTTCTCCGGTTTCCTCCGCCATTACTTTTCACCGGGGCTCCCTCTTCATGTATCATCAGTGTCGTCGCCTGCAGTGCCAGAGCAGTAAAACCGGGCGTTAAACACTACAAAAAAAAAATTAAAAAATTTTCGAAAATTTTGATTTTCTCAAAAATGGCTCCAACGATTTTTATTGAAATGCCATATGCTTGGGATATTTTATTTATAAACGAAATGAATATCATGAATTTTCTGAATTAGCCTCTGAAGACCTCTTCTGGATGACTTTTGTGTAACTTATTGCATGACTGGTAAACCGAAAGAGATGGACAAAAAAACTTAATACACAAAAATGTAGGTCTTAAAACACACAATTTATATCCAATACAGTTTTTTGTTGTTGTAGAGTTAACAGTATTGCGAGTTATTGGTTTCCATTTTAAGCCACTTAAACTTTTCTCAAATGGGAAGATAACTTTCTTAAAGTGTCCCTTTTGTTGATTTCTAGTAAGCAAAAATAACTGAATTTAAATTGTTTCATTTAGCGACTGGCTTTTAAAAGATTTGACTATTTGTCTTTAGCCTGGTGCAATTCCTATTCCCTCCTACTTATAAAAAAAGTAATAAGACCAATTCTGCTACAGTTGTCTCGAGAATAATCTTTTGTAAGAAAGATTTGTTTGTAGAACAGCTAGAGAAAGTCATGTGATTTTAACCCATTAGATTTTTACCTTTATAGCCTGTGTATTAGTATAATAGTTTTATGATACAAGTAATACGTTATGGTCTCTGGAATATATCTCAGCTGGGAATTGGCAGATTTACAGTTCCGATTATGTCAGGGAATTAACCACAATAATCTGTTTTCCTTTTTTATTACTGTTGAAAACCTAAAAGAAGGGCGAAAAAGGAGGAAGAAAAAGGCAGATAAAAAGACGAAGAGTACAAGAGAGAAAGGAATCGTGTCATTGATTCTTCTGTTTAGCTATCCCGCGATATAAAGCAGTGTGGCAAGTTATTAATAAAGACAGCAGTGAAAGTGCCGCTCCACGGTTGAGTATGCTTTGTAAAAAAACAAAAGCATAACGCTGTACGTGCTGCGGCTTAACATCGATACTCTCCAACAATACCTCTTTTGTTATTCCACTTTAATTGCTTCGTTACGTTTAAGATTTAGAGGAGGAAAAGTATCTTCCGGATGAAAGCTCTGACCCTCAGATGTTTTTAACCCATTTGCTCGCAACATCCTTTAATAACTATAGAAGATTTCTTATTAAAATTTTCAGTATATTCAATAATTTGTTTAGTGGATGAGCCTAGGTTTGCTCTCCTTTAATAGAAACACAAATATATAATATGTTCTTACTCCATGCTAATCGAGATAAGCATTAGAATAATGTTTTTATTGCTTAGTTCCTTATAAGTAGAAGGGAACTAAGTATCACTATGCAAAAGTGATGGTCAATGTTTAAAAGCTGTCGGTATGTGATTGTCATTGAAATTCGCTTCTTTGCATGGCCAAGAGTATAACAAAAGGAACACTGACGACATCTTGAAACCAACAACAAGGAATACCACGAAAACAGCTGCACAACAAAAATGTAAATAGCATCAATTGTGCATCTTGGCAGATCTGCATTATTTGCGCAGTAAGTTTTTGTCTATCTCTTATGTTTACCAATTAAACAGACTTCATTCAGAATGAAGAGGACTTCAGAGGTTATTCCCAGGAAATTCAAGATACAATTTTATTTGTCATTATCTGTAAAATTCGGTAGGTACTGACTTTGGGCGTTTCAACATGGATGCCATATCATCTTCAGACGGCCCACCAGCTTACTGGATATGATATGGCATCCATGTTGAAACGTCCAAGCCGTATCTCGCACCTGCTTTATATGTAACCCAGTTCGTATTCATATGTAAATTTTTGTAGGTCTCCCAAAACGTAATTTAGAAACGTGTTAATAGAACCTTATTTATATGAAATGTATTTATACTAATTGGATGTTATAGTATTAAATTTCAGTGAAATACAATTGAGTTTTAAGTAATAATAATGAACAAACAGCATACATATCTCTATTAACAAAGACGCAAGCTGACCGGGCGAATTTCGGCCGCGGAAACAAAAGACTAAGACGTTTGCTGGCAGAGCCGTAGGCTTTCGGCGCGACAATGTCGTAGGATCAAGTAAAATTAAATTGTTGGGTATCTATGTTTACTGTTAAATAGCGGTTTTGTCTTTCAGTTGTTTTTAATCAGTCATGGAGAACAGAAAAAGGAAATATTATACACTAAATCTAAAAGTAACTTAATTTACATACAAAACCAACCCTGAAATTGTTTCAGACTTACGCTTTGCTTATACAGTCTTCAGTAACAGAAATGCTATTTTGGATGCGTTTAAAATTGGGTGCAAAACCAACAAAAAGCAGCTGTCAGCAAGAAGGGAGATAGGCTTATTTAGAAATGGCACTTTTCACATGGTTCCAGCAGAAACATCGGTTAAACACCAAACTAGGCATAGAAGCTCGGTACATTCCAAAGGTGTGAATTGAAGATTTTCAATAACTGAGAACTGAAAGAAAACCGCTGTTTAACAATAAACACCAATACCGGACATATATTTTATGTTTACTTCTCGTTCGTAGCTGCATTGTCGCGCTCTACCAGCAAACGTAATTATTGTCTTTTGTTTCCGAGGCTGACGGCCGCCCACTCAGCTTGCGTCTTTGTCAATAGAGATAAGGAAAATACCCTCGAGTTTCTTTTAAGTGTATGCCGTATGCTCATTATAATTACGTAAACGTCAGTTGTATTTCACTGAATTTTAATACGTATAACAGCGAATTACGTACGAGGGCGGTTTTATTTTCAACCTCCGATAGGCTATAAATAAAAGACGAGTTCAGGGAAAACAATTATTTTATTACTAAAAGTTGTGTACACTTATGGTTACTTTTCAACATAATCACCGAAAAGATGGAGACATTAATCGTACCTGTGCACAAGCTATGCAATACCCGCTTCAAAAAATGGTGCCGCCAATGATGCAGCCCGGAATCACTATCAATGCAGCCGTTTATTGTGAAACTTTACGACGTTTGCGGAGAGCCATTCAAAACAAACGAAGAGGAATGGTGCCTTCAGGAATTGTGTTGATCCATGACAACGCTCGTCCACACACTGCTGGCACAACCCATCGGCTCCTTGAACAATTTCAATGGGACATTTGCAATCATCCGCCGTACAGTCCTGACCTCGCACCCAGCGACTTTCATCTTTTCCTAGAACTGAAGACGTGGCTAGGAGGGCAGCACTTCCAAACCAACGAAGATCTTCAAAACAACGCCAATGCTGATGTGAAATCATTGGCGGCAACATTTTTTGAAGCGGATATTGCAAAGCTAGTGCACAGGTACGATAAATGTCTCAATCTTTTAGGTTATTATGTTGAAAAGTAACCATAAGTGTGCAAAACTTTTAGTAGTAAAATAATTGTTTTCTATGAACTTGTCTTTTATTTATAGCCTATCGGAGGTAAAAAAAGAAAAAAAAAAAAAAAAACGGCCCTCGTATAAATGCATTACGTATAAATAAAGTTCTGTTAACAGATTTCTAAATTACATTTTGCCGGGACCTACGAAAATTTACGTATAAATGCAAATTACTTACAACTGGGTTACGTATAAAACAGGTTCAACTGTTTCGTGAAACAGGCCCATGGAGAATCTTTTAAGGTGGGTGAGGCAATTTATTGCCAATGTCTTGATGCAAAGAAGAAACAGATGGACAAACATTAAATAGGCTCATACGATCGAATGTTTTTACTGCCTTTGAAAACTTCAACTTGGGGTTATAAATTTTATTGCTGAAGGAACCGTGCAAAGTCTTCCTTGAAAGAGTAAATTGGTAGTTGGCGAATGCGGCTAACTGCCGTTAATCAAAACAGGGGTCGTGGAAAATGTTGAATTATGTAACCATTAAGGTCTTAGTTTAGCCTGAAGGTAAAATCCAAAATGATATGGAACACGAGTATTTGCAAATGTATATGAACATTAAAGCAGAATTTCACATTCTCTGGATCCGAGAAGTCTGCTTTAGTAATAAGCATGTCTTCGGGGTACAGAAGCATCCCATTAAACAGAATGCAAGGTGTGGCAGACATTAATACTCATGAGCCACTGTTTCTTTTTGGTCAATTACAGATACATACCTATTTGTAAGTCTTTTAGTATTTATGTGCATGTGTGTGTACGTTACGGATAGGTATTCTATAGTGCAGCCGTGGACTCTCGTATTTTACGTTAAACCCCTGCACGGAGGATGAGATGAGTTTAATTTCAGAGGGAGCCGACTTTCGGACAGGGAGAGAACCGTCGTGGAGGGTCCCTAACAGTTACACGCAGTCCTATATCCCGACGCGGGAAGCGACAGGAGCCCACCACTCAGTCCCAAATAAAATCACATGAGTCCGTTAAATACCATTAGCGTCATCCCGCTGCCGAGGTCTGTGTTTCCAGAGTATAGTCACCTCCACGAAATTGCGCCTCTGCCGCAGTCCTCTTCGAAACAACCCTGAAAGAGACCAGTTGCGATGAAATGAAGGGACTCCACAGCATTCGCATAGTGACCCGGGAAAACCTCGAAAAACCCATGGGCCAGAGAGGTCGGCCGCGGGGAACCAATCCCACGACTTCCCGAATGCCAATCTCCTGAGCCACCTGACTCGGTTAGCATTTATGTGCGCATTTATATAGTTTTTGTTATTATTTTCTATATCACCTACATAGAAGGTAGAGAAAATAGATATTGCATCCCACCCTCAAATTCGATACGGAGATTTTACCTAAAATATATATTTTGAGACCCTCTGGATCGAAAAATAAAATCATGTTTAGAAAAATGAAACAAAGATTTTCAACAAAATCTCCCCATCACAAAATAACATTTACATGAAACATTTATCGAAATTTTGATTTTCAAAAAAATGGCTCTACCGATTTTTATTAAAATAACGTTTTATAAATATCTTTACATAGCAAATAAAATATATATTTTGAATTTCTTAGGAATAGCCCGTGAAGTCTATTCAGTCTGAATTACTTTTACATAACCTGTAAAATGAAGAACTAGGCAAAAGCTTACTACACAAAAATGTAGATCTCGTTTAGATACAATGTATGCCATATAGATTTTATAGAGCTAATCGTTTCAGAGATATTCCCTGTAATTTCTTTACTTTTAAAATACTTTAACTTTTAAAAAACAAAAAGCCATCATCCATTTCGTATCTCTTTAGTTTTACGCCTGGCCAAGGTAAAAGAACAGCATTGCAATGCCAATGCAGAGCAACAGCTATTAAAATATTTGACTGTCGCTTTTGCCTAGTGTATTCCCTAACTTCATTTCTTCTTATTAAGAACTAAGTAACACAGCCATTTTCGGTAATGTTTGTGTTATTAATAGTTAATAGTTTTCTTTTTTGATCATTTAGTCACCTTGTGGCAGAAGATATTGTCAATAACAATTTTACCAATTAAAATACAAATGAAAATACTCCACTAAAATAAGGTATTGATCATGGTCTCGTCATTAAAAGTATATAATAAACATATTTAAGAAAAAAGATACCATAGCAACACATAATAAACTGCTAAAATCCAAAATTAAAGTTTTTATCATTGAAATTAACACACTTAAAATACGAGGGCATTCAACAAGTCCTTAAAAAATCCAAGAAATTACACTCGTAACATTGAAAAAAGTTTGTACTTAGTAACCATGGTCTCTTACTAGATGACAGTTAAAGTTCAGCTATATCCATCAAGTGGTTTCGTTGCATAGGCGATTCAATCAATAGTTTTGTACTTCTTTAAAAAGATGGGATGGTGCGGTGATTAAACACGTCTATTTAAAAGGCTTGATACTGAGAGACACAAACACCGAGTTGGATGAAGTTCATGGCACACCTGCTACTGCGTTTGCTGCAATTTACAATTGGATAAATGAATTTAAATGTAGCCGTGCATCCAAAAATGATGAACATCGTACCGCACGTCCAGTAGGAGTGACTTCCTCCGAAATGATTGACAAAATACAGGATATGGTTTGTTTTGAGCGGTCGACGAATCAAAGTTCGTAAAATAGTGGAGGACGTAGGTATAACACAAGGTACAGTGTTTTCAATTTTGTACCAAAAATTAGATCTGACAAAGGTCTCGGCAAGATGGGTGCCGCGTTTGCGCTCAATGGAGAATAAACGCAATCGTGTGATCGATTTGGAAGCTGGTCTGCCACTTTTCTGTTGCAATTCTGAAGAAATTCTGCGTCGATACATAACTGTGGATGAAATATGGATACACTACTACACTCGAGAGACAAAAGTACAGTCGAAACAGTGAGTTGATTAAGGCGAACTGGCTCCGTAGAAGGCAAAGGTGGTGAAATTAGCAGACAGTATGATGGCCTTCGTTTTTTGGGATGCACACGGAATCATCCACATTGATTACCCTAAGAAAGGAAGAACGATAAATGGAACGATAAATCGTTATTGCACCGGCTGAACGAGAAATCAAGAAAAAGCGCTCGCATCTGGCAAAGAAAAAGTTCTCTTCCATCAAGACGATGCAAGGGAACACAACTGCGCAGTTTGGATAGCGAAAGTTGTAGAATTAAGGTTCGAATTACATCTACCGTAATCACCAGATTTGGCCCCTAGTGACTTTTTTTATTTCCAAACTACAATAGTGGCTCGGCGGAAAACGAATCACCTCTATCGAAGAAGTCATCTGCCAAAAAGATGCCTTTTTGAGGACCTTCCGAAATCCTATCTTTTGGAAGGCTTAAAACAGTTGGAGAAACGCTGGGAAAGGTCTATCGTGGATTATGATAAAAAAAAAAAAAATGATGTGTACCATTCACATGACTTTCTCCATATCCCTGCAACAAATTATTCTTAAAAAGCTTATACTTTTATTTACTTTCTGCTAATCAGAAAAAAAATAGCAGAAATAGTCTAATTACTCGCTTCCTTGTAAGTAGAAGCGAAATGAGGGACAACTGTAGGTTAAAGTGATAGTCAAAAAGCTGGTTGCTATGTCAATGAAGTTCCTTTGTCTATATGGATAGGAGTTGACAAGTTCCTGTATGAGAAAAGTATACGTTTTTCATAGCAGAAACCAAAAATAAGGAATGTCACAAAAACGACGAACTCCACGAAAAAAATGTATATAACATAAATTGTTTGTTTTAATGTGCTCTACATTTTTTGTGCGGTAAGTTTTTGTCCATCTCTTACGGTTTAGCAGTTATTCAAAATTTAGTAAAATTCATTCAGAATAAACTACTCTTTAGAGGCTATTCCCAGAAAATTCAAGATATACATTATATTTGTCAGGTAAATATGTTTAATATCCGAAATTTAATCAAAATCGTTAGAGCCATTTTTGAGAAAATCAACATTTTCGAAAAAAGTTCTATGTAAAGGGTAGTTGGGGTTGGGGGGATTTTTCTCAAAAGCTTCGTGTCGCAAGTTTGGTATTTTACCGACTTTTCGTTTTTGAGTTATCGTGTTCACAGACACACGGACACACGGACACACACACACACACACACACACACGGACCTTTTTGTGAAAATGCTTTTTTTGGATACAGGGGACCCTAAAACATATATTTCCGGTGAAATCTCGGTATCGAATTTTTGGTGGAGTGCAATACTTTCTCTATACACTATGTACATAGTGCGTATGGAGAAAGTAATAAGTCTACCAAAAATAATTTGTTTTTCCATCGTTTTCTAAGGATTTATTGAACACTCCTCGTATCAAATCATCTGAGCTAATATTTTCAAATTCTGGTATGCTAAAAAATGATTTTTTTTAGTCAAGACTGTAAGACTGATTTAAATCTGGTATTAGTAACTTTAGGCAGCTGATGTTAATTTGTTAAAATATTTTATAGCAGAATAATTAAAACTCTGTTTTGATTTGCTTAAAATAACATTGACATTATTTATATAATTTCTTTGGTTGTTATAGTAAGAATGAATGTCGTTTCTAAAATTAAAATTCCGATAAAATTGTTAAAATAAAATGAAGGTACAGTGATAATACTAACATCTTTAAAATGTGGTCTGAAAGTTTGATTTTCTGACATGATATTTATAATTCTTATAATCGTTTTTGAGTAATAAATACTTGTTTGGCACCGAGCCAGGTGGCTCAAGCTATTTCGTCTGTAACTGGCGTTCGGGAGGTCCCCGTCAACTGCACACTTTGACCCTGGGTTTTTCCATGGTTTTCCTGGAGTCGTTTAGGTGAATGCTAGGGTGCTGTATATATACCACAGTTTCTTTTCATTCAATCCTTCATTTCATTTCCCTTCTTCATCTTTCAGATCGGTGGCAGGTGTGGCTCGGGGCTTTGCAGGCTCCTTGCTCCGAATAAAACTCTCTTCCCCCTGGTTGCACTAGTTGAGGCTTGGTACCATTGTAGTGGTATTCTTCCGACGGCCTCCCGACGCCTGTAAAGCCTCCGTGGCGCGCCAGTTCTGCCATCTAGTGACACTATTAGATATTTCCGTGCATCTCTGCACTTAGCTCCGTCATTTTCCTGTTTCCCCTCCTCTCATCCCTTCCCGGATGGTAGGCCGCAATAGATCAATACCTGGTCGCAATTGCCGAGGTGTGCCCCGCCGCTAACATACTCATTACCTTATATACTATTTGTAAGCGACTGTGAAAAAAGGCATAATACGTCATATGGACTAGACTTAAATTGGTGCATAGTTTCAACTTTCTAATAAGGTATGTAACTCTTGAAAGCTTCTTACGTAAGTTAATATAATGAGCAAACCAATTTAATATTCTGTCCAAGTGTATGCCTAGATTGATTAGCATTAAATAGAAATAATAATCATGTGAATGGAACCAACAAATTTTTTATATCTAAGGTACCAACTACATTAGACAACTAGTCAAATCTTCTTTTCTATCTACTTCATATAATCGATACAACCTTTACAGAAATAAGTTGGATTACACATTTCACTGTAGTTAAGCAAAGGGAATTAAGGAGACTGAAGGAATTGTCTAATTTTTCAAAGCGGGTGCATATATGCTGGATTTGTAATCCACGTCCTTTCTACCACTCGCAAGAAATAACCGAATTGACAGCACATCAATAGATGACAAAATAGAAAATGTCAAACCAAAAACTACGAATATCTCGGCAATGACTGAAGCCACATTACCTAAATATGTTGTAAATATGTCTACATTTTTGTATAGCAAAATATTTCTTTATACTCATGGATTCCATTTTTTTAATTCTCATAAAATTGGAATCTATGAGTATAAAAATAAACTAAAAAGTATTTAAATGGAAGCAATGTTTTCAGTTGTTCTTAAAAGTTTGAATTTTGGGCAAAAACTCTTTTTTTTTTTGGGAGGAAGGGCCTTTGTTTAATTTTTATGTCTTATTACGTACCAGACATGAAAAAAAAAAAAGAAAAAAAAAGAATCTGGAATCTGATGCATCCCATTCAGATGACTCTCTCTCTCTCTATCTGTTCTCCTTCCAAGCAGAAGGAAGTAAGGGAATACACTAGTCTAAAGCGATTGTCAAATCTTTTGAAAGCTGATCGATATGTGAACAGTTGAAGTTCGCTTCGCTTTGTATTGCCTACAAAACAAAAGAGAAATGAAAGCAAAGGTGACCCTGTTTGAGAAGATACATAGTTTAAAATTCAAACCAAATAATAAGGAATATCTTGGAAACGGTCAATTCTACAACAAAAATATAAATGACGTAAATTGTGTGTTTTAACGAGATATACATTTTTGTTTAGGTGGTTTTTATCTATTTCTAACGGTTTATCAGTTATGAAAATGCATCCAGAATGAACAGGTCTTCAGAAGCTGTTCCTAAGAAATTTAAGATATGAATTTTTATTTTTGTTTTAAATATCTTTAATGTACAGCATTTTAATAAAAATCTTTGATTAAACCAAAATGTTCAAAAATTGTTCCATGTAAATGATAGTTTTGGGTGGGAGGATTTTCTTTAAAACCTTCGTGTCTCATCCTTGGAAGGTACTAAACATAAATACCGAGTTTGGTATTTAATGCTCTTTTACTTTTTGGGCTATGTTAACTACAGACAGACAGACACACACACACACACACACACCCAAATGAACGGTTCTCTAAAAATGTTTTTTTTTTTTTTTTTTTACTCAGTGGGCTTCAATATATATATTTCTGGTGCAATTTTGGTATCAAATTTTTACATGGAATGCAATTACCTTCTCTATAGGTACACTGTGTACATTGTAGGTGTAGAGAAAGTAAAAGTTGTGTAATGCTCAATGAAAATGTTCCCAAAATTTATCCAAAATTTATGAAAAAATGTATATTTTATTTAGTAATCTCAATATCTACATAAATAAACACCCTAAAAGAATTGAAAATGTAACTTGTTATTCAGTATGTACATCAGTATCAAGAAAATTGTTTCCAGCACTTCAAACGTATACGCAGAACCTGGATACTCCTAGCAATTTTGAACTATAGACCATCAGGGAGAAGATCACTGGTTCGTCCTGTGAAGAGATGGCGGGGATGTTGACTGGAACAGTCCTTCTAGTAAAAGGAAGAGAAAGATGACACATATCTTAAACAGAGACATTTTAATTAAAATCTTTAGAACTATTCTTTAGGAAATAAACACTTAGGACATTTTTCTATGCTAAGAGAGTTTGGGGTTGGATGGTTTTCTTGAATATCTTCGTGACGCATCCTTCGGAAAAACGGGTTGGGAAAATTGTTCAAAGTCACATTATACGGAATGTTATACCTCAGAGAGACAAAAACCCAAACAACTTGCGACTACCAACACTAACTTTGCACAGAAAAACAAAAGAGTGAAGGTAGGAAGACCAAGAGGTTGAACAAATGGGTCAGGCGGAAATGCTGAGGCGCCAGAAAGTTCCCACAGACGTCATCGTCGCGGATCATCGCCCTGCTGCAACGGTCTCTGATTCACTCACTGGTCACCACTTCAGAGTGTTTTATGGAGAAAACCTCGGCTTAATTTAGATTCTTCATGGTGTGCATTGTTATGTCCCAAAACGAGTTTCGCGTTATAATTCCAGAACAAATTTGGTTATTGAATATTGATGTCATGCTATTTGACTTGTATTGATAGAGTGTCAAGGTTGCGGAACAGAAATTCTCTACGCAGGTTACGGCTCACAAAATGAAGAAGAGTAACCGCTCTCCGGCACCTTCCTGGTGAGAGCGTACTTTTAATTGCGTGACACCCCCGGGCGAGGATCGAACCAACTCCGGTAGCTGTAATTAGCTGTGGCTAATTCATTAGCCCCCCGGGCCGACCTTCACCTCCATGCAGTCCATTCTGTCAGGCGGTTCCACCTTCCAGTCATTAGCTTGTAGCTACGTGTATTCTTAACCACATTTTCAGCTCAGATCTTCCTCAGGCATCCCTTGTTTCCCTCCATGAATCTCGATAGTAGATGACAGCGCATATCTCAACTGACTCTCATTCTTCTACGAGGTAAATATTTGACCTACCGAAGTTATTTGAAACATTTTATGATTAAGTATCACGATCTTTTCTGCCCATCAACGTTTCATAATACTTTTTGAGTGGGTTACCAACTCTCATAGGGCCTTTTTTTGTTGGCCGCATCGTGATCGAGTGGTTAGACCATTTGCCTCTCACCGAGATGGCCCGGCTTCGATCCCAAGCAACCGCATGTGGGATTTGAACATTTTAATGTGGTGGACAAAGCGGCGCAAGGGCGGGTTCTCCGGTTTCCCCCGCCACCATATTCCATCAGTGCTCTATCTTCATTCCATGTTATCATCAGTGACATCGCCTGCGGTGACATTTGCAGTAAAAGCGGATGTTAAACACTATAAAAAACAAGGTCTTTTCA
Source organism: Hymenopus coronatus (assembly GCA_030762935.1). Taxonomy (NCBI): domain Eukaryota; kingdom Metazoa; phylum Arthropoda; class Insecta; order Mantodea; family Hymenopodidae; genus Hymenopus; species Hymenopus coronatus. Next base: position 25,144,950 of record CM060898.1, read on the forward strand.
GTCTTTTCATGGGTTTCAACATAACGGGCCGGGAAATATTTTTTTATCTTTATTTTTACTTTCTCTAGCACGTACCTGCATATCCACTACAGAAAGTATTGCATTGCATCCAAAAATTTGATACCGAGATGCATGCTTTGGGGCCCCCCTTAATAAAAAAAAAATATAGAACAAGGTCTGGGTATATGTGTGTGCGCGCTTGTGGGCAGCTTAACTCAAAACTGAAAATTCGGTTTAATACCAAGTTTGATATTTAAGTTCAGTATTTTCCAAGGATTGTTTAAGATAAATCCCGCCCTCAACTACCCTTTACATGTAAAATGTTTTCGAATTTTTTTTTTTTTTCACAAATTGCACTAAGGATTTTGATTGACTTATCGTATGTGTAAGATATGTTTATGATAATCAAAATATATTTATATCTTGAATTTTCTGGGAATAGCTTCTGAAGATCTGTTAACACTCTGGACGAGTTTTGTGTAACTGTAAACTGTAAGAGAAAGACAAAAAATCTGATGTGTGCCATTCACATGACTTTCTCTATATCCCTGCAACAAATTATTCTTAAAAAGCTTAAACTTCTATTTACTTTATGCTAATCAGAACAAATGAGCAGAAATAGTCTTATTACTTGCTTCCTTGTAAGTAGAAGCGAAATAAGGGACAACCATACGTTAAAATGATAGTCAAAAGCTGGCTGCTATGTCAATGAAGTTCCTTTGTTTATATGGATAGGAGTTGACAAGTTCCTGTATGAGAAAAGTATAAGTTTTTCATTTCAGAAACCAAAAATAAGGAATGTCTCAAAACGCCGAACTCACGAAAAAAATGTATATAACATAAATTGTGTGTTTTAACATGCTCTACATTTTTTGTGTAGTAAGTTTTTGCCCATCTCTTACGGATTAGCAGTTATTCAAAATTTAGTAAAATTCATCCAGAATAAACTACTCTTCAGAGGCTATTCCCAGAAAATTCAAGATATACATTTTATTTGTCAGGTAAATATCTTTAATATATGAAGTTTTAATCAAAATCGTTAGAGGCATTTTTGAGAAAATCAAAATTTTCGAAAAAAGTACCAGGTAGTTTGGGGTGGGGGGGATTTTTCTCAAAATCTTTGTGTCGCATCCCTGCAACATACTAAACTTAAATACCAAGTTTGGTATTTTACCGACTTTTCGTTTTTGAGTTATCGTGTTCACAGACACATGGACATACGGACACACGGACACATACACACACACACTTTTTGTGAAAATGCTTTTTTTGGATATTGGGGACCCTAAAACATATATTTTCGGTGAAATCTCGATATCGAATTTTTTGGTGGAGTGCAATACCTTCTCTATACACTATGTACATAGTACGTATAGAGAAAGTAAAATGTTACTCTGCACGTTTCCCGTTAAACCACAAGGTGATCTCAAATTATTTTGAGATGATATACCCTAATGGCACTTAAAATTTCATAAGTGCCTTAAGTCCCCGGCTTCCTGGTATAGCCAGCTATTATGGTTAATTAGTTTTAATTTAATTGCTTTTTCACACAAGCCGTGTATAGGACAAGAATTGGATAGAGTCAGACTGAAAAATTCAATGCCATAGCGGCGATTCGTGGTTCAAATCCCTGCTATTGCATTGAATGTTTCAGTTTGACACTATTTATCCAACTCTATCCTACATACGTCTTGTGAGAAAAAACAATTAAATTCATTATCATTGTAAATGTCATCTGAATTCTTTCTTTTGTTGGTGGAATAGTTACATTCTGATCAAAGGCCTCTAAGCTGACTTTTAGAGGAAGACTTGCGGTTTTTTTCTCTATATCCTAACTGTTACGCATATCATTAACAGATGCTCTGTGAGCGTAGTCTCCAGGTCAGCAAATATCGGCTCCATTTTGGAATCTGCGGTTCTTCTGTCTTCAGGATCTAATGGAGAAAAGGATAGATATAACTTGGGGTTTCACTTCATATACCTTAATAAAGCAAGCGTGTATAAGATTAATTTAATAATTTCTAAGGATTATACTTACTTTTTTGTTTTGAAGCTTAATGTCCTTTAACCCAACTGATATCGGACTATGAACGAATTGGTGAATTGATGCTCAAATGATCTCGGGGTCCATGGAGCTTAAAATTTCACGACATTCGTCTTCACAGGGTAAGGGAAAACCCCGAAAAAAACCTTAGCGGGATCTTACGTTATTGATCTTTTATCAATGGTCTCATCCCTTCTTGAACTTTACATAAAGCAGCAAGAGATGCTCCTGTGATTGAACCAGGCTGTAGTTCAGCAAACACTGGCTCTAATACTCGGGAAAGAATACATAGGGGCAATGGTTATATTCAGCTAAAACGATAGTCAAGTCTTTTAAAAGCTGGTTGCCATGTGGTTGAAATCCGTTACTTTGCAGGGCCAGGAGTGAGAAAAGTTTAAGTATTTTAAATCTGAAACAAATAACAAGAAATGTTTCAGAAATGGCAAATTCCACAAAAAAAAAAAAAAAATAAATAATAAAATAAAAAAGCAACAAAACTATGTAACACAAACTGTGTGTTTTAACGTCATCTACATTTTTTGTGTAGTAAGCTTTTGTCCATCTCTTACGGTTTACCAGTTACGCAAAATTCAGCAAAATTCATTCAAAATAAAGAGATTTTAGAGGCTATTCCCAGAAAATTCAAGAAATAGATTTTATTTGCAATACAAATTTAAAGCAAATTTTGAGCAAATTTAAATTTTCGAAATTATTTCGCTGTAAAGGGTAGTTTGGGGATGGAGGGATTTTTTTTTTCAAAATCTTCGTGTCGCATCCCATGGTATTTTACCGACTTTTCGTTTTTGAGTTATCATGTTCACAGACACTTGGACACACACGCATACATCTAAAATCTTATGTGTTCCATTCACATGACTTTCTCTACATTTACAACAAATTAATGTTAAAAAGCTTATTCTTATATTTACTTCATGGTAACTGAGAAAAAATTAGCAGAAAGCGTCTTTTTGCTTGCTTCCATTAAGTAGAAGGGAAATAAGGGAGTACCATAGGTTAAAGTGATAGTCAAAAGCTGGTTGCTATGTTCTTTGTTTGTATGGTCAGGAGTTGACAAATTCCCGTATAAGAAAAGTGTAAGTATTTTATAGCTGAAACCAATAACAAAGAATATCTAAAAAATGATCAACTCCACGAAAAAAATGTATATAGCGTAAATTGTGTGATTTAACGAGGTGTAGATTTTCTATTAAGCAAGTTTTTGTCTATCTCTTAAGGTTTACCATTTATGCAAAATTCCGCAAAATTCATCCAGAATGAAATTGTCTTCAGAGACTATTCCCAGAAAATTCAAGATATACATTTTATTTGTCTTGTAAATATCTTTAATATACAGCATTTTAATCAAAATAGTTAGCGCCATTTTTGAGGGAATAAATTTTTTCTAAATTTTTTCCATAAAGAGTAGTTTGGGGTGGGGCGATTTTTCTGAAAATCTTCGTGTCGCATCCTTGGAAGATACTAAAATTATATATCAAGTTTGGTACTTTACCGACTTTTCCTTTTTGAGTTATCGTGTTCACAGACACATGGCCACATTGATACACGGAAGCACGAACACACACGCGCGGACCCTTTTATAAAAATAAATTTTTTTGAATACAGGAGACCCTAAAATGTCTATTTTCAGTTAAATATCGGTATCGAATTTGTGGGTGGAATGCAATGGGCACCTTCTCTATACACTATGTACATAGTACGTGTAGAGAAAGTAAAATTAGCATTTAAATATTTCTTCCGTAATGCAAGTTAACAGTCAATAAGCCTTCTGACAGAGGAAAACCAATAAATCACAAGAGGCCGTCCTTGTCGGAGATGAAGTAAGGCAGAAACAAGATAACTGAACTTGGGTTGTTTTTGCTTGGCATGTTTGTTAGATTCTTATTTACCTGGAAGTGAAATATTGCCGTTTTCAATAAATGTGCTTTAAAATGACCTACCTCTTTGGTTTGTGCCTAAGCAAAGAATGTGTAAAACCTTAATCATCTAGGTGAGAAAAACATTGACAAAATTGACTTATCTGGTTTTTCCCGGGGATGAGTGAATTCAAACCAAAGACTAGCTGCTCGCCTCTCATCTAGACGTCCGGGTTCGATCCCAGGCGACCATATGTGAGATTTGTGGAGGATAAAGCGGCGCAGGGACGGTTTTCTCCGGGTTCTCCGGTTTACCTCGCCATTTCATCTTCATTCCATGTATCATCAGTGTCATCACCTGCGGTGCCATAACAGTAAACGCGGGCGTTAAACACTAAAAAAAAAAAAAAAAAAAAAAATCAAAGATAGGTTAGTTTCCCACCCTCCCTTAGAGCAAATGAACTCACCCTCCCTCTCCTTGCTCGTGTATAGCGACAACAATAATGCACTTTTGAACAAGCGCTCGTGGAATATGGTGTAGTGGTTTCGAAATAAGATCAGAGGAGTCGGTCTAAATTTGGGATCGTAGTCACAGGAGCTCAAATTTGGACAACAACGGGGGGGGGTAGTAAAGCACTTCCAGCCCTTGGGGTTCAACAAATCAGATACAGCTCCTGTTGAATGCGCCTTTTTATTGTTATGCAGAATGATGGGCGAGTTAGTTATTCAGGAAGTGTTGATGCTTTGACAGTGCGTTAACATTCGATCTCATCCCTAAAGTGAAAGAACCACTTCGTGGGATCCGCTTCCGCACGGTTCATGGCGCTCCCTTCGCAACATCCAGAGATTATACAGTGCCAACGATATGCTATGGCTTCCATATCGCTGGGAACGCGTGATATACAACGGTGGTGATTACGTTTAAAGTTATAAAACTTTAAACCTTGTTTGTATACCATGTTTCTAAATAAAAAATCTGATGTGTTCCATTCACATGACTTTCTCTACTTCTGTGTAACAAATTATTGTTAATAAGCTTATTCTTCTATTTACTTCATGCTAATTGAGAAAAAATTAGCAGAAATAATCTTATTACTTGCTTCCTTGAAAGAAGAAGTGATATATGGGAGTATCATAGATTAAAGTGAAGTCAAAAGCTGGTTACTAGGTGACTGAAGTTTCTTTGTTTGTATAGACACAAGTTGACAAGTTCCTGTATGAGAACAGTACAAGTTTTTTAAACCTGAAACCAAAAACAAGTAATGTCTCAAAAACGATAAACTCCTTGAAAACAATTTTTGTAACATAAATTGTGTGTTTTAATGTGTTCTACATTTTTTGTGTGGTAAGTTTTGTCTATTTCTTACGGTTTAGGAGTTATGCAAAATTTCGTAAAATTCATCTAGAATAAAGTATTCTTCAAAGGCTATTCTCAGAAAATTCAAGATATACATATTGTTTGTCAGGTAAATATCTTTAATATTCGATATTTTAGTCAAAATTGTTAGAGCCATTTTTGAGAAAATCAAAAATTTCGAAAGTAGTTCCATGTAAAGGGTAGTTGGGGGTGGGGGAATTTTCTTGAAAATATTTGTGTCGCATCCTTTGAAGATACCAAACTTAAATTCCAAGTTTGGTATTTAATAGTCTTTTCGTTTTTGAGCTATGCTGTCCACAAACACACAGACACACACACACATACACGACCCTTTTTCCAAAAAATGCTTTTTTTTTGGATTCAGGGGGACCCAAAACATGTATTTCCGATGAAATCTCAGTATCGAATTTTTGGGTGGATTACAATACATTCTCTATACACTATGTATATAGTACGTGTAGAGAAAGTAAAAATCTGATGAGTTCTGTTTACATAACTTTCTCTAGCTGTTCTATAAACAAACTTTCCATACAAAAGATTAATTTATCTACGTTAAGCTAATCGGGATACACATTAGCAGAAATAGTCTTATTACTTGCTTCCTTGTAAACAGAAGATAAATTAGAGAATGCACAGGACTAAAGCGATATCAAATATTTTATAAGCTATCGCTATATGAAACAATTTTAAGTATATTAAAACTGAAACCAACAACAAGGAATGCATCATAAACGGGTAACTCCTCTGAAATAAATGAAGGGTATAAATTGTGTGTTTTAATGACATGTACATTTTTGTGAAGTAAGTTTTTGTCTATCTCTCATGATTTAGAAGTTGTACAAAAGTCATCCAGAATGAAGAAGTTATTCCCAGAAATTCTTCAAGATATATATTTTGTTTGTCATGAAAATTTATTAATCACCTGGAATTTTAATCAAAATCGTAGAGCCATTTCTAAGAAAGTAAAAAATTTGGAAAAGTATTCCATGTAAAGGATAGTTGGAGTAGGGGATCTTTTCTCGAAACGTTTGTGTTGCCTTCTTGGAAGATACTGAACTTAAATATTCAGGGGGTTTAAAACCTGTAGTTTCGGTGAAATCGCGGTATTGAATTGTTGGGTGGAATACAATACCTTTTCTATCTGCTCTGTACATAAGTGCTAGAGAAAGTAACAAGCAGTAACTTAGTTTTTTGTAACGTTTAACGCCGGCTTTTACTTCATATGGCACCGCAGGCGATGACACTAATGATACATGGAATCAAATGGAGCATCGGTGGAAATAGACCTATAACATTATTATAAAAAATTGATGTGTTACACTCACATGACTTTCTCTAGCTGTTCTACAAACTTCTTACATAAGATTATTCTTCTTTCTGCACCTTGCTAATCGAGGTAGGAAGAAAATAAGGGAATACATAGGCTAAACCCATAGTCAAATGTTTTAAAAGCTGTCGTTATGCGATTGTCATAACAAATCGCTTCTTCTCTTGGCCAGGAGTAGAACAAAAGAAAAACAGACACTTCTGTCTGAGAAAAGTGTAAGTACTTCACAACCGAAACTAATAACAAGGAATACCTCGAAAATGTTAAGTTCCACGAAAAAAATGTAATTGACATAACTTGTGTATTTTAACAGGACCTACATTTTTTGTATAGTAAGTTTTTGTATATCTCTTACGGTTTACTGGTTATGCCAAATTAAGCAAAACTCATCCAGAATAAACAGGTCTTTAAAAAGCCATTCCCAGAAAACTCAAGATATACATTTTCTTTGTCAGGTAAATATCTTTAATATACGATATTTTAATCAAAATCGTTAGAACCATTTTTAAGAAAATCAACATTTTCGAAAAAAATTCCATTTAAAGGGTAGTTTGGGGTGGGGAGATTTATCTCAAAATCTTCGTGTCGCATCCCTGGAGGATACTAAACTTAAATACCAAGTTTGGTACTTTAACTACTTTTCGTTTTTGAGTTATCGTGTTCACAGACATACGGACACATGGACACACTGACACACGGACACACAAACGTACACACGGACCTTTTTCTAAAAATGCTTTTTTTGGATACAGGGGGTCCTAAATCATTTATTTCCGGTAAAATCTCGGTATCGAATTTTTTGGTGGAATACAATACTTCTCTATCCCTATGTATATTGTACATACGGTGCTGGAGAAAGTAAAAATAATAGAGAAGATGGAAATGAAAATGAATGTAGATCCTTTACTGATTTTTTCCAGTTAAAAGTTTAAGTTCTTGATGGAGTTTCTTGGTAATAAAGTGCCATAAAACTGTTCTTCCTGATGGCGGGGGAAACCGGAGAATACGGAGAAAACCAGCCCTGAGCCGCTTTGTCCACCACAATTCCCGTATGCGGTCGCCTGGATCGGGTCTAACAACTCGGTCACGGCGCGGTTATCACTAAATTAGTGCTACTAAACTTGCAATACCTCAATGACAATATCTGCTTATTTTTGTATCCCATTAATTTGTTTTATTTAATGCCATAACATTATAATGTTACGTAAAAACAAGGAAACTACTGTATTTATATAAAAGCTAAGTAATAACTCATTACATTTGATAAAGAAGCTTAATCTTCAAAGGGGAAAAATTACATATGTTAGCATATCAGGGATATGTTCATGTTTTCATTGGTATTGAGTTACTTCTACTCTGTAATTATTTATAAATCATAATATACTTTTCTAAACTTTGAATTGCTTATTTCTGCCTTATTTAGTTTTGTCAATTAACAAGTCTTACGGCCGAGTCACTCATTTGTGACTTAATTGAAATTAAAACATCTACACTAACAAATATCATAGAACATATTATTTATTTTAAAATATCGCCTATCATTAAACTAAGAAGAAGAAGAAAGAAAAAGAAATAAAGTAAGCTTCCACGTGGCAGTATTTAAACCCTGTCTTAAGACCAGGGTACTCACAACTGCACTAATGGAAAACGAATCGCGGTGCACCGAGAAATCAATTCGATGCAGACGGCATAGTCTGTAATACCCATAATGATGTAACTTCTTAATCCGCAGGATTATCATATTCAGCTCTAAAAAGGCTAGGGAAAAATCACTAAACCTCTATAGAGTATATTATCAGTGTTCGAATCAGACTTTGTAATGAGGGGGGGGGGGACTTAAGAATCAGTATTTGTGTTATATTTATATCAGTACCCTACTAATGCCAGTAGTAACAGCATAGGTATACTATGGTCGGCTGATAAGTCCCGGGCCTCTCATTGAAAACAGCATTTAATTTGTTTTTTTTTTTTTTTGCTTTATTTCCCAACATAATCTCCAGAAAGGCTAATACATCGTGTTCTAATGTAATTAAACCGTTGTGCAGTGCGATTTAACAAGGTCCTCAAAATAGCTGTTTACTGCATCAATAACCTCCTCGTTGCTGTGAAATCTTCGTCTTCCAAAAATGTATTTGAGGTTTGGGAACCGGTGTAGTCACTGGGTGCTAAATCTGGTGAATAGGGTACATGTTCAAGCAATTCCAACTTTAATTGGCACATTTTTACTTTCTCTATACGCACTATGTACATAGTGTATAGAGAATGTATTGCACTCCACCAAACAATTCGATACCGAGATTTCACCGGAAATATATGTTTTAGGGTTCCCTGTATCCAAAAAAAGTATTTTCAGAAAAAGGCATGTGTGTGTCTGTGTGTCCGTGTGTCTGTGAACACGATAACTCAAAAACGAAAAGTCGGTAAAATACCAAACTTGGTATTTAAGTTTAGTATCTTCCGGGGATACGACACGAAGATTTTGAGAAAAATTCCCCCACTCCAAACTACCCTCTACATGGAACTTTTTTCGAAAATTTTGATTTTCTAAAAAATGGCTCTAACGATTTTGATTAAAATATCGTATATTAAAGATATTTCCTGACAAATAAAATGTATATTTTGAATTTTCTGGGAATAGCCTCTGAAGACTACTTTATTCTGAGTGAATTTTACGGAATTTTGCATAAGTGCTAAACCGTAAGAGAGAAAGAGAGAAAAACTTACAACACAAAAAATGTAGAACACATTAAACCACACAATTTATGTTGTATACATTTTTTTCATGGAAATGATTGTTTTTTAGATATTCCTTGTTTTTGGTTTAAGCTATAAAACCTTACATCTTTCTGATACAGGACTTTGTGAACTCGTGTCCATACAAACAAAGGAACTTCAGTCACATGGCAACCAGCTTTTGACTATCACTTTAACCAATGGTACTCCCTTATTTCGCTTCTACTTACAAGGAAGCAAGAAATAAGACTATTTCTGCTAATTTTTTCTCGATTAGCAGGAAGTAAATAGAAGCATAAGCTTTTTAAACATAATGTATTGCAGAGATATAGGGAAAGTCATGTGAATGGAACACATCAGATTTTTTCTATTGCAGTGACTGAACGATGGGCCGGAGCATTGTCGTGATGAAACAAGATTTTTTTTTTTTTTTTGCCAAATGAGATGTTTTCTTTTCACCGCATCACACAAACGTTGCAGTAAGCTTGTGCAGTAGTCACCAGTGATAATCTTACCCTTTTACAAGTAATCCATAAAAATAATTCCCTGTGCATCTAGAAAACTCTTGCTATAAGCTTGTTAGCTGACAAAATTGACTTTGCCTTTGTGGAGTTGGTTCACTGTTTTGACTATGATTTACTTTCTGGAGTGTTGTGATGTATCCAAGTTTCATCCAAGGTAATAAGCAGTCTCAAAAATTCACTGGGATTTTTAAGGTAGTGCTCCACATTCTTAACAGAAACAGTTTTTCTTTGCATCTTTTGATCAGGTGTCAACAAACGCGGCACCCATCCTGCACAGACCTTATGAAAGCCTAAAACATTACTTAAAATACTACCTTCACGTTCTTTTAATATGTTTACCTCATCTGCTATCTCAAACAACTTTAATCTGCGGTCTCCCAGTACTAAACGATGACTTTTTTTCAATAATCTCTGGAGGCTCATCACTAGTGCTCGTACGTCCCATTTTAAACTCAGCAACCCACATATCATTGAATATGAAGGAGCAGAGTCTTTCAGTGTGTGAGTGTGTGTGCATGTGTGCATATGCAGACAGCATAGCTAAAAAACGAAAAGACCTTTAAATACCAAACTGGGTATTTAAGTTTGGTATCTTCCAAGGATGCGACACGAAGATTTTCAAGAAAATTCCCCCATCCCAAACTACCCTTTACATCGAAAAATTTCGAAAATTTTGATTTTCTCAAAAATGGCTGTAACGATTTTGAGTAAAATCTCTTATATTTAAGATATTTACATGCCAAATAAAATGTAATAGTCTTTGAAGACCTCTTTATTCTGATTGAATTCTGCCGAATGTTGCTTTACTACTAAACCGTAGGAAATAAGACAAAAACTTACTGCACAAAAAAAAAAAAATGTAGATCTCGTCAAAACACTCAATTTATGTCCTATACGTTTTTGTTGCGGAGGTAACCGTTGTCGAAATATTCCTTATTAGTTTCAACTGTAAAGTACTTATACTTTACTCCGACAGAAAGTGTCCGTTTTTCTCTTGTTACATTCCTGCCCAAGCAAAGAAGCGATTTGCAATGACAATCGCCCAATGACAGCTTTTAAGACATTTGACCATCACATTAGCCTAGTGTATTCCCTTGGTTCCCGTCTACTTATAAGGAACTAAGTAATAAGAACATTCTGGTAATGTTTATCTTGATTAGCATGGTGTAGAAAGAAAATAATCTTTTGAAAGAAGTTTATTTGTAGAACAGCTAGAGAAAGTCATGTGCGTGTAAGACATCAGCTTTTTTGGAACGATTTTCTGGTATTCAGTTGTCGAAATTTCAAGTCGCGATGTAGACTGACTCATAATTGTGTTGGAAAACTTTCTTCAGTTGCGAAACATAGAAACAATTATACTTTAGGCACTTGCCCAAGCTCTCATATGAAAGTTAGATGCTGTTATGGATAGCGGTATTTGTACACAAACGTTTCGCTGGCTGGCAATGAAAGATGGCGGACTGCCTTGAGCATGAACCGCTCCGAATCGATTGTTACGCCCATTAAAGACACAGCTGTCACTGCTCTAACTCATTGCGAGGAATTCTTCGGTAAGTTCCAGACAAACTACTTCAGGAGACGGCGGTGCCTTGCGAAAATAAACCCCATTACTTAGAAAACAAACTCTTACGTGCTAAATACATAGAGTATTGTATTGCACCCAAAAATTCGATACCGAGATTTCACCGGAAATACATGTTTAGGGCCCCCTGAATCCAAAAAAAGCATTTTTGGAAAAAGGTCTGTGTGTGTGTGTGTGTGTTTGTCTGTGGGCAGCATTGCTCAAAAATGAAAAGACCGTTAAAAATCAATACTTGGTATTTAAGTTTGGTTTCTTCCAAGGATGCGACACGAAGATTTTCAAGAAAATCCCCCCACCCCAAACTACATGGAAAAAATTTCGAAAATGTTAATTTTCCTAAAAATGGCTCTAACGATTTTGATTAAGAATATATATATTCTCCTATCTACCTCATGCAAATGGAGATATATAATAACAGAAATTGTACCTTATTACTTGCTTCCTTGTAAGTAGAAGGGAAAAAATCTGATGTGTTCCATTCACATGACTTTCTCTACATCTCTGCAACAAATTATTGTTAAAAAGCTTATGCCTCTATTTAATTCATGATGATTGAGAAAAAATTAGCAGAAATAGTCGTATTACTTGCTTCTTTATAAGTAGAAGCGAAATAAGGGAGTAGCATAGGTTAAAGTCATGGCCAAAAGCTGGTTGCTATGTGACTGAAGTTTCTTTGTTTGTATGGACAGGAGTTGACAAATTCCTGTATGAGAAAAGTATGTTTTTTAAAGCTGGAACCAAAAACAAGGAATATCTTAAAAACGACCAACTCCACGAAAAAAATACACAAAACATAAAATGTGTGTTTTAATGTGCTCTACATCTTCTGTGTGGTAAGTTTTTGTCCATCTCTTACGGTTTGGCAGTTATGCAAAAATCCATAAAATTCATCCAGAATAAAGTAGTCTTATGAGGCTATTCCCAGAAAATTCAAGATATACATTTTGTTTGTCAAGTAAATATCTTAAATATACGAGATTTTAATCAAAATCGTTGGAGCTATTTTTAAGAAAATCAAAATTTTCGAATTTTTTTTCATGTAAAGGGTAGTTTGGGGTGGGGGATTTTCTTGAAAATCTTCGTGTCGCATCCTTGGAAGATACCAAACTTAAATACCAAGTTTAATTTTTAACGTTCTTTTCATTTTTGAGCTATGCTGCGCACAGACACACACACACACACACACAGAGACCTTTTTCCAAAAATGCTTATTTTGGATTCAGGGGGCCCTAAACATGTATTTCCGGTGAAATCTCAGTATCGAATTTTTGGGTGCAATAAAATACCTTCTCTATACACTATGTACATAGTACTTGTAGAGAAAGTAAAAATCTGATGTGTTCCATTCACTTTCTCTACATCTCTGATATAAATTATTCTTAAAACGTTTATTCTTTTATTTACTTCATTATAATTCAGAAAAAATTAGCATAAATGATTTTATTACTTCCTTCCTTGTAAGTAGAAGGGAAATAAGGGAATTCATTAATCTAAAGCGATAGTCAAGTCTTTTAAAAGTTGGTTGCTTTGTAATTGAAGTTCCTTTGTTTGTATGGCCAGGAATTCTCAAATTCCCGTATGACAAAAAAAAAAAAATGTCCTCCGTGCTGTAATGGTTACCATGCTAACTTCAAAAACCCCAGGTCGCGGTTTTAAACCCGGCGGAGGACGATGGCGTAAAAATCCTTAGCATGGCTTCCTTCGGAAGGAAAGTAAGGCCGTGGGTCCCGTATCGTAGATTTACGGCACGTAAAAGAACCTCAAGCCTGAAAAGAGAGGCCCCTGAGCAAAACTAAGTGGTCTTTCACGTCGAGTATAGGCTGGGACGCTGAGAACCACAGCAGTTAAACAGCGTTCCATAAATAAAACTCCATTTACATTTCCGTATGAGAGAAGTATAAGTATTTTAAAACTGACACCAATCACAAGCAATATCTCAAAACGGCCAACTGTTCGAAAACAATATATGTAACATAAATTGTGTGTTTTAACGAGCTCTACATTTCTGGTTTAGTAGATAAGTGTTACGGTTTACCAGTTACGCAAAATTCAGCAAAATTCATCCAGAGTAGAGAGGTCTGTAGAGGCTGTTTCCAAAAAATTCAAGATATACATTTTGTCATTTAAATATTTTAATATAAAGTATTTTAATGAAAATAGTTAGAGCTTTTTTTTTTTTTTTTTTTTTTTTTTTTTTTTTTTTTTTTTTTTTTTTTGAGAAAATCAAAGTTTTCAAAAAATTTTCCATGTAAAGGGTAGTTAGGGGTGGTTTGTTCTGTTTATTTTTTTCAAAATCTTCCTGTGCCATCCTTGGAAGATACTAAACTAAAATACCAAGTTTGGTATATAATGGACTTTTCTTTTTTGAGCTATGCTGCCCACAGACACAATTTTTTGGTACAATGTAATACCTTCCCTATACACTATGTACATAGCATGTGTAGGGAATGTAAAAATGTGTGATATATCTAATGCTAAGGACAAAAGATGAAATTGTGGCAACCTTGAGCACCTACCGGGAGGTGTGGGACATTTCTACCTGAGCCTATCGGCGGCTCTGGGGAAATGAGAAACAAAAGGCGGTGTGTGTCACGCCAGCGCCAAACATAATAAGCCTCTAATCCATTATAAATATCATTATACGCGGCCAGCCAATCCATCACTGACATCGTGACATAGTAATTGCTCATCAACATGGCTGCCAACAAAACAAAATAAAAACACCCCAGCACAGTAGCCACTCCAATGGTATGGTGTGTTAATAATATTTGGACAAGTTTGTTTGCGTAGTGAAGAATTCCTGCTCCTTGCGATCAGGGTTGTCCAGTATTCTGACAGTTTACTTGTAGTAATTTGATGCAACGTAGAAGAAAATGTTTGTTTTTGTGGATAAACGAAATCACAAATTTGTTGGAATGAATGTTCAGTCTGCTCATTCTGTGTAGGCATTCCAGATAGCAATAGAGCAATCTAAAAGTATTGAATGGCTTTAAAGGCATCGTTAAGAGTTAGAAAATCTGTATTGATTATACGAGGATATAAGATAAACATAAGCATCTTATACATATAAATAATATATTATCATAAGTAATACCACGAGTGTTTTTTGTTTTTTTTGCAATATAATTTATTTTGGGTCGCTTTAACAACCTGGTCATATCCCGACTTTACAAATTGTACATAAAATAGTTATTTACACATTGGTAAAATATGATTACATTTATACTTTACAATAATTCAAAAAGTTTACACTGTCTTATAAATATTATTGTCTTTTTGATTGTCTGGTGGTTATGTAGAGCACTTGGTAAGTCATTGAAGCCGGCCTGAAGTCTCTGTTTGTCGTATCTCGGACACTGCAGTAGGACAGTAAGTGGTGTGTTGCAGGTCTCACATTTTGATTCTGAAGGAATGTGTCAGTTTGCAGTGTCCAATTCTGAAGCGGGTAATTACTGTTTGCTCACGACGTTCTAATTTTCGGAGGGGTTCGAAGAAATTGGTAGATCCGGCTCGGGCATCATGCAGTTTGCTGTGGGTTGCAGACCATGTCATTTTCCAGTTTTCTATAAACAGCTGTTTGGTGTATCTAATGACGTCTTCTTATTCCGTGGTCACTGATAGGATATCGGGTGGCTTCCTTTGCAGCTTTATCGGCGTTTTCATTTCCATCGATATTTGCATGTGACGGTATGTAAGTGAGGATCACTTGTTTTCCAGAGCGCTGAGTAACAGAATATAGGTGAAGCATGTCATTTGTTAAAGGATGTGTAGGACTTAGGTTCTGAGTGGCAAGAATTGTGCTTAGTGAATCAGTGTAAATTACATGTTTTGTCTGATTGGCGTTTTGAATGATGTGCTGCAATGCTCCAGTGTTTTTATCTTGTCGATAATTCACTACCGAGAGTCAACTGTCCTAAGAGATGAAAACATAAGTTGTATTTGATAGTAGAATTCAGCGAAATAGACTATTAATAATTTATAATATATAGGAAGAGAGATTTTATCAGGTTATGATTATAATACATGTGTTCTCAAATGGTAGATGACACATTTGACCATGTTTATTTACCGAACTTTTTTTTCTTCACTGCCTCCGGAATTGTGATATGGCCGACAGTGTCTACATCCAATGTAGAAATAAGGAACAACTATTTTATTTCAGTTTTTAATAACTAATACAACAATATAGCGATGGAAACAAACGCTATTTTAATTGAGGTTATTGTGCTCATCTCATACATAAGAAATACAAATAATTACTATTATTTTCACTCCTTTCTGGACTAAATACATTATGAGCTGGATAAAACTTAAAGTAAACATTGCAATTGAATTAATTGAAAGTACAATTGTGGAACTGCCAATTATTAAACGTGAAGGTGTCACCTTGTTACCAATAACTAAGACAGGAGATTAAAAAAAAAAAAAAAAAAAAAAGAACGTCAGGTGCGACAAAATTTCAAAAAATGAACATCAGCTGCGTAGAGATGTTTCGACCGTATCGCTCCAGTCAGTTGACCGCAATTGGTTGAAATTGCCTAATCTCGGCCATTCCATTGGCGCTTTAATAGTTGTTCTGAATTGGCAATATATTCTTCGTATAATCCTGCAAAACACTATGTTCGTTTCATGTTTGTCTAGTGTGACCACTACCGAAGTTTGCTTCTTACAAGTTTTCTAAGCTGCTTTCCTTCGATATACCCGTTATTTATTGGAGGGACACATTCCCTCTATCTCTGTCCTTTACACCATAACTCAGTTATAGGTGGAACTTTTGTACGGCTTTTGGCGAAATGGGTAATCAAGCTTAGGGAGGGCCACGCACATTTTAGTGCCTAACGTATAGTTTTCACTAAAACATGATGGCCTTCAAACGACACCGCTACTCCCTACTTGGATAATAAACATTAGGAAACAAAAGACGAGCCTGTGCTAGGGGTGAGAGGCAACGTAGTACAATCCAGTTTCCTGTAGACTAGAAGACTCTGTTTTATGTCGAGATTCGCGCCTCAGTTAAGGAACTAGTAAGTGGAAGACTTGGCAACTGCGAGGAATGGTTTCCAACTGCAAACCTCCTAATCCCAAACTTTAAAGTCATGCCTTTGGCAGAGGGTTATCATGTTCTGAAAAATACTGTGCTTCATTGTTCCTATGTACGGGAAATAGGTATACATTATTAGGTTGTGTAACCTATACATTTCACTACTGGCCTTTTCAAAAATTTATTTTATAACCCTCGATTAAAAAAGTCCCCGGAATCATTTATTTTTTCTTTTATGTATACGAAAATAAAGGATACGTATTTTATTGGTAACGTTCTTGCAAACACTTCATTTCAATTGGCAAGCTAATAATGATTGTCGTCTTTGCTTGGCAACTAATTACTTTCTCTGTGTGCATTATGCAGTAGTGTATAGAAAAGGTATTGTGTGGCACCCAAACATTCGATACCAAGATTTCACCAGAAATATATGTTTTGAGACCGCCTGAATCCAAAAAAGAATTTTTAGAAAAACGTCTTTATTTATGTCTATCGTTAATGTGTGTGCGTGTGCGCGAGCGCGACACGAAGATTTAAAAAATATGCTCCATTGACAAATACCGTTTACACGGAAAATGTTTCTAAAATTTTGATTTTCTCAAAAATGACTCTAACGGCTTTGATTAAAATGTCGTAAACTAATGATATTTACATGACAATTAGTATGAAGTAATCAGAAAATAAACTTTTTAACAATAATTTGCTGTAGAGATGTAGAGAATGTCATGTGAATGGAACACATCAGATTTTTTTTATTGGGTATGCATGTTTTGCATTTCATAATGTCGGCAACGGAGCACGTTCGAACACAAAGTGTTTGTTTTGTTAAGCAAATCTCCCTCAGTGACATTGAGAACGATGGAAGAAGCCTATGGTGAAGCAGCGATGAAGAAAAATCAGGTGTATGAATGGCATAAACGTTTCAGTCAAGTTTTTCAAACGCTGAAGAAGTTACTGTACATGCGACAAGGGCACTACGACAGGAATTTTAAAATGACTTCCAGGAGTGCTTCCAGTCTCTTTACACGTGGTGGCAGAAATGTGTAACTGAAGAAGAGAACTATTTTGAAGGAAATGTGTAAATTGCCTTATGATAGCTTGTTTCTGTGTTATTTACACATTCCGGGAACATTTGAATGCAGTATGTGTAAACACACACATAATTTAATGAAGCTATGTTTATGAAAAATAACCGCTAGTTATGTACTCTGAATTAATTGGAGTAAATGATCAAGTCATTATAACACATAAACATAAATAAACACCTCAAAATTAATAAGTAAATAAACAAATTGTCCTTGCTCAGTATTATATCCAAAGAGAGATAACTAGGGTAGTAACACTACCTCCAAAATGGGGATGAATTTCTAATTAATTACTAAGTATTATAACATTATGAATTAATAAA
Organism: Hymenopus coronatus; assembly: GCA_030762935.1. Classification (NCBI taxonomy): domain Eukaryota; kingdom Metazoa; phylum Arthropoda; class Insecta; order Mantodea; family Hymenopodidae; genus Hymenopus; species Hymenopus coronatus. The sequence continues at coordinate 25,162,861 of CM060898.1, forward strand.
AAAAGTCGTTGATTTGATCTGGATTAAACCAATCCGTTATCCTTATATACCAACAAATTCCCGTCCTTTGCTATATTTTGTAAACAAGGGTTTACTCAGCTTTGGATGAACTACATTGCTTGTAACGTCAATAAATTAAGCAAAGCCTTCCATTCCACACAGCAAATATCGCTTTGAACATGCCCCTTCGAACGAATGTGACCGCGCTCGGGCGTTTTAGATTTCACGCTCCACTCATACGTTTTTATGGTTGATGTGCAACAAGGCTCATGTTTCCTGTCTTGGTTTGCCGTCTTTGTTCAAACATTGCTAAAAACTAGTAAATATATATGTGTTCATCAGTCTGTCCACTACACTAAGGACCTGGCGCGATGTTCCTTAGCAAATCAAACTGTTTCTAAAGGTTCTCTTCGTCTACCTACGATTTTTGAAGCATTATAAAAAGCCCACTTATTATAAAATGAATGACTTTCCCATTTATGCTTAGGTCGACAAATACTTTAAGCCATCTATTATATTAATGATATATTTTACATAACAACAAAAACGGCAAACAATTTTTAAACGTTTGTAAGGACTTAAGAAAGTGTATTTGGCTCAAAATCTCAAGTGGCTTTTACAACAAAACTATAACAGATTGTTAATGACATAGATTACAATAATGACATTCTGAAGCAATAAGTAACATTTTTTTTAACATGTTTTCGTATACGTGTACCTACATGTATGTGCGAGTGTGCCGTTTTCACGAAAAGAAACTAATAACCAGGATTATCTCGGATATGGTTAAATCTACAAAAAATGTGTTCCATTCACATACATTTCTATATAAACTACATTTGCTACAACAATGCATTCCATTATCTAATCATCGTATTTGAGATAAGCATTAGCTGAAATTGTTGTATTGGTTCCTTCTAAGTAATGATTTAAATTTAAATTTAATATATAGGGCATAAATTTATTGTTTTAATGGGATCTATATCTTTTTGTAATACGTTTTAGTCCATATCTTACATTTTATCATTTGTACAAAATTCATCCAGAATGAAGAGGCCTTTAGAGTTTATTCCCTGAAAATTCAACATATGCATTTTATTTGTCATGTAAATATATTTAATATACGGCATTTTAATCAGAATGGTTTGAGTCATTTTCGAGAAAAACAAAATCTTCAAAACATTTTCAATGTAAAGGGTAGTTTGGGGTGGAGGATTTTTTTGATAATCTTCGTGCCGAATCTTAGGAAATACTAAACTTAAAGACCAAATTTGGTGTTCAACGGTGTTTTCGTTTTTGAACTATGTTGCCCCCGCACACACAGCCCTTTTTCTAAAAATACTGCATACAGGAATCCTGAAAATATGTAATTCCGGTGAAATATTGCTATAGAATTTTTGGTTAGAATACAATGCCTTCTTTATACAAAATGTACGAGTAAATAGAGAATCGCCGTTCTGGACAGGAAAAGAGTATTAAATACAGATGCAACAGTGCAATGGGAATATAATTTTTAAGGTTTAGCAGTGTATAGAATTCAATGCCAAATTTATTTGGTAAAATATTAGTATTTTGTAATATAAATATCTTCAGATCTTCTAATCTGAAGAAACTGCAATGCGTCAAGGATCTATTGATCGGTGTTTTAGTGTAAACACTGTAGTGGCTTACCTTTCCATCTCTCTGAAAACGTAGATAATTTTATTACCTTTTATTTCAAGCTGAACCGCAGACATGAATGAAATAAAATATAACTGAGTAATGCCTACGTGCTATAACGTGAACTTCTTTTAAGAGGCAGAGAATGACATAATCGAATCGAAGCAAGAATTTCTTCCTAGAAGAAATACTAGGATATCTATAACAGAAATTTAAACAATCTGACATGTTCCATTCACATGCCTTTCTCTACATGTGCTAGAGACAATCTTCTTACAAAGGCATATTCTATATACTATGTTAATCGAGACTGGAATTATTTTGTTGCTTATAAGAGAAGGAAACTGAGAATGTATGAGCTAAACCGATAGTAAATATTCTAAAAGCTAAGGCTATGCGATTATCATTGAAATTAGCGTTCTTTATATGACCGGGAGTAAAACAAATGAAACACGGAGGATTTACAGTTTGAGAAAGGGTAAGTATTTTAATATTGAAACAAAAACAAGGAATATGTCGGAAACGGTTATCTCCACAACAAAAATGCGAGATGAAGTGCATAAATTGTGTGTTTTGACGAGATTTACATACTTGTGCTGTAAGCTTTTGCCTATCTCTTACAGTTTACAAAAGTCATTCAGGGTGAAAAGGAGTCTCAGAGACTATTCTCAGAAAATTCAAAATGTACATTTTATTTGTGATGTAAATATCTCTAATATACGGTGTTTTAATCTAATTAGTTAGAGCCATTTTTGAGAAAATCAATTTTTTCGAAAACATGTTCATGCAAAGGGCAGTTTCGGGTGGGGGATTTTCTTGATAATTATTTTGTATTTAAAGGACTTTCCGTTTTTGATTTACGCTGTCTACAGGCACACTCGTACATACACACGCTGACCTTTTTCGAAAATTACATCCAGGGGATTTCAAAACATACATTGCCTGAAATCTCGGTATAGATTTTTTTAGAATACAATACCTTCTCTATCTACTATGTACGTGCTAGATAAAGTAAGAATCTGATGGGCTGCATTCACATTACTTCCTCTACTTGTTCTGCAAACAAACTACTCTTAGAAAAGATTATTGTTCTATCTACATTATGCTAATCGTATTAGCAGAAATGGTCTTATTACCTACTTTCTTGTAGGTAAAATGGAAACAAAGGTATACACTAGGCTAAAGCGATAGTCAAATGCTTTAAAAGCTGTCACTATGGTTCATTGCGTGGTCAGGAGTAAAACAAAAGAGATACGAAACGAATGACGCTTCCAGTTTGAGAACAGCAACAACAGTAACAACAAGAAATATCTCGAAATGGTTAACCTCACAAAAGAAAGAAAATATACATTTTATGACATACCTAATTGCTTCTTTTTGCGAGATCTAAATTATTATTTAGTAATATTTTGTCTACCTCTTACGATTTGCCGGCTCCAGGATATAGAGGGCTTCAGACACTATTCCCAGAAAATTCAAGATATGCATGCTATTTCTCTTGTGAATATATTTAATATACGATGTTTTAATCAAAATCGTTATAGCTATTTTTGAGATAATCAAAAATTTAAAAGCGTTTTCCATGTAAAGTGTAGATTGTAAAGGGGATTTTCCTGAAAATTTTTGTGGCGCTTCCTTGGAAGATGCTTAACTAAAATACCAAGTTTGGCACTTATCCGACTTTTCGTTTTTGCATTACTATGTTCACAGACTCGCAGATGTACAAACTCGCGGCCCTTTTTTCTAAAAATTCTAATTATTTTTGGGTCCAGGTGATCTAAAACTTGTATTTTCAGTGAATTTGGATGTCAAATTTTTCGTTGGAATGCAATACCTTCCTTATTTACTCGGTACATTGCAGATGCTTGCCAGAGAATGTAAAAAAACTTCCATGCCTCCCTTTATTTCTTATTTTACATATAGTAATTAGGGGAAGATGGTATTCCGCCCAAAAGTTATATGTCGAGATTTCACCGAAATGTATGTTTTGAGCCCCCCGAATTAGAAAAAATCTAATTTATTCCATTTACATAACTTTCTCTAGCTGTTCTACAAAAAAATTTTCGTACAAAGGATTATCCTTTTATCTACATCATGTTAATCAAGGTAAACATTAGCAGAATGTTTCTTATTGCTAACTTCCATGTAAGTAGAAGGGAAATAAGGGAGTACTATAGGCTAAAACGATGGTAGAATCTTTTAAAAGCTGGTTTCCATGTGAAATAATTAAATTCTGGTTCGCTTGGCATAGCCCCATTTGAGAAAAGTTTAAAATTAAAACCAATAACAATGATTTCTCGAAAATGGTCTATTCTACAACAAAAAAGTATATGAGATAAATTATGTGTTTTAACGATATCTACATTTTTGTGTGATAAGTTTTTGTATATCTCTTAACCGTTATGCAAAATTCTACAAAACTCAATCAGAATAAAGAGGTCTTCAGAGGCAATCCTCAGAAAACCATAATATAAATTTTATTTGGGATGAGAATATCTTTAATATACGGCATTTTAATCAAATCGTTAGCACAATTTTTCTGAAAATCAAAATGTTCAAAAATGTTACATGTAAAGGGTAGTTGGGGATGAGCGGATTTTCTTGAAAATTCTCGTGTCTTATCCTTGGAAGATATTGAACTTAAATACAAAGTATGTTAATTAACAGATTTTTTTGTTTTTCATATATGCTGTCCACAAACACAGACACACACATAGATTGACAGACAGACACACAAACATGTCCCAAAGGGGGTACCATGCCATTACAAACTAAATAAAAAAGAATAAATACAAAAAGAAATTAAAAAAATGCCCATTCTTCTCCTCCACAAGTGAAAAAAAAAATAAATAAAAACAAATTAAAAAAAAAAAAAACACTGATGTCGACTCTCTCTAGAAGTCTTGCTTTCGCTCTGACGTCATAGAAAAAGATAAAAAAAAAAAAAAAAAAATAGGGCGGATGATGTTCAAGTAATTCAAACTTTAATTCGCACATTTTTTCTACTGCAATAACTGAATGATGGGCCGGAGCATTGTCGTGATAAAACAATATATTTATTTATTTTTTTTTTAATTTTTTTGCCAAGTGAGGTCTTTTTCTTTTCACCTCATCACTCAAGCGTTGCAGTAAGCTTGCGTAGTAGTCACCAATGATACTTTTACCCTTTTCTAAGTAATGAATAAAAATAATTCCCTGTGCATCTCAGAAAACATTCGCCATAGCCTTGTTAGCTGACAAAATTGACTTTGCTTCTTTGGAGTTAGCTCACTTGGCTCAATCCACTGTTTTGACTATGATTTACTTTCTGGAGTGTAGTGATGTATCCAAGTTTCATCAATGGTAATAAGCCATCTCAAAAAATTCCCTTGGATTTTTACGGTAGAGAAAAAAAAACAATAATAAATAAAAAAAAAACAAAAACATAGGGTATTTTTCTAAAAATGCTTTTATTGGGTTCAGGGGGTCTCAAAACATATATGAAACCTCGGTATCAATTTTTGGGTGGTATACAGTACCTTCTCTATCTACAATATAGGACATACTACTTACGGGCTAGAGAAAGTACACATTTTTACTTTCTCTACAATGTACTTAATAGACAGAGAAAGTATTGCATTCCACCCAAGAACTTTATGCCGATATTTCTTCGGATATACGTGATTTTAGACCCCCTAATTCCAAAAAAAAGCATTTTTACTTTCTCTAGAAATGGAAATGGCGTGTTATTTATGGACTCACTTTAACTGCTTTGGTTCTCAGTGTCCCATTCTATTTTGGGCGTGAAAGATCGCTTAATTTTGCTCAGAGGCCTCTCTTATCAGGCTTGAGGTTCTTTTACGTGCCGTAAATCTACGACACGGGACCCACGGCTTTACTTCCCTTCCGAAGGAAGTCATGCCAAGGATTTTTACGTCCGAAAAAATTCACCAAAGAAGGTATTGCACTCCACCCAAAAATTTGATACCGAGATTTCACCGGAAATATATGTTTTAGGGTCTCCTGTATCTAGAAAAAGCATTTTCAGAAAAAGGTCCATCTGTGTGTCTGTGTGTCCGTGTGTCAGTGTGTCCGTGTGTCTGTGAACACGATAACTCAAAAACGAAAAGTCGGTAAAATACCAAACTGGGTATTTAAGTTTAGTATGTTCCAGGGATGCGACAAGAAGATTTTGAGAAAAATTCCCCCACCCCAAACTACCCTTTATATGGATTTTTTTTTCGAAAATTTTGATTTTCTTAAAAATGGCTCTAACGATTTTGATTAAAATATTCTATATTAAAGATGTTTACCTGACAAATAAAATGTATATCTTCAATTTTCTGCGAATAGCCTCGGAAGCTTACTTTATTCTGGATGAAATTTACGGAATTTTGTATAGCTCCTAAACCGTTAGAGATAGATAAAAACTTACTACACAAAAATTTAGAGAACGTTAAAACACAGAATTTATATTATATACATTTTTTCATGGAGTTGATCTTTTTTAGATATTCATTGTTTTTGGTTTTTGCTCTGAAAGACATACTTTTCTCATACAGGAATTTGCCAACTCTGTCAATGGAAACAAAGGAACTTCAGTCACATTGCAACCAGCTTTTGGCTATCACTTTTAACCTATGGTACTCCCTTATTTCCCTTCTACTCACAAGGAAGCAAGTAATGAGACTATTTCTGCTATTTTTTTTCTAGATTAGCATGAAGTAAATAGAAGCATAAGCTTTTTATTAATACTTTGTTGCAGAGATGTAGAGAAAGTCATGTGAATGGAACACATAGCTTTTTAGAAAAATATCCGAATGTGTGTGTGTGTGGTGTGTGTGTGTGAGTGTGTGTGTGTCTGTGGGCAGTATAGCTCAAAAACGAGGAGTTAGTTAAATACCAAACTTTGTATTTAAATTTAGAATCTTTCAAAGATGCGATACAAAATATTCATTAAATCCATAGTTCGGTCAAATAAGTTATGTGCGAAGATAGTTTCTATGCGAATTTTAACTCTGAAACCGTCAACTGAATTTCTGTTGGTAGAACTGACCCAAATGGATTATATTAACAGCGGGAACCCATGGTAATCGCGACCAAGAGCTAAAAATTTGTTACAATCTGAACACTTATTCCCTAATGTTCTGCATTGTGCCAAATTATGAATTTTATCGATTTGATAATTGAGAAAACAATATTTCATACTGACTGTACACCTGAAGTTCTAATATATTTATTTTGTAAACCTATAAGTGAGAAGAACGGAAGTATAACATATGGCAAATGGTTGTTGTACAAGTCACACTCCACATCGTGAGCGATGCGCTTGATTACTGCACCTTAATAACTTTGTTTGTTCAACACATACGATTTTAATGAAGGTAAATGACTCCGTAATTAAGTGTTAGTCTTTAATTAATGTTTTCGTTAAATGTGACATTTTTTATTTCTGAGTACATACAATGTACATAGAGCTAGAGAAAATATTGTAGTCCACCTAAGAATTCGATGTCGACATTTCACCATGTGTTTTGAGAACTGCCGAGTCCAAAAAAAAAAAAAAAAAATTAGAAAAAGATCCATTGTGTGCGTATGTGTGTGTGTGTGTGTGTGTGTGTGAATAACATAAAAACGAAAAGACCGTTAAACACAAAACTAGGTATTTACGTTACGCATTTTCCAAGGATGCGACATGAATATTTTCAAGAATGGAACATTTTTTGAAAATTTTGTTTTTCCCAAAAATTTCTCAAACCATTTCGACTAAAATACCATATAATAAAGATATTCAATAAGACACCTCTTTATTCTGGATTTATTTTGCAGAATTTTGCATAACTGATAAAACGTAAGAAATAAACAAAAAAATTACTACACAAAAATGTATCTCTCGTAAAACTCACAGTTTGTCATATACATTCCTTTTGTACAGTTGACCGTTTCCAAGATATTCTTTGTTATTAGTTTCAATTTTAAACTTTTCTCAAACAGCACCATGAAAAGCGAAGCGAACCTCAATGTTTACTTTCTCCACTTTCTATGTACATAGTGTACAGAGAAGGTACTGTATTGCACCCAAAAATTCGATACCGAGATTTCACCGGAAATACATGTTTTGGGACCCCGTGAATAGAATTTTTTTTTAAAAATGTCCGTGTGTGTGTGTGTGTGTGTGTGTGTGTTTGTGTGCGCGTCTGTGGCCAACATAGCTCAAAAATGAAAAGTCCATTAAATACCAAACTTGATATTTAAGGTCAGCATCTTCCAAGGATGCGTCACAAGATTTCCAAGAAAATCCTCCCCCCCCCCACAACTTTCCTTTACATGGAAAAAGTTTCGAAAATTTTGATTTTCTCAAAAAATGGTTCTAATTATTTTAATTAAAATCACTTATATTTAAGATATTTACATGACAAATAAAATGTATATTTTGAATTTTCTGGGAATAGCCTCTGAAGACCTCTTTATTCTGGATGTATTTTTATGAATTTTGCATAACTAGTAAACCGTAACAGATTTACAAAAAGTTACTACACAAAAATGTAGATCTGTTAAAATACACAATTTATGTCATAGCCATTTTTCGTGAATTAACCATTTTCAAGATATTCCTTGTTATTGGTTTCAATTTTAAAATACGTAACTTTTCTCATACGGGAACTGTCTATCCCTAGCCACGCAAAGAAACGGATTTCATTACCTAGCAACCACATTTTAAAACATTTGACTGTCGGTTTAGCCTAGTGTATTCCCTTCTACTTATAACCATAAGGAACTAAGCGATAAGATCATTTCCGCTATTGTTTATCTTGTTATATTTAGATAGAAGTATAAGCTTATCAACAATAATTTGCTACAGAGATGTAGAGAAACTCAGGTCAATGGTACACATCAGACGTTTTCACCAGCTTTTAAAATATTTACCTATCTCTTTAGCCTAATGCATTCGCTTCTACTTAGAAGAGATCAAGTAATAAGAGCAATTCTGCTAATGTTTTTCTCGATTAGCATCACACAGGTAAAATAATAATCTTTAGTAAGAATAATTTGTAAGTGGAGCACCTAGAGAAAGTTATCGGAACGTAGTACATCAGACTTTTTAATTCAGCGCTTAAATTTCCAATATTACCTTCTTTCCTTTTTAGAAATTGCCATGATTTATGTTGATTCGTGTTTAGAGCACACATTTCCATACAACTATGGGAAAGAAAAGCATTTTGCATAACAATGATTTAAATTAGTCTCTAATTCTAGGATAAATAATCAATTACTTTCATTAATAACCTAATTATTAATATTATGATTAATTATAATATTGCTGAAGAAACTTCTATACAAGAGCGGTTCAATAATTATCCGTGTTAGGAAGGCAGACGCTCCTTCTGTCAAACACAAACTTACCACAGTCCTTGTTTAGGGATATACAATCTTCCAACGTTCCTGCCATTTTTACTTTCTCTATACTCACTATGTACGTAGTGTATAGAGAATGTATTGCACTCCACCAAAAAATTCGATACCGAGATTTCACCAGAAATGTATGTATTACGGTCCCCTGTATTCAAAAAAAGTATTTTCAGAAAAAGTTCCGTGTGTGTCCATGTGTCCGTGTGTCAGTGTGTCCGTGTGTCTGTGAACACGATAACTCAAAAACGAAAAGTCGGTAAAATACCAAACTTGGTATTTAAGTTTAGTATCTTCCAGGGATGCGACACGAAGATTTTGAGAAAAATCCCCCCACCCCAAACTACCCTTTACAAAGAACTTTTTTCGAACATTTTTATTTTCTAAAAAATGGCTCTAACGATTTTGATTAAAATATCGTATATTAAAGTTATTTACCTGACAAATAAAATGTATATTTTGAATTTCCTGGGAATAGCCTCTGAAGACTACTTTATTCTGGATGAATTTTTCATAACTACTAAACCGTAATAGATGGACAAAAACTTAACCCAAAAAAAAAAAAAAATGTAGAACACGTTAAAACACTCATTTTTTTTTCGTGAAGTTGATTGTTTTTGAGATATACCGTTTTCTTGGTTTCAGCTTTGAAAAACTTATACTTTTCTCATACAGGAATTTGTCAACTCCTGTCCATACAAACAAAGGAACATCAGTCCATAGCAACCAGCTTTTGGCTTTCACCTTAATCTATGGTACTCCCTTATTTTGCTCCTACTTACAATAAAGCAAGAAATAAGATTATTTCTGCTAATTTTTCTCGATTAGCATGAAATTAATAAAAGATAAGCTTATTAACAATAATAATTTACAGAGATATAGAGAAAGTCATGTTAATGGACACATCAGATTTTTACTTTCTCTATAGGTACTATGTACATAGTATAGAGAGAAGGTATTGTATTACACCCAAAAATTTCTACCGAAATTTCAGTAGAAATATATTTCAACCACCGAAATCCAAAAAGAGCATGTTTAGAAAATGTTTCTTTATGTGTGTGCGCGTATGCGTGTGTGTGTATGTGTGGGCAGCATAGCTCAAAAACGAAAAACAAAACTTGGTATTTAAGTTCAGTATCTTCTAAGGACATGATACGAAGATTTTCAAGAAAACCACTCACCCCCAACTACACTTTACATGGAAGAAATTTGGAACATTTTTATTTTATCAAAAACTGCTCTAACAATTTTGATTAAAATACCATATCTCAACAATATTGACATTACACAGAAAACCTATATCTTGAATTTTTCTGGAAACAACCTCTGAAGATCTTTATTCTAGATGAATTTTTCACACACACACACACACATATATATATATATATATTTTTTTTTTGTAGTGATTAACGCCCGCTTTAACTATTTGTGGTACCGCAGGCGATGACACTAGTGATATATGGAATGAAGATGGAGCACCGGTGGAATGTGATGGTGGGGGAACCCGGAAAACCCGGAGTAAACCCGCCTCTGCGCCGCTTCGTCCACCACAAATCTCACATGCGGTCGGTTGGGATTGAACGAATTTTGCATAAATGGTAAGATATAGAAAAAAAACTTACTAAACTTAAAATGTTGATCTAATGAAAACACACAATTTATGTTATGTCTTTCTTTCGCGCAATTGACCGATTTCGCGATATTCTTTGTTATTGGTATCAGTTTTAAAACAGGTACTTGAACTTTTCTTATACGGGAATTTGTCAACTCCTGGCAGTGCAAAGAAATGGATTTCAACCATATGGCAATCAGCTTTTAATGATTTGACTATCACTCTAGCCTAGTGTTTTCTCATCTACTTATAAGGAAGCAAGTAATAAGACCATTTACTACAGATATGTAGAGAAAATCATATGAATGGAACACATAAGATTTTTTAATCCTTTAGAAATTAGGAATTTGTCAAATTCTGCAAAATACATCTTGACGATGACTTTCTCATTTGATTTAAACTTGGTCGCGCTCGCGAATCATTGCTTCGTGTTTGGAAAAAGGAAGAAATTGCAAAGAGACTGGTGGGGCAAATATGAGAGTGTGGTAGCAATTCATGCAGTTTGACAGTGACAACTATGGATGAATGTGCTGGTGCTTTGTAGTGAAACATCGCTTTCTTCTTCGCCGAATAGGACTGTGTCTGCTTCAATATCTTGTCGAATCGAGCCAATAACTCATTGTAGTATTGTTCAGTAGTCTTTTTTCTAACAAGTCAACTCTTTGCATCCCAAGAAATCGTCGCCATTACTTTTCCAGCCGATGGGTTTATCTCTACTTTCTTTACAACAGATTCATCGGAGAAATTCATTCTTTGGATTATTGCTTGTTTTTTGGAGCATAATGGTGAATCCAGTTATCATCGACGCTGACACTCGACGCTAAAATTCCCTCGGATTTCATTTAAATATGTCCAAATTTTTTTCGAATTTGGCTTACGGAGATAGGTATATCTGTAAAATTTGACTGAAAATTGTGAAAAACTAAAAAATTACTTTTATAAAAATAATATTAAATATAAATTATAAGCAAATATGTATTCCAACCAAAAATTCAATACCGAGATTTCACCGGAAATATATGTTTTGAGAACCCGTGAATACAAAAAAAGCTTTTAGAAAAAGGTCAATGTGTAAGTTTTTGTGTATTTCTTACGGTTTAAACCGTTGTGCAAAATTCTGCAAAATCATCCAGAAGAAAGAGTTCTTCAGAAGCTATTCCCAGAAAATTAAAACATATATATATATATATATATATATATATACGGTATTTAATAAAGATTAGAGCTATTTTTGAGACAATTAAAATGTTGGACATTTTTCCAAGCAAAGGGTATTGGGGATGGGGGGATTTTCTTGAAAATCTTCGTATGGCATCCTTGGAAAAAAGTGGACCAAGTATTACTTTTGGTATTTAACTGCCTTTAAGTTTTTGAACTATGCTACACCCCCCCCCACACACACACACAGGCAGGCACATAGTCGGACACTTTTCTAAAATTCTTTTTTTATATTCAGGGGGTCCTAAAACACGTATTTCCAGTGAAATCTTGGTATCTCTATACACTATGTTCGTGGTATGTGCACACAGAGAGAGAGAGAGAGAGAGAGAGAGAGAGTTAAATGTAGATGACTTAAATTGTGTGTTTTAACAAGATCTACATTTTTTGTATAGTAAGTTTTTGTCTATCTCTTATACAAAATTTAGCAAAATGCATCTAGAAAGAAGAGCTTTTCAGAGGATTTCCCAGAACATTCAAAATATACAGTTTATTTGTGATGTAAATATCTTTAATGTACGGTATTTTAATCAAAGTTGTTAGATCCATTTTTGAGAAAATCAAAATGTTCGAAAATTTTTCCATGCAATGTTTATTTGGGGATGGGGAGATTTTCTTGAAAATCTTCGTGTCGCATCCTTGGAAGACACTCAGCCTAAATATTAAGTTTGGTATTTAACAGGCTTTTCTTTTTTGAACTATGCTACTCACACACACACACAGGTACATAGACAAATATTTTTCTAATAATGTTTTTCTTTTTTTTTTTTATTTAGGGAGTCCAAATCATGTATCTCCGGCGAAATCTCGGTATTGAATTTTTGGTTGGAATGCAATACTTCCTCTATACACTATGTACATAGTAGGTCTAGAAAAGTAAAGATACACAGACCCACACATATTCTCTCTATACAATATTAGTATAGAGTAAACACAAAGATGCCACGAGTGTCAAATGACAAATGAACACTGACGCTAACCTCTGAGGCTAATCAATCTGCTGGTGCCCAAATGTCCTTTAGATAGTTTACTCCATTGAGTTGAGAAAGAGTGCCGTTGACACAGTTAACCGTGCGTGCAAAGAAAACACAAAAGAAATATGTCCTCTGTGTGTGATGACACTCTGAGACGAAACATTTGATTTATATCGGCACTAATTGGAGCAAGATGCTGCGTGTGGTCCCGGAACATCGCTCCATTGCTACCGGCCACTTAAATAATCTTTAGGGATGCTTGTCACTGCCTGGACTCGACATAATGATCCTTTAAGTGGTGCATGTCCTTTAACCGTGATTAGAGCTTCTCATAATATGATGCGTGAAAGCTGCCTAGCTTCTGGTACCTGTCCAAGTGTGTGATATTCTTCCCTTGCCGTTTTTTACTTTCTCTATACGCACTATATACATAGTGTATAGAGAAGGTATTGCACTCGACCAAAAAATTCGATACCGAGATTTCAACGGAAATATATGTTTTAGGGTCCCCTATATCCAAAAAAAGTATTTTCACAAAAAGGTCCGTGTGTGAGTGTGTGGCCGTGTGTCCATGTGTCTGTGAACACGATAACTCAAAAACGAAAAGTCGGTAAAATACCAAACTTGGTATTTAAGTTTAGTATCTTCCAGGGATGCGACACGAAAATTTTGAGAAAAATCCCCCTACCCCCAACTACCCTTTACATGGAACTTTTTTCGAAAATTTTGATTTTCTCAAAAATGGCTATAACGATTTTGTTTAAAATTTCGTATATTAAAGATATTTACCAGAAAAATAAAATGTATATTTTGAATTTTCTAGGAAGAGCCTCTGAAGAGTAGTTTATTCTGGATGAATTTTACTGAATTTTGAATAATTGCTAAACCGTAAGAGATGGACAAAAGCTTACTACACAAAACATGTAGAGCACATTAAAACACACAATTTATGTTATATACATTTTTTTCGTGGAGTTCGTCGTTTTTGTGACATTCCTTATTTTTGGTTTCTGCTATGAAAAACGTATACTTTTCTCATACAGGAACTTGTCAACTCCTGTCCATATAAACAAAGGAACTTCATTGACATAGCAACCAGCATTTGACTATCACTTTAACCTATGGTAGTCCATTATTTCGCTTCTACTTACAAGGAAGCAAGTAATAAGACTATTTCTACTAATTTTTTCTGATTAGCATAAAGTAAATAGAAGCATAAGCTTTTTAAGAATAATTTGTTGCAGGGATATAGAGAAAGTCATGTGAATGGTACACATCAAATTTTTGAAACTACAAGTGCAATACAATGCCTTCTCTATTCACTATGTACATAGTATGTGTAGAGAAAATAAAAAAAGAAAGAAAAGAAAACTTCATAAGAACATATGGAATAAATTATCACAAGCTATAAATAAATTATTAAAACTATGTTACACATCTTACTAAGATTTTGTTCTTAAAATCCATAATACAGAATATTATAAATCTGGATACTTCTATAATTTCAATAGGTACTGTTTAAATACAGATGAAAATTATTACAGAGCATAAAGATTGTAGTATAAAAAAATCTGATGTGTTCCATTCACATGACTTTCTCTACATCTCCGCAACAAATTATTGTTAAAAAGCTTAGGCTTCTATTTACTTCATGCTAATTCAGAAAAAAAAAAAAAAATAGCAGAAATAGTCTTATTACTCGCTTCCTTGAAAGTAAAAGCGAACTGAGGGAGTACCATAGGTTAAAAAGATAGTCAAAAGCTGGTTGCTATGTGACTGAAGTTCCTTTGTTTGTGTGGGCAGGGGTTGACAAATCACTGTATGAGAAAAGTATAAGTTTTTCAAAGCTCAAACCAAAAATAAAGAATATCTCAAAAACGATCAACCCCACAAAAAATGTATATAACACAAATTGTGTATTTTAATGTGCTCTAAATTTTTCGTGTGGTAAGTTTTTGTCTATCTCTTACGGTTTAGCAGTTATGCAAAATTCTGTAAAATTCATCCAGAATAAAGTAGCCTTCAGAGGCTATTTCCAGAAAATTCAAGATATACATTTTATTTGTCAGGTAAATATCTTTAATATACGATATGTTAATCAAAATCGTTAGAGCCATTTTTGAGAAAATCAAAAATTTCGAAATAAGTTCCATGTAAAGGGTAGTTGGAAGTGGGGGATTCTCTTGAAACTCTTCGTGTCGTATCCTGGAAAATACCAAACTTAAATGCCAAGTTTGGTATTTAAAGGTCTTTTCGTTTTTGAGCTATGCTATCCACAGACACACACACACGCACACACATATACTTTTTTCCAAAAATGGTTTTCTTTGGATTCAGGGAGACTCAAAACATGTATTTCCGGTAAAATCTCGGTATCGAATTTTTGGGTGCAAACCTTCTCTATACACTATGTACACAGCACGGGTAGGGAAAGTAAAAAAGAAATAAAAATAAAACTTCATAGGTACATGTGGAATAAATTAACACAAGCTATAACTAAATTACTAAAAATATTTTCTTTATAAGATTTTTTTCTTGAATTCCATGATACAGAATATTATAAATCTGGATACTTCTATAATTTCGATACTGTTTAAAAACAGGTGGAAATTATTACAAAAACATACGTAAGAGAGATGATTAATACACAGAAAATATAATTTATTGATTGTATACCCATATATAAATAACTTCCTAGAAACGTATTGTGTAAAACTTAAATTCAGAAAACAGGATTTCTATTTGAGAAATAAAACAATGACTATTGAAGGAAATTCCATTAGTTTGTGGAATGATACATTAATATCCTCTTTCTGTGATGTCATTGCAAATGATGGACAGTAGTGGGGGAGTAATTCCCAGGCATCGCCGACTTCTGTGTTATGGACAAAAATAATACACTGGGTGCAAACCACAGAGCATGCGAAAAACTCGAGAGTGCGTAGTGACGCAAGAATTGCTCCTCCCACAGCATCCGGGTGAGAGATAATAACATGATTTAGCTCACTATAAAACCAACACCTGATACAAGGATGTAGAACTCATGTACTCAGAAAGAAATAAAATAATGAATAGGTACATACGTATGTATATATGCATGTATATAACTTAATTAATTGTTTTTACTTTCCCTAGCCCACATGTACAATGTACATAGTGGATAGAGAAGGTATTGCATTCCTCCAAAAATTCGAGATTTCACCGGAAGCATATGTTTTGGTGTCCCCCTAAGTCCGAAATAAGCATTTTTAGAAAAAGGTCCGTGGTGTCTGTGGACAGCATAGCTTTAAACAAAAAAGCCGTTAAATACCAAACTTAGTATTTAGGATTTTCAAGAAATCCCCCCCACCACAAACTACCCTTTACATGGAAACATTTTCGAAATTTTAGTTTTTCTCAAAAATGGCTCTTATGATTTTGATTAAAATCCTGTATGTTAAATATATTATATGTCCCAAAATACATATCTTGAATTTTCTGAGAATAGCCTCTGAAGACCTCTTTATTCTGGATGAATTTTGCAGAATTTTGCTTTACTTTTAAATCGTAAGAGATGGACAAAAACTTACTGCACAAAAAATGTAGATCTCGTCAAAACACACAATTTATCTCCTTTACGTTTTTGTTGTGGAGGTAACCGTTTTCGATATATTCCTTGTTATTGGTGTAAATTGTAAAGTGTTTATACTTTTCTCAGCCACGAAGTGTCCATTTTTCTTTTGTTCTACTCCTGGACAAGCAAAGAAACGATTTGCAATGACAATCGCATTTAAAACATTTGACTATCACTTTAGCCTAGTGCATTCCCGTAGTTCCCTTCTAATTATAAGGAACTAAGTAATAAGAAGATTTTGCTAATGTTTATCTTGGTTAGCGTTGTGTAGAAAGAAGAATTATCTTTTGTAAGAAGTTTGTAGCGCAGCTAGAGAAAGTCATGTGAGTGTAACACATCAGATTCTCACAAGCCGTATGTAGGACACAAGCTGTATAGGTGAAGCGGACTGTGAAATTCAATGTCATTGCCGGGATTTGAACCATGGATCCCATGGTCCTTAGCCGGTTGCTGTAACTACCGCGGCAGTGGTTTTTACAGGGGTTCCGGGTTTGAACCCCACGTGATGGTTCAGGAGATTATGGAATGGTGTGGAAGTATGAACGGCCTGGCTCAGCATGGAATCTTTCTCAGGTGTGGTGTTAAGACTCAAATGGTTTCCTTCCAGTTCACGATTACTATTAAACTCGTTTATTTATTTTGTTCGATATTTTCTGCCGTCGAACACATACGCATCCTTCCTAAGTTCTCCCCCACCCCCTTCAGCTATTCTTTACGCCACCACGCCTACCATTCCTTATTGCTTGTGACACTTATTATGGTGTATTAATGAGCAATGTTTCTATAACGGCCATACATAGTCCGTTCGGCTCCACCGTTGAGTCAAAAAGCACGTCTTAACTGATCGCGTTTCCCATAGCAAGTGAAGTCGCGTCTCGCGACAACAATAAATCAGGAGCATTCCCTTTAGTCATGTCCACCCTCGGGCAATGGAATTTCTACTCCTTTCGGTTCATTTTTCCACCCATCTTTCTACCTGGATTGCTTGCCAACCCATGTACTGGGCACAGTTGCACCTTGGTAAACCCCGTCTTTGCACTTTTCGACATGTTTCACATTTCTTCCCTGGCCATTTCAAATGCAAATTTGTCCCTTCTTGATGTAGTTTATATCTCCCTTATAAAATATCTTTTACTTCTGTGATATGACATGTACTGTCTCACCACTGAGCTACCATTGCAGCATGCCAGCATAGCATTAAATTGCTATGTTTTCTGGGGATGTTTCTCCTGGGTTATCATTGGTTCAAATTCCGGTTAAGGCATTGCAATTTTCGGTCTGACTCTGCCTTTCCAATTTGTGTGCTACACACGGCTGGTGTGAAAAATACAATTAATTAACAGATGATTAAACTATGAAGCCCGGGACTTATAGTACTTACGATACTGTAAGTCGCCATTCTGAAATATCATCTCAAAATAATTTGAGATCATCTTGTAGTTTGCCGGAAAACATGAGAGTTAATTGTGGAATTTAATGTTCTGCTGGCATGTTGCCATAGTAGCCCAGTGGTTACAGCAACCGGCTGGAAACAGGGAGATTCCATGGTTAAAATACCGGCTATGGCTTCGAATTTTTCAGTCTGACCCAGCTATGTATTTGTATGTATGTGTGTATGTATTATGCACGTGTGTATGTATTATGCACGTGTGTATTTATGTATGTACGTGTGTATGTAGGTATGCGTGTACTTGTACCTATATTTATGTACGTGTGTATATTTGTACGTATATATGCATGTAAGTACGTGTGTATGAATGCATGTATGTATCTAAGTGTATGCATATGTATGTCTGAGTGCCATTTGCGGTGAAATCTCGATATCAAATGTTTGGATGTAGTATAACACTTCTCAACAGTCCCTGTACCTCAGGCGGTAAAGCACCTGCCCACTGTGCGGGGGGTCCCGGATTCGAATTCCGACTGGGGGGTGTTAGCTTGTCACTTTCCAATATTATTCCAAGAGGACGGAAGTGCGAATGATAGCGTGAACGTGTGTGTGTGTGTGTGTGTGTGTGTGTGTGTGTGTGTGTGTGTGTTTTCTAATATATAAAGCACAAAGAAATAAAACCCAAAACTATACTTACACAAGTTAACACAATTACCGAAATTTCGACAAAATTTTATTTTCTCCAAAATAACTAAAAGGATTTTGATTTAAATGCCATATGTTTAAGACATTTTTATGACATATGAAGTGTGTACAGTGAATTTTCTGGGAGCTACCTCTAAAGTCCTCTTCGTTCTGTATAACTTTTGTATAACTCGTAGACCATAAAATAGGTATAGACAAAAACTTACTACGCAAAAATGTAATCTTATTAAAACAACGCAAGTTATGTCATGTAGGGCGGCGCTGTGGGTGAGTGGTTTAGACCGCTAGCCTCTCATTTAAGCGGCCTGGGATTTGTGATGGACGAAGCGGGGGTTTTCCCCGCCACTTATTCCACCAATTGCCCCATCAACACCTTTCGCTTACATGTCATATCATCCACTTCCTCATGTTCATGCCTGGCTACTGTCGACCCCTCGTAACATGTTCTCCATTCTCTGGTTTCGTGCCGAGGCTCCCCGACAGGCTTCTGACCCCTAAGCATTGGCTTGTAAGTCCTAGGGAGGTATCAGTCCTACAATTACAGAAGGGTAAGCAAACGAAACATTTTTTGTAGATTTAACCATTTCTGAGATAATCTGTGTTATTTATTTCAATTTGGAATACTTAAAACATTTCTCAGACGGGAAGTCTACATTCGTTTCATATCTCTTTTGTTTTATTCCTGGGTGTGCACAGAGAACTACATTTCAATTGTATCGCATAGCGACTAGCCTTTAGAAGATTTGACTATCGATTTAGGATAATGCATTATTACCTTATTCCCGTTTTACTTACAAGGCAGCAAGCAATAAGACAATTTCTGCCTAAGGTTTATCCCGATTAGCATGATACAGATAAAAGAATAATCTTTTGTAAGAAAAGTTTGTCTGCAGAATAAGTCAAATGAATGGAACAGATGTGAGTTTCGTTTTTGTTTTTATTATTTTAATAGTTTTCATGTTACAACAAACCTAAGTGCACAAAGCCTAACTAAGGTGTAGTTTTGGCGTTAACGCCTTGGTTAAAACATATGATGTGATCCATTCACATAACTTTCTCTAGCTGTTCTAAATACAAACGGTGCTTCAATAGTTGTTGTTTGTATTTATTTACATATTGGACGTGGAGTGTATTATGGTTCATATAAATTTTATTGTACATGAATAGTAGGAGTAGTAATTCTATTTTTAGTTATAGCAACAGCATTTATAGGTTATGTAAGGTTATTCTTACAAAATATTATTTTATTTCCATCTTCTAATCGAGATAAACATTAGCAGAAACGGTCTTACTACTTGCTTCCTTATAAGTAGAAGGGAAATAAGGAGGGAATACACTACGCTAAAGCGACAGTCAAATATTCTAAATGTAGTCACTATGTGAAAAATTGAAGTTCGGTTCCCGTTGCTTGGTCCTGTTTTAGAAAAGCTAAAATAGTTTAAAGAAAAACACATATGACTTACATTATGTGTTTTAACGAGATCTACATTTTTAAGTTTTTGTCTATCTCTTACGGTTTGATCAGGTTGCAAAATTCTGCAAAAGTCATCCAGAATAAAGAGGTTTTCAGTGGCTATTCCCAGAAAATTCAAAACATACATTTTATTTCTAAATACCTTTAATATTTTTGGTAGTCGGCTTACCCTCCTCATATGTAGGACTGACACCCTCCTAGGACTTAGAAACCTAAGGGGCAAAAGTCTGTTGGGTAGTGAACGGCACGAAACCACACAATGGAGAACCTGGAACGACTAGTCGACCCATAGCCATATCTTTAATATACGATACTTTAATAAAAATGATTAGAATTATTTTTGAGAAAATAAAAAGACATACACACACCGAACTTTTTCTAAAAATGCTTTTTTTCGGACTCAGGGGGCCTCAAAACATATATTTCCGGTGAAATCTCGGTATGGAATTTTTGGGTGGAATACAATACTTTCTCTGTTTACTATGTATGGGCCAGAGAAGTTAAAAAAATCACAATAATTGACATAATGATTAAACTATGAAGCCTTCGACGTAAAGTACTTACGACATTGTAAGTCGCCATTGGAGTACGTTATCTCAAAATAATTTGAGGTCTCCTATTGGTTTTCTGGCGATGAGGGAGGGAGGGGGTCGCGTGTCAGTGAGGACTTTAGTGCCGTACCAGCATGTTGCCAGAGTAGCTCAGTGGTTAGAGCAACTGGACGGAGAGAATAGTTTAGTCTGAACTTTTCCAAAAGGACTTTTGTTATAATATATTCAAAGATAATAAGTTATCATAAGTAATACCATGAGTGTTTTCTTCTTGTCGATAATTAACGACCGGAGCGAAGCGACGAGAGTCAATTGACCTAAGAGATGAAAACACGAGTTGTGTTTGGTCAGATAATTCAGCGAAATAGACTATTGATAATTTATAATATATAGGAAGAGAGATTTTATCAGGTTATAATTGTAATACATTAGTTCTCAAATGGTAGATGACGCATTCGATCATGTTACTTACCTAATGTTTTCTTTTATTTCTTCACTACCTCCTGAAATATGATATGGCCGACCATGTCAACAACAATGTTTATTAATAGTAATAGTAGAAATAGGGAACAATTGTTTTATTTCAGCTTTTAATAACTAATACATAAAATGGAAACAAATGTCATTTAATTTGCACTCATCGCATACATAAGAAATACAAATAATGATTATTGTCACTACATTTTTGAACTAAATACATTATGAACTGGATAAAACTTTAAATAAACACTGTAACTGAAATAATTGAAAGTACAATTGTGGAACTGACAGTTATTAAAAGTGAAGGTTGGCTGCCTGGATTGTCATCTTGTTACCAATAACCAGGACAGGGGATTAAACAAACGAACGTCAAGTACGACAAGATTTCTATAAAATGAACATCAGCATCGATAAGATGTTTCGACAATATCGCTCGAGTAAGATGACTGCGATTGGTTGAAGTTCTCAAATGGTAGACGACGCATTCGACCATGTTATTTACCTAATGCTTTCTTTTATTTTTTCACTACCTCCTGAATTTTGATATAGCCGACCGTGTCTACACCCAATGTACGAATATTGATAGCAACAATAGAAATAGGGAACAATTGTTTTATTTCAGCTTTTAATAACTAATACATAAAATGGAAACAAACGTTATTTTATTTGGTGTTACTGCACTCATCTCAATCATAAGAAATACAACTAATGAATATTTTAACTCCTTTTTTTAACTAAATACATTATGAACTGGATAAAACTTTAAGTAAACATTGTAACTGAATTAATTGAAAATACAATTAAGGAACTGATAGCTTTTAAAAGTGAAGGTTGGCTGCCTGGATTGTCACCTTGTTACCAATAACTAATAACAAAGGGGATTAAACAAACGAACGTCAAGTACAAGATTTCTATGAAATGAGCAGCGATAAGATGTTTCGACAATATCGTTCCAGTCAATTGACCGCGATTGGTTGAAATTGTCTAACATCGGCCATTGCATTGGCGCTTTAATAGTGGAGTTGAATTGTGTTAGCAACAGTTTCAGTGTTATACATGTGAATTGAATCTTACT
Organism: Hymenopus coronatus; assembly: GCA_030762935.1. Lineage (NCBI taxonomy): Eukaryota > Metazoa > Arthropoda > Insecta > Mantodea > Hymenopodidae > Hymenopus > Hymenopus coronatus. The sequence goes on from CM060898.1 coordinate 25,184,998, forward strand.
ATAGAAAACAAATGGTAGAAATGAAGCAGAGAGGACAGTGGCTGCTATTCTTGGTGGACCCAGCAGTCTGGCGCCTCTTGGTGCCTCTCCAAGAAGAACAACAAGAAAAAAAAAGGGGGTGTGAAGATCACGGACGGAATACCGTGTGTTTTACCTTCCTTTTAATACGTGCGTACACCCGCCTTTTTATAGTTGGTTAATGTAATATGATGATACAGTAGCAAGTACAGACTTAGAGTAACGCTATCCATTTGCTCGCGTGTTGTGCAACTAATGTCGAAACTCTCAGCTGCAAAATTATACGTTACCGGCGCTTCCTACATCGTGAGACTCAGCAAAAACCAACCACAGCCATTCTTGAGCCAATTTTTGTAATATCTGCCGTTCCAATACGCTTTAATGGATTAAGCTAATTATAATAACGGAAAATATGTGCACTTCAGGTTAATGACTTAAGTATTTTTCATAATTTTCCTAGAACAAATACTGAGCTTTCTTTTTTTAAAAAAAATTCAAGTGTTACATTAGCTTTCTCTAACCTTTTACTTTCTCTACACGTACTATGTACAAAGTGTATAGAGAAGGTATTGCACTCCACCAAAAAATTCGATACCGAGATTTCACCGGAAATATATGCTTTGGGATCACCTGTAACCAAAAAAAGTATTTTCAGAAAAAGGTCCGTGTGTGTGTCTGTGTGTCTGTGAACACGATAACTCAAAACAAAAATTCGGTAAAATACCAAACTTGGTATTTAAATTTAGTATCTTCCAGGGATGCGACACACAGATTTAGATAAAAATCCCCCTACCCCAAATTACCCTTTACATGGAACGTTTTTTGAAAATTTCGATTTTCTCAAAAATGGCTCTAACGATTTTGATTAAAATATCATATATTAAAGACATTTACATGAAAAATAAAATGTATATCTTGAATTTTCTGAAAATAGCCTCTGGAGAGTAGTTTATTCTGGATGAATTTTACGGAATTTTGAATAACTGCTAAACCGTAAGAGATGGACAAAACTTTACTGCACAAAAAATGTAGAGCACTTTAAAACACACAATTTATGTTATATACATTTTTTTCGTGGAGTTCATCGTTTTTGAGACATTCCTTGTTTTTGATTCTGCTATGTAAAACTTATACTTTTCTCATACAGGAATTTGTCAACTGCTGTCCATACAAACAAAGAAACTTCAGTGACATAGCAACCAGCTTTTGACTATCACTTTAACCTATGTTACTCCCTTATTTCACTTCTGCTTACAAGGAAGTAAGTAATAAGACTATTTCTGATAATTTTTTCTTGATTAGCATGAAGTAAATAGAAACATAAGCTTTTCAACAATAATTTGTTGCAGTGATGTAGAGAAAGTCATGTGAATGGAACACAGCTTTTTTTATTCAGGGCCTCAAACGTATTTCTGGTAAATAATTTGGTATCGATTTCTTTACCTACTGTGCTCATTGTGCGTACATGGTAGAAAATGTAATAAATACAATGTTTTTGTTGAAATCCTGAGCGAAAAAAAATATATATGAAACGGATGAGAAGCTACCCCCCCTCCCTGCATTATTCCCATCTATACATTACATGGAGCATTTTTCGAAAATGTTGATTTTCTTAAAAATGGCTCTAACGATTTTATCCAAGTGCTGCCATATGTTTAACATATGCTCATGATAAACAAAATACATTACTTGAATTTTCTGGTAATAATCTCTGAAGAGCACTTTATTCTGGTTGACTTGTAACTAGTGAACCTAAGAGATAGAAGAAAAAAACAAACTTACAGAACAAAAAATGTAGATTTCGTTAAAACACACAATTTATGTCATATACATTTTTGTAGAGTTAACTGTTTCCAACATATTCTTCGTTATTGCTTTCAATTTTAAACCATTTTTTTCCTTATTTAGTTTTGTCTCTCCTTCATTTTACTCCTGACAAGCAAAGAGAACCAAATGTAAATTGTTTTACTTAAAATATTCTACAATCGGTTTAGCCTAGTGTATTCCCTTAGTTCCCTTCTACTTATAAGGAATTAATAATAAGACCATTCTGCTAAACTTGGAATAGAAAGAGGAATAATTTCTTGTAAGAAGTTTGATGGTAGAACTGGTAGAGAAAAACCATGTAAGTAGAACACATGAGATTGTTCTTCTTTGCTTATACCATCCTCATATGAATAATATACACATTTCTTTTGACTTCAATATTTTTACTTTCTCTACACATACTATGTACTACATAGTGATAGAGAATTTATTGTAATGCGCCCAAAAATTAGATATCAAGATCTCGCCGGAAAATGTATGTTTTGAGGCCCCCAAAATTAGAAACATATGTGTGTGTGTGTCTGTGGGCAGCATAGCTCAAAAACGAAAAGACTGTTAAATACCATTTTCTTAAATATGTCTCTAACGATTTTGTTAAAATACCACATATTAAAGTCATTTCCATCACAAATAAAATGTATATCTTGAATTTTCTGGGAATAGCTTCGGAACAGTTGTTTATTCTGGATGAATTTTGCTGAATTTTGCATAACTAGTAAACCGTAACAGATAGACAAAGTTTTATTACACAAAAAACGTAGATCTCGTCAAAACACACAATTTATGTCGTTTACGTTTTTGTTGTGGAGATAACCGTTTCCGAGATATTCCGTCATTGACTTGCACGAATGTGTCAAATGAATTTTTAGTATTTAGCAATGACACAAGTTCTGTAAAGCTGGCGCTTTGATATTTTACACTCTAGTGGATAATTGTAAATTTTTGCATCGGAAATTCTATAACATATTTGTAAATATGTATTGTAATTTGTTGACATTTATGAAGAGTATATAATACAATAATCATATTTTAGTTTTATATAATTACTAACACTAACTATTATGTCGATAGTTAGAATGCTATCATCTGACATTACATTAGTGTTACATATAATGAAATTATGTTTATTTATACATTTATCATTAATTTTTGATACTCTTTGTTTTTATGTGATTGGAAAAAAAAAAGGAAGTTCATGTGCTTTTATAGAGCACATTAAGTATAGTAGAGGCCTCAAATACAAATGGTGTGATTATATGTCTATTCTGCTGTTTTTGTAACCCAAGCTGTAAGCACGAGCTTTATACATTTGCTTTCCATTGTATATAAACATATATATATATACATGTATATGTCTTGACAAGTTCTATGTTCAGTGGCTTCCTGGCCTAAACGAACCTACAGAATGCTTTCTAATCTAATCTTTTTGTTTCAATTGTAAAGCACATATACTTTTCTCAGACCGGAAGTGTCCGTTTTTCTTTTGTTCTACTGCTAGCCAAGCAAAGAAGCGATTTGTAATCACAATCGAATAACGACAATTTTAAAACATTTGACGATCTTTAGCATAGCGCATTCCTTAAGTTTCCTTCTCCTTATAAGAAACTAAGTAATAAGAACATTTTCCTAATGTTTATCTCGATTAGCATGGTGAATAATCTTTTGTAAATAGTTTGATCTTAGAAAAGCTAGAATAAATTATATGAGTTTAACATAAAACTTTTATAACTATTATATTGGATTTAATTCTTTTTCTTAATGTTGTTGATGTTCATGTACTGTTTCAACAGTGCAAGATATCTGATGCGAAGTTGCGATCTTGTGAGAAAATGGTCTATTGCTGAGTAATGGCTGAATATTTAGCATCGCTAAGCATCATGATCGTCTCGCTGGATTTTGTTTCTTTAATGACGTTGCCATCAGTCTCTGAGAGAATCATGGCCTCTTATATACGTTTCTTACTAAAAAATGTTCATTCCAAAGCCTCCTGCTGCTCTATTGTGAAGGCGCTGTTCCCACGCTCGAATTCCGTGCTCCGTGTCTTTTTGTTTGGCTCTGTGCGCTATTGCCGGTGGTCTGCTGCAGAAGACATTGCCGTGGCTCCTTGCTGACAGGGTCTCATGGACCGGAGTCCACAACAGATCCTGCTTTCGTTTCTCATCACTAGAGAACCTAACTTTAGGCGCTACAACTCTGATGGGCTTTCTCAACCTTCTCTGCAAAGACACTCCTTACAGAAGTTTATTCTTCTTTCTGCTTCATGCTAATTAAACTAAACATACACGTAATGTTCTAATTACTTAATTCCTTATAAGCAGAATGGAACTAAGGGGACGCACTAGGCTAAAGCGATAGTCAAATGTCTTAAAAGCTGTCGCTAGGGCTTTGTCATTTTTTTTGTAATGCTTAACGCCCGCTTTTACTACTTGTGGCACCGCAGGCGATGGCACTGGTGGTACATGAAATGAAGATGGAGAACCGGTGGAATGAGATGGTGGGGGAAACCAGAGAACCTGGAGAAAACCCACACCTACGCCACTTTGTCCACTACATATCTCACATGCGTTCGCTTGGGATCGCAATGAAATGAAATGGCGTGTTATTTATGGACGCTATTTAACTACTGTGGTGACTTGGGCGTGAAAGACCGCTTATTTTTGCTCAGAGGCCTCTCTATCAGACTTTTTTTTTTTAAACCGTACCGGAGTCTGATCAGGACTCCGGCGCTGTATCCCCGTTTACATTCCCCCCTCCCTAAATTTACTTATGATTACTGGTTTTACTGTTCCTTTACACAAACATATACACATTGCACAAACATATAACACCCATGCCCAAGGCGGTACTCGAACCCACGATTCACCAAAGGAGACGCCTTAGCGAGCATGGCCATGGGGACCGGCTGCTTGAGGTTCTTTTATGTGCCATAAATCTACGTCACGGAACCAACGGCTTTACTTCCCTTCCGAAGGAAGCCATGCTAAGGATTTTACACCCAAAAAATCCATCGTCCTCCAGCATTTCAACCAGCGACCTTGGGTGTAAGAAGTTAGCATGGTAACCATTACACCACGGAAGCCGTCTAGGTGAGAGCCATTGTCATTGCAATTCGCTTCTTTGCATGACCAGAAGTAAAACAAAAGAAACACGGATGATTTCTGTTTGAAAAAAAAATATTAAGCATTTTAAAATTTAAACCATTAACAAGGAATATCTCGGAAACGATTAGTTCACAACAAAAGTGTAAAGGACATAAATTATGTGTTTTGATAAGACCTACGTTTTTATGTTGCTAATTTTTGTCAATCTCTTACGGTTTACCATAGGACTTTAGAGGCTATTCGATGGAATTCAAGATGTCAGTTTTATTTACCTGATAAACATCTGTAATACAAGCATTTAAATCAAAATCGTGAGAGCTATTTTTGAGAAAATCAATATTTTCGAAAATATTTCCATATAAAGGTTAGTCCAGTGCGGAGGGATTTTCTTGAGAATCTTCGTGTCGCATCCTTGGAAGATACTAAATTTAAATACAAATTTTGTATTTAACGGACTTTTAGTTTTTGAGCTATGCTGTCCACAGACACACACACACATACTGGCCTTTTTCTAAAAATACATGTTTTAAATTCAGGGGGTCTCAAAACATGTATTTCCGGTGAAATTTCTGCATAGGATTTTTGTGTGGAATACAATAACTTTTCTATTCACTATGCACATAGTACGTGTAGGGAAAGTAAAATAGTTATTTCAGTAACTAGAGTATAATCTGACTGCTTGTGACGCGAATATTTGTTTAGTGTGGGCGGAATGTTATAATGAGATTAAACATGTGTTACATGCAACGTTTTATACATTTTTAGCATTAGTATAGTTAATACATTTGCTAAATAAAAAATTATAATCTATCAGAAATAACAGATGTATGACGTAATATGGTTGCTAAGCTGATGCTGTTCCATTTGTTTCCACACTTATGTACACAGGAAAACGGAAGGTAACGATAAAACTGTTTAAAATATGCCTTGTATTTCGCTTGACATTTTGAGCGAAGCCAAGAGTGCTGAGAGTTTATTAACTTCAGAAAAATCAAAAGATGCTTACGAAAAAGAACATGAAAAGTTTTGTCTATGAAACGAAAAACGCGTTAGCTTAACTAATGAAACCACATTACTGGCATACTTGTAATTATGCAAACAATTATTATTTCTTAATATGGCAAGTGATTTAAAGTTAGATAGTAAGTGATGTTTTCTTTTTTCAGTCGAAGATTTTACGTCTTCGACGCTCTGGTGTGTATATTCAAAGGTGAAATGTATACTTAAATTGAAAGAAAACGTCACCTCATATTTTAATAAGGTTTTTGATTTCTTGAAGAAGATTTCAGCTCAGTGGGATTATAAACCAAAAAAATCTGATTGCTCCATTCCCATGACATTCTGTACATCTCAGTAACAAATTATTGTTAATTAGCGTATTCTTCCATCTAGTTCATGCTAATCGAGATAAATATTAGCAGAAATGTTCTTATTACTTAGTTCCTTATAAGAAGAAGGGGAATAAGAGAACTCTAGGCTAATCCGATAGTCAAACGTTTTAAAATATGATTTCCATGGGACTGAAGTCCGTTTCTATGCGTGGCCAGGTGTTCACAAGTTCCCGTATGAGAAATGTTTTAAGTATTTTAAAACTGAAACCAATAACAAGGAATATCTCGAAAACGGCCAACTCCACGAAAAAAAAAATGTATATGACACAAATGTAAGTTTTTGTCTATCTCTTACGGTTTACCAGTTATACAAAATTCAGCAAATTCATCCAGAATGAAGAGATCTTTTGAGGCTATTCCCAGAAAATTCAGAATAAACATTTTATTTGTCATGTCAATATCTTAAATATAAGACATTTTTAAAAAAAAATCGTTAGAGCTATTTTTAAGAAAACCAAATTTTTTGAATGTTTTTCTATGTAAAGGGTAGTTGAGAGTGGGGGATTTTCTTGAAAATCTTCGTATCGCATCCTTGGAAGATACTGAGCTTAAATACCAAGTTTGGTATTTAAGAATTTTCGTTGTTGAGCTATGCTGCCCACAGACAACACACGGATACATTTCTAACAAATGTTTACTTTCTCACTATGTACATAGTCTATGGAGAAGGCATTGTATTCCACCCAAAAATTCGATACCGAGATTCACCGGAAATACATGTCTTGGGTCCCCCTGAATAAAAAAAAAAACAACAAAAAAAACGGAAAAAGGTCCGTGTGTGTGCGTGTGTGAGTGTCTGTGTGTATGTATGTGTGTGTCTGTGTGTATGTGTGTGTGCCAGTGGTCAGCATAGCTCAAAAACGAAAAGACCGTTAAATACCAAGCTTGGTCTTCCAAGGATGCGAAGCGAAGATTTTTCAAGAAAATCCCTCCACCCCCAACTACCCTTTACATGGAACTTTTCCCCAACATTTTGATTTTCTCAAAAATGGCTCTAACGATTTTGATTAAAATATCGTATATTAAAGATACTTATCTGACAAATAAAATGTATATCTTGAATTTTGTGGGTATAGCCTCTAAAGACTGCTTTATACTGGGTGAACTTTGCTGAATTTTTCATAACTGTAAACCGTAAGAGATAGACAAAAACTTATCACACAAAAAATGTACAGCACATTAAAACACACAATTTATGTTATATACATGGAACTTCAGTCACAAAGCAACCAGCTTTTAATTATCATTTTAACCTATGGTACTCATTTATTTCGCTTTTACTTACAAGAAAGCAAGTAATAAGACTATTTCTACCAATTTTTTCTTGTTTAGCGTGAAGTAAATAGAAGCATAAGCGTTTTAACAATAGTTTGTTGCAGAGATGTAGACAAAGTCATGTAAAATATACACATCAGATGTTTTTTAATTAAGGGGGTCCCAATACATGTATTTCCGGTGAAATCTCAGTACCGAATTTTTGGGTGCAATACAATACTTTCTCTTCCCGCCTGGGCAGTGTGGTGGTAGCGTATCTGCCTCACATTCAATAGGTCGCGAAGTCGAATCTCGATTAGGGTGAGTTACCCGGATAGTGTTTTTTCGGGGTTTTCCCTTGTCCTGAGAAGACGAATGCTGAGTAATTTTAAGCTCCATGGACTCCGAGATCATTTGAGCACCATTTCACCAATTTCATACATCGTCCGATACGACCTAACCATCCTCTATAGAACTATGCACTTTGTACGTGTAGAGAAAGTAAATATGGCCCTACGTGGTAAATAAGAATCAATTCGTTCTACCGCCACCGCAACGCTAGTGTCGCAGTACCATGCATGCGGATTCGTCTCTCTGGTCCATTCCCTGTACACTGACGCCATTACAGGCGGATTTTATTGCATTCACAGTTGCTAGTGATCGTTCAAAAGTTTAGGACAATTTCTGAGAGAGATTTACGGTGAAAATGTAGTGACAGATGAAATGGTGAGAAAGTGGGTTAGGCAATTCAATGATGGATAATCCAATGCTCATGATGAAGCACGTAGTGGGCAGTCTTCTGTTTTCACTAATGGTTTGATTGAACAAGTGAATGAAACAATTCGTGAAAACAACCTGTTCACAATAAAAATGCTTTGTTGTGTTCAGCAGTAGCTGTCTTCACTGACGCAGCTTTCTAAAGTTGATTTCCCGCTGCGACTAATACCTGAACAATGGTGGTAACTATATCGAAAAGTAGGTTAAGGAATGCTATTTTATGTTCAAAAAAATGTTGTTGCAAAAACAAATATTTTATGCCTTTTTTCCAAACCGGGGGTTACTTTCTAGACACGCCTCGTATATTAACATTCTCGATACATGTGTGTTCTACTTTCAACTTTTATTGTAGTCTCTATAATTGCTGTATTGTAACTTGTGCTTATAACAGCTACGGTACTAGTGGCAGCAGTATGGTTTATATAGAATACATTTTAAAACATAATGATCCTGCCCCAACCATCTTCCAAAGTCTACAATTTGGCATTAGGGTGTGTGCGATTGGACCCAAACCACGCTGTTGCTAAGACTTCTACTTACTGGTCCCTTAACTGAGACGCGATTCTCGACTTGCAAGCAGAGTCTCCAGAAAGCAGATTTTACTACATTGCCTCTAGCCCATAATACAGAGTCTTCTTTTGTTTGCTAATGGTTATTACCCAACGGTAGGGGGGAGCGCTTCTCTTTGAGTGCCACCATGTTTTGGAGAAAACTATAAATTATACATTTTCGTTGCATAGTCGACTTAGGACTAGCTAGGACTGACGCCCCCTAGGACTTACAAGCGAATGGCTAGGGGTCAGAAGCCTGTACATTATACATAAGCACATAAATTCATAAACAGTGGAAAGGTTATGTTATGCTGGAACTTTCGAAGGGGTATTGGTCGGTATCGATAGGGATTGGCTGTCACACTTGAGCTGTGGTGATAAGAGGGTTGTCTGATAAGTCCTGGGCTTCACACAGATGTGGCACCACTGGTTTTCGAATGACAGCATTTTAAACAAGACAACTTTAGAGTTTTCACAAAAATGGAGGATTTGGAAAACCGAGCAGTGATTAAGGGGTTAACGCCTAAAGAAATCAAGGAGGAAATGGACAGTACTTCATATTCAATGATTAAAAGGTGGGTTGCAGAGTTTCAAATGGGACGTACGAGCACTAGTGATGAGCCTCCCTCTGGAAGCCCTGTAGAAGTGACAACTCTAGAGATAAATAAAAAATCTGATGTAATCCATTTACATGACTTTCTCTATATCTTTGCAACAAATTTTTGTTCAAAAGTTTATGCTTCTATTTACTTCATGCTAAGTGAGAAAAAATTAGCAGAAATAGTCTTATCACTTGCTTCTTTATAAGTAGAAGCGAAATAAGGGAGTAGCATAGGTTAAAGTCATGGTCAAAAGCTGGTTGCTATGTGACTGAAGTTCCTTTGTTTCTATGGACAGGAGCTGATAAATTCCTGTATGAGAAAAGTATACGTTTTTTAAGGCTGAAAGAAAAAAACAAGGAATGTCTAAAAAACGATCAACTCCACGAAAAAAAATGTATATATCATAAATTGTGTGTTTCAATGTGCTCTACATTTTTTGTGTGGTAAGTTTTTGTCTATCTCTTACGGTTTACCAGTTGCACAACATTCCGTAAAATCTATCCAGAATAAAGTAGTCTTCAGAGGCTATTCCCAGAAAATTCAAGATACACATATTATTTGTCAAGTATATATCTTTAATATATGATATTTTAATCAAAATCGTTAGAGCCATTTTTTAGAAAATCAAACTTTTCGAAAATTTTTCCATGTGAAGGGTAGTTGGGGGTGGGGGGATTTTCTTGAAAATCTTCGTGTCGCATCCTTGGAAGATACTGAACTTAAATACCAAGTTTGGTATTTAACGGTCTTTTCGTTTTTGAGCTATGCTGCCCACAGACACACACACACATACACACAGACACACACGGACATTTTTCTATAAATGCTTTTTTTTTATTCAGGTGGTCTCAAAACATGCATTTCCGGTGAAATCTCGATAGCGAATTTTTGGGTACAATGCAATACCTTCTCTATACAATATGTACATAGTACATGTAGAGAAGGTAAAAATTCATCGTTTAGTATTGGAAGACCGCAGATTAAAGTTGTTTGAGATAGCAGAGGCTCTAAGCATATCAAAGAACATGCAGGTAATATTTTAAGTAATGTTTTGGGCTTTCACAAGGCCAGTGCCAGATGGGTGCCGCGTTTCTTGACACCTGATCAAAAGTTGCAGAGAAAAACTGTTTCTGTTAAGAATGTGGAGCTCTACTGTAAAAATCCCAGTGAATTTTTGAGACGGCTTATTACCATGGATGAAACTTGGATACATTACTGCACTCTAGAAAGTAAATCACAGTCAAAACAGTGGATTGCGCAAGGTGAACCAACTCCAAAAAAGCAAGGTGAATTTTGTCAGCTAACAAATTTATGGCGAGTGTTTTCTGGGACGCACAGGGAACTGTTTTTATTAATTACTTATAAAAGCGTAAAAGTATCACTGGTGGCTACTACGCAAGCTTACTGCAACGTTTGAGTGATGAAGTAACCTAATTTGGCAAAAAAAAAAAAAAAAAAAAAAAAAAAATCTTGTTTCATCACGACGATGCTCCGGTCCATCGTTCAGTCATTGCAATGGGAAAATGTGCGAATTAAAGTTGGAATTGCTTGGACATCTACCCTATTCGCCAGATCTAGCATCCAGTGACTACCACGATTCCCAAACCTCAAAAAATTTCTTGGAGGACGAAGATTTCACAGCAGCGAGGAGGTAATTGATGCGGTAAACAGCAGTTTTGAAGACCTTGATAAATCACACTACAGAGATGGTTCAATTAAATTAGAACACCGATATGACAAATGTATTGGTCTTTCTGGAGATTATGTTGAGAAATAAAGCAAAAAAAAAAAAAAAAGTTTAAATACTGTTTTCATTGAGAGGCCCGGGACTTATCAGCTGACCCTCGTATAACTGTCACTGGGCTGTCTCAAGGGACAAGTAATAATGCAGTGATTTTACTGTGTGCTTATATAAGTTGTTCCTGAGAGCTTAAACAGTCTGTGTAATATCTAACACTTTTTAATGGACTGGAAAGGACATGTTGGTTGAATGTAAACAGAAGGGAAGGCGCGAAACTCTCCAGGTATAACATTACGCTGTAGCGTATCAACAATAGAGTGACATCTGGCGGTGTAGCAACAGGTGTGGCTTCCATTTCACCCTCAACGCCTGCAGCGCGCTAATTACTTCCCTTTGTATGTGCGACCAAAACTCGCGCCAAGGGAAGCAGATCTTATCGGCAAACTTGATATTATCTACTAAAAGGTGACAAACTGTGCTAGCATGAACACAGTCATCATAACCATCTACACGAAATATGTGTTTTGCTAATTCACATGAATGAATACTGTCGCGCACCTTTTCTTGAGCGCTAGTTTTAAGGGGAAGCGAGTGCCGAGGGAAGAAGAGAAAGAGCCCGCGTGTCTTTTCGAGTCTTGTCTTTTGAGCTTCTGAGCTATTATGGTGAATAGGTTATCTAGTGTACTGCGAACTAGATGGATTATTAAACGAAACACAAATACATTGAGTTTTATTTATGGACGCTCTTAAACATCTTTGCTGTTCTTAGCGTCCCATTCTATATTGGGCTTGAAACACCTCTTAAGTTTGCTCAGAGAAGAATATTGTCTCAAATTTTAATAATTAAAGGATTTAACATATAGTAAAGGAAATATAAAATGGTTAAAATTTGCCCTGTTAAAATGTAAGGATCTTCACTCTTTATCAGGCTTGAGGTTCTTTACATGCGTAAATCTACGACATGGGACCAACATCTTTAGATAGATATGTAGAATAGATGGACGGATGGATAGAAGGATGGATGAACGGATATTTTATTTCACTGCTTAGGGTATTGCGTAGTGGCAGTGCTGTCATGTAATATTACAATGAAAGAATTATAATTAATACTAAGTCGAAAGTAATAATAATAACAACAATATAACAATAATACCCCGTCAGACTAATAAAACAATGTAATATTTATAGTACACTGCCAAGCTACTCCCAGAGTCTAAATATAATTAGAATATTTAAAACCTTTACAATAAATTCTTAAATGAAAAATATTCGCTGTGGTCCCAATCTGGAAGCTCGGTACAAGAAATATGGCAAAATTTTAAAAAAATTGTTATGGAGGCAACATATAAATTTATACCCCGTAAAATGCTAACTAAAAACCCTGACCCGGAATACTACAATAAAACAGTAAAACGGCTAAAGAAACAAGTGAGGAGAGCATATAGTTCACGAAAAAATAGTGGTTATCGAGCAAATAAATTCCGAGTTTTGTCAAACAAACTTCTATTAGAAAAGATTACCACGGAAGAACATTTCTTAAAAAGTATTCTCTCGTCTGACAGGAATAGTTGGCAGCAATTTTTTAAATTTGTGAGAAGGCGCAGGGGAAACGCAGAAATCATTCCAGAAATCAAGAACGGAAATATACTAATGGCCGATTCATTATCAAAAGCCGAAGTGTTTAATCAACATTTCGCTTCAATTTTTCGAGTAAAGAGCAATGCCAGTATTAAAAGAACGGAAGGGCCCCCTATGACAGTGAAACCAAGCGACATTAGAAGACGGTTAGCTAAATTAGGAAAACATAAATCAGTCGGGCCGGATGGCATTTCGGGCGACTTTCTTAAGATTGGGGGGGAGGCAATCGTTCCATACATACTGAGGCTATTCGAAGTAACAGTAAATAACGGAAGTATACCGCAAGATTGGAAGCAGGCTATAGTTGTGCCTATTTATAAAGCAGGGGATCGAACAAATGCGGCAAACTATAGACCAGTTAGTTTGACATCAGTAGTAAGCAAACAAGTTGAGCATCTTATAGCACAATATTTAAGACGCGAATGGGATAAAACGCATTGGCTCTTCGAAGGCCAACATGGTTTCCGGAACAGACATTCTTGTGAGAGTCAACTAGTAGTTGTTTGTCAGGATGTAGCCGATACACTTGACTTGGAAAAGTACATGCAATAATAATTGATTTTTCTAAAGCGTTTGACCTTGTACCTCATGGACGACTAATAGAAAAACTTTGTAATCTGCAAATAGACAACAGAGTGATAACTTGGATTCGGGAATTCTTGAGCGAACGAACCCAAAGAGTGCGGGTGGGAAATAAATTATCGTCTCCTACAAATGTAACTTCTGGTGTGCATATATAAATGATTTACGGGAAGGGATAACATCTCAGATTCGCCTATTTGCAGACGATTGTATAATCTATAGAAATATTAGCGGTAAATGTGACACAATAGATCTACAAGAAGATTTAAACAAAATTCAACTCTGGGCAAAATATAATAAAATGGAAATAAATCCAAACAAATGTAAAACAATTATATTTTCAAGGGCAAGAATAGTAATAAACGTAATATATAAATTAGACAATAAGAAAATACTGAGAGTAAATAGCACCAGATATTTAGGGGTAATACTAAATCAAAGATTGGAGTGGGGGGAACATGTGAACTCGATCACTGGGAAGGCGTGGAAAGCGTTGCATTTCGTAATGAGGATTTTAAAACGTAGCAATGGAAAGTCGCGAAATTTGGCATATACTTCTTTAGTTCGACCAATATTAGAATATAGTGCTGCATGCTGGGATCCGTATCGCGTGGGGCAAAAACTGGCACTAGAGAGAGTTCAAAAAAGAGCAGCTAAATTTGTAGACAGAAGTAAACGATTCGAAAATCATACCAGCACTGCTACTTCCTGGGAAACACTAGAAAAACGCAGGAGACGAGCAAGGCTATGTGCCATTTTTAGAGCCTATAAGGGGGAACCTGCATGGAAAGACATATCCAAACGATTATTAAAGCCATTATACTGTGGGAGGAATGATCACTCGGAAAAGATAAGAAATAGGGAACAGAAAACAGCTATAGGTAAATTCTCCTTCACAAATAGAACAATAAACGAATGGAACAAAATACCTGCAGATTTACTGGAGACTTTGCCTCAAAGTGTAAATAGTTTTAAAAAGAGACTAAAGAAGAGTGATTTATAGTCAGGATAGTAAATAAAAACATTGCGTTATTATTACTGTTGTTACAATTATGTATGTATTAGTATACTATGATGTCATTGGCATTTTAACAGTGTATTATTCACATTATTGTTTATTTAACTCATTGTATTATTACATTGACAGCGTTGCCGCCGGGCCACGCCCAAGCAGTGAAATAAAGTATCTATCTATCTATACAATGTTTCATAGTGAAAGTACAATATATACTAACTATCCTGAGTATAGATATATACCATTCTTCCTCTTTTTAAAGCCATTTACACATTGAGACAAAGTCTTCAGTAACTCTATGTATTTTGTTCCAGTTGCCAAAGAAAATTTTGTTAAGTCAGTCTTTTGTTCCATATTTCTTGTTTTTGCAAGCTGATCATTTCGTCCCCAATTATATTGGAGTTAAAAACATTTACCATGCAGATATCCCCTTAACGGCTCTGAAAATTGTATATAGGTATGCTCGTTTTCTACTTTTTCTAAAGTTTCCCAGGAAGTAACTGCGCAAGCATGATTTTCAACTAGTTTTCCTCTACCACACATTTAGCTTCTTTTTTTTTTTAATTTTCTCGAGTATTAATTTTTACTTTCTCTAGCCCCATATGTACAATGTACATAGGAATAGAAAAGTATTGTATTCCACCCAAAAATTCGATACCGAGATTTCACCGGAGATACATGTTTTAGGACCCCCTGTATTAAAAAAAAAAGCATTTTGAGAAAAAGGTCCATGTGTGTGTGTGTCTATGAACACGATAACTCAAAAACGAAAAGTAACTAAAATACCAAACTTGGTATTTAAGTTTAGTATCTTCCAGGGATGCGACACGAAGATTTTGAGAAAAATCCCCCCAACCCAAACTACCCTTTACATGGAATTTTTTTCGAAAATTTTGATTTTCTTAAAAATGGCTCTAACCATTTTGATTAAAATACCATACATTAATGATATTTACCTGAAAAATAAAATGTTTATCTTGAATTTTCTGGGAATAGCTTCTAAAGACCTGTTTATTCCGGATGAATTTTGCTTAATTTGGCATAACTAGTAAATCGTAAAAGATAGACAAAAATTTACTATACAAAATATGCAGGCCTTTTTAAAATACACAAGTTATGTCATATACATTTTTCTCGTGGAGTTTACCGTTTTCGAGGTATTCATTGTTATTAGTTTCAGTTGTAAAATACTTCTACTTTTCTCAGACGGGAGTGTCTGTTTTTCTTTTGTTCTACTCCTGGCCAAGAAAAGAAGCGATTTGTAATGTCATTCGCATAACAACAGCTTTTAAAACATTTGACTATTGGTTTAGCCTAGAGTATTCCCTTATTTTCTCACTACTTATACGGAACTAAATAATAAATTGTGCTAATGAGCACCACGATTAGCAAGGTGCAGAAAGAAGTAGAATCTTATGTATGAAGTTTGTAGAAGAGCTAGAGAAAGTCATGTGAGTGTAAGACATCAGATTTTTGACCTACCCGATACGGATCCCAGCATGCAGCTCTGATTTAACTAACGATGTGAACGATAAACTCCGTTGCTGCGTTTCAATATCCTCATTACTACTCCCTTTATCTCTCTCCCAAAGGAAGCCACGTTAAGACTTTTACGTCCGAAATAAACCCATCGCCTTCAGCCGAGTTTAAACACACGACCTTGGAAAACTAGCATGTTACTCCTAGACAAAATGAAACACAGACGTGTATGTGCGTGAACTCTAGGATCTACAACAGAATGTAGGTTTAGCATTGAATCCACTCTATGCCTTGTGGATAGCGTATTTCATGTCTCAATTTTGTTGATCTGCTTTGCCTCCGATATTGCGCAAAATCTAGTAAATCTAGACTAGGGAACCCAGCACCCAAGAAAGCGTTTGCGCATAGTAGGTATTTTTACTTTCTCTACATAACTATGTACATAGTATATAGAGAAGATATTGTAATAGACCCCAAAATTTGATACAGAGTTTTCACCGTAAATGCATGTTTTGAGACCCCCTGAATCCAAAAAAAATAACTTTTAGAAAAAATGCCCGTATGTGTCTGTCTATGTGTCTGTCTGTGAGTGTGTCTGTGTGTATGTGTGTGTGTCTCTGTGAGCAGCATAGCTCAAAATCGAAAAAACTTGGTATTTAGGTTTGGTATCTTCCAAGGATGCGACACGAAGATTTTCAAGAAAATCCTCCGACCCCAACTACCCATTACATGGAACTTTTTTCGAAAATTTTGATTTTCTAAAAAAAATGATTATAACGATTTTGATTAAAATATCATATATTAAAAATATTTACCTGACAAATGAACTGTATGTATATCTTGAATTTTCTGGAATTAGCCTCTGAAGGCTACTTTATTCTGGATGAATTTTACGGAATTTTGCATAACTCTAAACCGTAAGAGATGGACAAAAACTTACCACACAAAAAATGTAGAGCACGTTAAAGCACACATTTTATGTAATATAAATTTTGTCGTGGAGTTGATCGTTTTTGAGATATTCCTTGTTTTTGGTTTCATCTTTGAAAAACTTAAACTTTTCTCATACAGGAATTTGTCAGCTCCTGTCCATACAAACAAAGGAACTTCAGTCGTATAGCAACCAGCTTTTGACTATCACTTTAACCTAAGGTATTCCCATATTTCGCTTCTACTTACAAGGAAGCAAGTAATAAGACTATTTCTACTAATTCTTTTCTCGATTAGCATGAAGTAAATAGAAGCATAAGCTTTTTTAATATTGTTGCAGAGACGTAGAAAAAGTAATGTGAATGGAACACATCAGATTTTTATTTCATAATATGGTAGTTGTGCAAGGGAATGCAAGAAGTGAAGATGCAGTTTACCACCAACAGATGATCTAGACACGCCTTAAACGAATGGAAAAGCATGTTATGTGTAAAATTCACACGATTATCTCCACTTATTACGATTTCACAGGAATCTCTTATGCATTATGCTATTCACATAGAATAGTTATTTATGATACAAGTGGTAAAAATGGTGTTTTGTATTGTGAGTAGGAAGCTTGCAAAACGAGGCCGTAGGCCGAGTTTCGTAATCCTACGAACAATATAAAAAAAAATTTAACACGTGTGTCATACATTATTACTTTCTCTATAGGCACTATGTCCATAGTGTATAGAGAATGTATTGCACTCCACCAAAAAATTCGATACCGAGATTTCACCGGAAATATATGTTTTAGGACCCCCTGTATCCATAAAAAGCATTTTCAGAAAAAGGTCCGTGTGTGTGTCCGTGTGTCTGTGAACACGATAACTCAAAAACGAAAATAAGGTAAAATACCAAACTTGGTATTTAAGTTTAGTATTTTCCAGGGATGCGACACGAAGGTTTTGAAAAAAATCCCCCCACCCCAAACTACCCTTTACATGGAACTTTTTTCGAAAATTTCGATTTTCTCAAAAATGGCTCTAACGCTTTTGATTAAAATATCATATATCAAAGACATTTACCTGACAAATAAAATGTATATCTTGAATTTTCTGGGAATAGCCTCTGAAGAGTAGTTTATTCTGGATTAATTTTACGAAATTTTTAAGAACTGCTAAACCATAAGAGATGGACAAAAACTTACTACACAAAAAATGTAGAGCATATTAAAGCACACAATTTATGTTATATACATTTTTTTCGTGGAGTTCATCGTTTTTGAGACATTCCTTATTTTTGGTTTCTGCTATGAAAAACTTATATATTTCTCATACAGGAACTTGTCAACTCCGATCCTTATAAACAAAGGAACTTCATTGACATAGCAACCAGCTTTTGACTATCACTTTAACCCATGGTACTCCCTTATTTCGCTTCTACTTACAAGGAAGCAAGTAATAAGACTATTTCTGCTAATTTTTTCTGATTAGCATAAAGTAAATAGAAGTATAAGCTTTTTAAGAATAATTTGTTGCAGGGATATAGAGAAAGTCATGTGAATGGTATACATCAGATTTTTTTTAGATAGTTCTCAAAATTTATTAACATATTATAAATATACATAGATTGTTTTTCCTATTTCACGCAGTTCATGCTTAACGGTCTAAGATATTCAGTTTTTGCGTTGCCTAGCATCAGTGCTGACAACATGATGACTTACTCGTACAGAACGAAAACGTTTTATACAACGAAGGCAGTGAAAATAATAAACCTATGTCATACTGGTTTCTTGATTTTTTTGGAAGTATTTGTAATTTTGGTCTCTCCGCTGCTTGCATAATTTTGTCTGATTCAACAGATTTTATGTTTATGACATTCAAAAATACAAAATAAAATACAATCGCATAAACATTTTCAGAAAAATCTGTACAGAAATATATACATTTGATATTTGATTCTCAGTGCCTCTTAAAGGATTTGACTGTAGCTTTAGTCTTGTGTGTGTGTGTGTATATATATATATATATATATATATATATATATATATATATATATATATTTTCTTTTCTTCTACTTATAGGGAACTAGTTAAAACATCATTTCTGCTAATGTTTATCTCGCTTATAATGAAGTAGGTAGAATAAGAATATTTTACAAGAATATTTTATTTGCAGAAAGGTAGAGAAAGTCATGGGAATGGAACAAATCAGATTTTTCTTCCTTAGGCTTCTGTAACTTTCGGCAAGGCATAAAGCCCTCCGTGAAAATTGTTCCTAGGTATGAACATATCCCCTTTCGTTTTATGATGTTGCGATTTGATTCACCGCTCGGAACAGCTCAGAGTATAGTAAATCATGAATAACTGAGTGACCTCAGGTAGCCCACTATGGCATTTGACACGATAGTATAACGTTTCAAAGTTACCGCCTGCAGCTGCCTTCATGGTCCACTTCAGATGACACTCTTTTCGCATTTCCCACATTGGTTTCGGTCACCCCATAACGCTTGTATCCATCCTGAAGCTGTGAAGAATTCTGATGAACTACACAGAAGCCGACAGAAATTAAAGCTCCATTATACAATTTTTATTAATATTATAAGGAGGGAAAACTTCTACAGAAGTAGCATTTATTCTGTACATTTTGTTGTTGTTAAATTAACTTTCAAATTTGAATATTGAATTCAACTCTACTCAGGATCATATTTATTTGATGAATTATACCCGGAAGTTTTACCACAATACAGTATTTATGATTTTACCATAACCTGGAGTTAATTTGGCACTTAATGGATTTACTTTGGTCCAGCTTTGGAAAATATATAATTACTTTCTCTGGTACGTATGCTCTTACAGTGTACCTACATAATAGCTATAAAAGGTATTGTCTCCCACCCAAAAATGCAATTCGAGATTTCCTATAATACATTTTTGGGACCCCTGAATCAAAAAAAAAAAAAAATTAGAAAAATGTCCATGTGTGCATGTGTGTGTGTGTGTGTCTGTGTCAGTATCTTCCAAGGATGCGACACGAATATTTACAAGAAAATCCTTCCACCCCCAACTATCTTTACATGGAAAAAAATTCGAAAAGTTTGATTTTCTTAAAAATTGCTCTAACGATTTTGATTAACATCTCTTATATTTAAGATACTTACCTACATGATAAATAAAATGTATATCTTCAATTTTCTGGGAATGGCCTCTGGAGACCTCTTTATTCTGGATGAGTTTTGCAGAATTTTGCATAGCGGTTAAACCGTATCAGCTAGACAAAAACTTATTAATAAAACTGAAGGTCTCGTTAAAAGAGATAATATATTTAAGCTTTCCTTGTAGAATTGACCGTTTTTAACCGTTTTGTTATTGGTTTAAATTTTAATCAACCTAACTTTTCTCAAGCGGGAACAATTGTTTCACATATCAACCAGCTTTTAAAACATTTAACTGTTGCTCTAGTTTAATGTCTCCCTTCCACTTATGTTCAAGAAAGCAAGTAATAAGACCATTTCTGCTTATGTTTATCACGATTGGAATGACGTAGATAAAAGAATAACCTTTTGTAAGAACAGCTAGAAAAAAGTTATTATAATGGAACATATCAGATTTTGTTTTTAAGATCACATACACATTCACACTTCCAGGCTCTGGGGAATAACGTAGACTAGAAAGAAATCCTACCTCAAACGAGTATCGCACCCGTGGCCCTTCGCATAGCGCTCTACCAACTGAGCTATGGGACCAGACAAGAATCCTAATCGTGTGTGTTTTCAACTTTTAACTTTTTAAATAGATCGACACTATGTTTAACATGGCAAACATATTTTAAAAATGTATCTCTTTCATGGCTACATTCTAGCTGTAACCCCAGTATTAGCCTTCAAGGTTTTACATGTTTAGGTTACAAAAATCGTTTGCTGTTTAGAGTTTTTACCTTCTACAGTTCCAACTGTAGATCAAAGGTTTTAACTCCTTCGTGCATGTTATACTTGATTGACTTTTTCATGAACGAATCGGGTTATTTGTCCTTGACGCTGAAACCTATAAGTTTATTGTAATATATCATTTATAGTGTTAATTATCGTTGGTGAGAAACAGCAAGTTATTAACTAAATTTTGTTTACGAAGATCATCTTCTGGGTTTATTAATCCCAGTAATTCATATATTTTCCTACCCAAAACTTCGCATGTCAAGGGTATTCGAGAGGATGTTTCTTCTTCTACATTGCGCAACCTACTCACTAATTCTTCTTTAAAGATTTCCTTCGTATGAAGATGTTTCCTTAATCTAAAATATCCCATCAATATCAAGTTTATTTGGGATCTGTTGAGTTTAAGTACGCTTTCAGTTAATAGAGGAGATCTTCAACTTAGCGTGCTCTTACTGTGATTGCATACCTCTCTTTGCACCCATTTTTGTTGATGGAAATATTTAATCCACTCATCAATGGTTTTTGGAACAGAATTTATTGGCATCCCAACAACTGGTTCAGGACCATTGAATGATTGTGCAGAGTCTTTTCTTTCCAAATAATCTGCTTTTTCATTGTCTAAACTTCCCTTGTGCCCTGTCACCCACCGTAGAGTAAATGTGTGTTTTACCACTTGTATAAGGTTTATTAGACAGTCCAGAGTAACTTGGAGGTTAACTGATAACTTGCAATTGGTTTCAAAGTTGTCTATCAGGGATAATGCTGATGTCGCCAACTTTGTAGCCTCTTCTTAGTTTCTCCCTGACACAGGTTTCAATTGTAGGATCTTTAAATTAGAAAGTAACCCCTGTCGCGACCTCTCTCCGCTGCCAGAGAGAAACGAGTGGTGCCGGCAAAGGCTCACTAAAATACCTACCTTAAAATACATTGTTGAAATGTTGAGCTTCTCCTCACATACGGGCAGCACAATTTGATAAAATATTGTCGCTCACTCGTCTAAGCTTATCAGCAGTAATCCTTGTGATTTCTTGTATGATGTTATCATTAAGTTTCTGTAGATTACACAAAAATTTCTGCTGCTGAGGTCAGGTGAATAACATCTTTAACTTACTATAGTACCTTTTTGGGAGCAGATAGTCAATATTTTTAGCATTTATTTAAGGTAAGGACTCAGTGCGTCTTTGCTGGTACCACTTTCCTAGCGACTCTCGGATCTCTCGCGCAGCGGAGAGTGGCGGCGAGAGGGGTTACTTCATAATTTAATGACCCTATACTTCGGCTTGGAATTCAGTAGTAATTCAACCAAGAGCAATGAAAACGTCGCACTCTGGTGCCTCATCTTGTATTCCAGCTCTTAATCCATTGTCCATTTTAGAGCCGTATATGTAACAAATCAAACTGCCCTTTGGACAGTGTAACTTGTTCTGACTCCAATTTAATTGATATTGAACGACTCGTCAAAAGTTAATTTTGGTGTGATATAAAGACTCCTCATCTCAAGTTGAGGGTTGTTTATTATATTTGTAATTCTGGCATGTCCTTCATTTCGTACATATTCACTAGTTTTTTACTTTCTCTAGCCCCATATATACAATGTACATAGGGATAGAGAAGTATTTTATTCCATCCAAAAATTCGATACCGAGATTTTACCGGAAATAGATGTTTTAGGACCACCTGTATCCAAAAAAAGCAATTTCAGAAAAAGGTCCGTGAGTGTGTCCGTGTGTCTGTGAACACGATAACTCAAAAACGAAAAGTAACTAAAATACCAACCTTGGTATTTAAGTTTAGCATCTTCCAGGGATGCGACACGAAGATTTTGATAAAAATCTCCCCACCCCAAACTACACTTTACATTGAACTTTTTTCGAAAATTTTGTTTTTCTTAAAAATGACTCTAAAGATTATGATTAAAATATCGTATATTAAAGATATTTACCTAACAAATAAAATGCACATCTTGAATTTTCTGGGAATAGCTTCTAAAGATCTGTTTATTCCGGATGAATTTTGCTTAATTTGGCATAACTAGTAAAGCGTAACAGATAGACAAAAACTTGCTCAACAAAAAATGTAGGTCTTGTTAAAATACACAAGTTATGTCATATACATTTTTCTCGTGGAGCTTACCGTTTTCGAGGTATTCATTGTTATTAGTTTCAGTTGTGAAGTTCTTATATTTTTCTCAGACGGGAGTGTCCGTTTTTTTGTTGTTCTACTTCTGGCCAAGAAAAGAAGCGATTTGCAATGGCAATCGCATAACGATAGCTTTTAAAACATTTGATTATTGGTTTAGCCTAGTGTATTCCCTTATTTTCTTCCTACTTATACGGAACTAAATAATAAGAACATTGTGCTAATGAGTACCACGATTAGCAAGGTGCAGAAAGAAGAAGAATCTTAAGTATGAAGTTTGTAGAACAGCTAGAGAAAGTCATGTGAGTGTAACACATCAGATTTTTTCCTGCCTTGTTGGATAAACTCATTTGTTTAATTATTTGTTGACTACAATACAACAGCAGTAAATCACAATAACTGAAACTTATTGTCAACTTTGCAGGTCAAGTTTTTATAAACAAACAATTTTCCAATTGGAACTTTTTCGCGGCCCGACACTGCTTGCTAAAAGGCCACGTCATACATGGATATATACCTGACACGTACACCAAACTTCCGAAACGACATCCTCTATGCGTATAGAAGAGCTAAGACCACATGTGGCTCCTGAAACCGTAACTGCCCATGTCTATTGTTGTCTCTAAAATATTTACAGAACTTGAAAAGACTATCGAAGGGAAGTGAGACATTCACAACTTTTGATGAATACGCAGGGTTTTTTCAACCGTTATTAGGAATAGCTGCGACTGAGCGAGAATGCAATTATAAGAGGTAAAGGACAAATAAACATAAAAATTCTTCTAGAAAATTAAATTAATTAAATCTGCATTGGAGTATATAAAGCAAGCGCATGCAACTTCCGACAAATAGGAAGTCAAATTATAAAATTATATTGATTTTGTTGGACAACGAAGTTCCCTTTCGAGTGTGAGGTATAAAAATCTGATGTGTTCCATTCACATGGCTTTCTCTACATCTCTGCAAGAAATTATTGTTAAAGGACTTTTGCTTCTATATACTTCATGCTAATCGATAAAAAAAATTAGCAGAAATAGTCTTATTAGTTGCTTCCTTGTAAGTAGAAGCGAAATTAGGGAGTACCATAAGTTAAAGTGGTAGTCAAAAGCTGGTTGCTATGTGACTGAAGTTCTCTTGTTTTTATGGACAGGAGTTGACAAATTCCTCTATGAAAAAACTTGTTTCTTTAAAGCTGAAACCAAACACAAGCAATATCTAAAAAAAAAAAAAAAAAAAAAAACGATCAACTCCACGAAAAAAATGTATATGACACAAATTGTGTGTTTTATCGTGATCTACATTTTTTGTGTATGAGTTTCTGTCTTTCGCTTACGGTTTACAAGTTATGCAAAATTCAATACAAATCTTACAGAATAAAGAGGTATTTATAGGCTATTCCCAGAAAATTCAAGATATACATTTTATTTGGCATGTAAATATCTTAATTATAAAAGACTTTAATCAAAATCGTTATAGCCATTTTTGAGAATATCAAAAATTTCGACAAAAAGTTCCACATAAAGGGTAGCTTGGGGTGGGGGATTTTTCTCAAAATCTTCGTGTCGCATCCCTGGAAGATACCAAACTTAATTACCGAGTTTAGTGTTTTACCGACTTTTCGTTTTTGAATTATCGTGTTCACAGACACATGGACACACACACTGACACACGCACCACACACGGACTCTTTTCTGAAAATACTTTTTCTGGATACAGGGAACCCTAAAACCTATATTTCCGATGAAATCTCGGTATCGAATTTTTAGGTGGAATGGAATACCTTCTGTATACACTATGTACATGGTAAGTGTAGAGAAAGTAAAAATCTGATGTGTTCCATTCCCATTACTTTCTCTACATCTCTGCAAAAATTATTGTTAAAAAGCTTATGCTTCTATTTACTTCATGCTAATTGAGAGAAAAAAAAACAAAAACAAAAAACGGTCTTATTACTTGCTTCCTTGAAAGTAGAAGCGAAATAAGGGAGTTCTTTAGGTTAAAATGATAGTCAAAAGCTGGTTGCTATGTGACTGAAGTTCCTTTGTTTGTATGGACAGGAGTTGACAAATTCCTGCATGAGAAAAGTATAGGTTTTTCATAGCTGAAACCAAAAGCAAGGAATATGTCAAAAACAATCAACTCCACGAAAAAAAATGTATATAGCATAATTGTGTGTTTTAATGTTTTCTACATTTGTTGTGTGGTAAGTTTTTGTCCATCTCTTATGGTTTAGCAGTTATGCAAAATTCCGTAAAATTGACCCAGAATAAAGTAGTCTTCAGAGGCTATTCCCAGAAAATCCAAAATATACATTTTATTTGTCAGGTAACTATCTTTAATATGCGATATTTTAATCAAAATAGTTAGAGCCATTTTTTATAAAATCAAAATTTTCGTAATTTTTTCCATGTAAAGGGTAGTTTGGGGTGGGGATTTTTCTCAAAACTTTCGTGTCGCATCTTAGGAAGATGCTAAACTTAAATACCAAGTTTGGTATTTTACCTACTTTTCGTTTTTGTCACACATACACACACGGACCTTTTTCTGTAAATATTTTTTTTTGGATACAGAGGACCCTAAAACATATATTTCCGGTGAAATCTCGGTATCGAATTTTTTGGTGGGTTTCAATACCTTCTCTATACACTATGTACATAGTACGTGTAGAGAAAGTAAAAATGATACATTGTTAATTAAAGCTCCATAAAGCAAAGACTGTATAAAGTTTTATGAGCGACGTGAAATCTGAGTCATTAAAAGGGCAAAGAAATGCCGCTAGGAATATTGATTTATGACTTCTTGCTGTCACTTGCTTGACAAGGTCGCACAAAGATGTGAGTAAAGCATTATAATGCATAACTTCTAAACTGAAGGTGACGTAAAATAGAAGTCGAAAATAGCATTGAGTGTTTGAAACATCTGAAACACAATTTTATGGCAGTTATGGTCTGTGAAGTGAAAAACCAACTAATTTATTTACATATTTACTAAGAGTGTTACCAGTTGTCTATAGTTAGCAGTCGCATTTACCTAGAGCGTAATTGCCCAAGTGTTTTTTCAGAATGATCAAATGATGCGAATTTGTACTTAAAAGGAACCAGGACTTTCCAGTTTCCTTGATTTTGCTGCACTATGCAAAGCGTTTGAATCTGTGTAAAAATATGCCAGGTGGCCCAACACGCCGAATTTCCCTTGCCAAGGTATCCCTTCATGCCTTATAAGAATTGCGAACTCATCGGGGTAATTCCAAGGAAACCCAGGTCAGCAGGTAACTGACGAATTAATGGGACTGACTTTTATTCTATTTCTCTTGCTTACCAGCGGATTCGATGTACGCATAATTTGATTAAAATACCCATGCAAAATGGGGAAAAAAAGAAAAGAAAAAAAAAAAACAGCATAACTTAAATTTTCTAGAAATAGCTTCGGAAAGCAAGAGTTTTACATAGCTGGTAAACCGCATGAGGGACAAAAACTCATTAAAACATGCAATTTACGACATATACGTTTCTGAGACATCCCTTTTTATTGATTTCAACTTTACACTACTTCTCAGACGGGAAGTCATCTTTCGTTTCATCTTTCTTTTGTTTTATTTCTGGCCACGCAAGAAAAACCGTCTTTCAGTTGTTTTACATAGCGATCTTTTTTTTTTTTTTTTTTTTTTTTTTTTTTTTTTTTTTTTTTTTTTTTTTTTTTTTTTTTAAAGAGTTGACTATAGATTACTATTACCTTAATTCCCTTTTACATACAAGAAAATAATACGACTATTTCTGCGTATGCTAATCTGGATTACCAAGATGTAGATAAAAGAATAATCTTTTTTAGCAGTTGTTTACAGAGGAAGGCATATAAATGGAACACGCCAGATTTTTTATTCTCATGTGAGCCTAAAAGAGTTGTAGAACTCGACGGGGCTTTTTCAAGTTAAAACCAGGAACTGGCTCAGCGAATTTTGTTTTACCTCTCTTGTTACTTTCTCTACACGTACTATGTACATAGTGTATAGAGAAGGTATTGCACTCCACCCAAAAAACCGGTACCGAGATTTCACCGAAAATATACGTTTTATGGTCCCCTGTATCCAACAAAAAAAGCATTTTCACTAAAAGGTCCGTGTGTGTGTGTGTCCATGTGTCAGTGTGTCAGTGTGTCCGTGTGACTGTGAACACGATAACTCAAAAATCTGATGTGTACCATTCACATGACTTTCTCTATATCTCTGCAACAAATTATTCTTAAAAAGTTATACTTCTATTAACTTCATGCTAATCAGTAAAACATTAGCAGAAAAAGCCATATTATTTGCTTCCTTGTAAGTAGAGGTGAAATAAGGGAGTACCATAGGTTAAAGTGATAATCAAAAGCTGGTTGCTAAGTCACTGAAGTTCCTTTGTTTGTATGGACAGCAGCTGACAAATTCCTGTATGAGAAATGTATAAGTTTTTCATAGCAGAAACCAAAAATAAGGAATGTCACAAAAACGACGAACTCCACGAAAAAATGTATACAACATAAATTGTGTGCTTTAACGTGCTCTACATTTTTTGTGTAGTAAGTTTTTGTCCATCTCTTACGGTTTAGCAGTTATTCAAAATTTAGTAAAATTCATTCAGAATAAACTACTCTTCAGAGGCTATTCAATATACGCAGTTTATTTGTCAGATAAATATCTTTAATATACGAAATTTTAATCAAAATCGTTAGAGAAATTTTTGAGAAAATCAAAATTTTCGAAAAAAGTTCGTGTCGCATCCCTGGAAGATACTAAACTTAAATACCAAGTTTGGTATTTTACCTATTTTTCGTGTTTGAGTTATCGTGTTCACAGACACACGGACACACGAGCACACGGACCACGGACACACGGACACATACACACGGACTTTTTCGGAAAAATGCTTTTTTTAGATAAAGGGGACCCTAAAACATATTATTCCGGTGAAATTTCGGTATCGAATTTTTTGGTGGTGTGCAATACATTCTCTATACACTATGTACATAGTGCCTATAGAGAAAGTAAAAATGCAAGGTCGGGAAAATACCAAGTAAGAGTAGTATCTTCCAGGGATGCGACACGTAGATTTTGAGAAAAATCTCCCTACCCCAAACTACATTTTACATGGAATTTTTTTCGAAAATTTTGTTTTTCTTAAAAATGGCTCTAATGATTTTGATTAAAATATTGTATATTAAAGATATTTACCTGAAAAATAATATGTATATTTTGAATTTTCTGGGAATAGCCTCTGAAGACTACTTTATTCTGGATGAATTTTACGACATTTAGTATAACTACTAAACCGTAAGAGATTTTCAAAAACCTGCCACACAAAAAATGTAGAGCACGTTAAAACACACAATTTGTGTTATATACATTTTTATTTTCTCTAGCCCCATGTGTACAGTGTACATAGGGAATGGAGAAGTATCGTATTCCACCCAAGAATTCGATACTGAGATTTCACCGGAAATAATGTTTTAGGACCCCCTGTATCCCTAAAAGCATTTTGAGAAAAAGGTCCGTGTGTGTGTGTGTGTCTGTGCGTCTGTGAACACTATAACTCAAAAACGAAAAGCAGCTAAAATACCAAACTTGGTATTTAAGTTTAGTATCTTTCAGGGATGCGACACGAAGATTTTGAGAAAAATCCCCCCCACCCAAAACTACCCTTTACATGGAAAATTTTGATTTTCTTAAAAATGGCTGTAACGATTTTGATTAAAATATCATATATTAAAGTTGTTTACCTAAAAATAAAATGTATACATTGAATTTTCTGGGAATAGCTCCTGAAGACCTGTTTATTCTGAATGAATTTTGCTTAGTTTGGCATAACAATTAAACCGTAAGAGATAGACGAAAACTTACTATACAAAAAATGTAGGTCTTGTTAAAATACACAAGTTATGTCATATACATTTTTCTCGTGGAGCTTACCGTTTTCGAGGTATTCATTGTTATTAGTTTCAGTTGTGAAGTACTTTACTTTTCTCGACGGGAGTGTCCGTTTTTCTTTTGTTCTACTCCTGGCCAAGAAAAGAAGCGATTTGTAATGACACTCGCATAACGACAGCTTTTAAAACATTTGACTATTGGTTTAGCCTAGTGTATTCCCTTATTTTCTTCCTACTTATACGGAACTAAATAATAACAACATTGTGCTAATGAGTACCTCGATTAGCAAGGTGCAGAAAGAAGAGGAATCTTATGTATGAAGTTTGTAGAACAGCTAGAGAAAGTCATGTGAGTGTAACACATCGGTTTTTTTTTTCGTGGAGTTGATCGTTTTTGAGATATTTCTTGTTTTTGGTTTCAGCTTTAAAAACTTGTACTTTTCTCATACAGGAATTTGTCAACTCATGTACAAACAAAGGAACTTCAGTCGCCTAGCAACCAGCTTTTGACTATCACTTTAACCTATGGTACTCCCTTATTTCGCTTACACTTACAAGGAAGCAAGTAATAATAAGACTATTTCTGCTAATTTTTCTCGATTAGCATGAAGTAAATAGTAGCACATGCTTATTAACAATAATTTGTTGCAGAGATGTAGAGAAAGTCATGTGAATGGAACACAACAGCTTTTTTTATCAGCAAATCGGCTCTTTGAGAGGGGTAAACCGAAGACCTATCGCCAGTTTTCCCTTGGTCAGTTTTAACACTCGAGGGGATATCTACACATGTCAAATGCGGCACATTTGGGCCACGGGTATGGTCCAGAGTGGGTGGTTATCGGGAATTGAACCCCTGACCTCCAAACGAATGCCAGTCGGACGCGTTACCGCGGCGCCATCTGGTGGGTAACAAACAGATATCTAAGTACTTTCTGCAGAAATATTTCATGATTGCTAGTTTCCCTGTTGATAGTTAAAAACGTTTTAACAATTTTTATTATTTATGTATCGTCAATATAACATAAACGTCAGCTGGGGGATTAAACTTAAGATGACGCCATTATTTAGATTTATGGTTTACCAGTTATGCAAATTTCCGCAAAACTGATGTCTTCAGAAGCTATTCCCAGAAAATTGAAGATATTCACTTTATATCACATTTAAATATCTTAAATATAAGAGATTTTAATCAAAATCGTTTGAACCATTTTTGAGAAAATCAAAATTTTCGACATTTTTTCCATATAAAGCGTAGTTTAATGTGGGGGTTTTCTTGAAAATCTTCGTGTCATTGGCGAAGTAGTCCTCAACTTCTGACGTCAGAAGAGGCAGTCCAGAAAAGTATTCAAAGCTGAGGAATTGCAGATCCATTATTCTGGCAACGGTTAGTGCGTGAATTTTACTCTATTAGAAAAATTGGCATAGTTGTTAGTGTTTAAAATTCAATCACCTGCTCTGTTATTTCTTATTTGTTTACTATGATCCATCCGACCGTCCGAGAATTACTTCAGTTGTTCAGACTGAAACAGCCACTCGAAGTTTTTTTGCCCAAAGATGGACCTTCACTACAAGCCTAACCTCCATAATTCATTCCCCACTTTAACATGCAAGGCATTTATCTTAATTTTGTCTATAGTTTGTCATATTTACCTTTTCAACACATACATAAGTACAATGCACAAAATAGATAGAGAGGGTATTGTATTCCATCCAAACATTCGATACATTTCACCAGAAATACTTGTTTTGAGACCATTGAATCCATAAAAACCAAAGAACAAAGTAACAAATAACGCAAAAACGAGAACTCGGTTAAATACCAAACTTTGTATCTTCCAAGGATGCAAAACGAAGATTTTCAGAAAAATTCCTCCACTTTTACATGGAATATTCTTCGAAATTTTGGATATTCAACAAAAAAAAAATGGGTCCAAAGATTTTGATAAAAATGCCGCATATTAGTAATGTTAACATGGCAAATAAAATGTAAATCTGAATTTCTTAGTAATATCCCCTGAATTCACTGGATGACTTTTGTATAACTGGTAAACCGTAAGAGTTAGACATTCACTTACCTACTAGAAAAATAATGTACATCTTGCTAACACACACAATTTATGCCATTTACATTTTTGCTGTGCAGATACATTTTTTTAGATATACCTTATTATTGATTTTATTTTTGAAAGATTTATACTTTTCTCATATAGAAAGTCGCCCGTGTTTCTTTTGTTTTACTCCCAGCTATGCAAAGAAGCAATTTTCAATGTCAATCGTATAGCTACAGTTTTTAAAACTATCGCTTTGGCATAGTGTATTCCCTTAGTTCCCTTCTACGAGGCGCACTTTTTATATTTTGAACCTAATAAAAACAATAATTGTTATTGAAGAATCACTGGGTGCCAATTCAGTACTGTACGGCGGAGGAGCCATAAATTTGACTTTTTTTTTAATTAGTGTCTTAACTTTATTGTATGCAGTACACTAAAGTTGTGAGCAATTGAGGGGGTCAGTGCAACAGTGGTCTAACCCATCTTTTTAAAAAACAGAGAATAACTCAGTTAAACACACCTGGTTTCTTTAAGAATAACAAAAACCTCATTTTAATCGAACTGATTGTTCACTGACACTTTTCCAGATTATTACACAACAACACATTGAATACTGTTAACATAATGTGGAGATATACCTAACAGTTTATATTAGTGTGGTGCAAATCTTTTTCTGGGTTAGACCACTGTTGCGCTGACCCCCTCAATTAGAAACAAACAAATAACATGTGTCCGGGATTCTGCCCAGCGGCAGTCCCTATTGCATTTTTTATCTAATTAATGCGGTGCAAGTTTTAAAGCCAAGTGTCTTTTTCGTTTTAATCTTCCGTCTTCTGGATCTGGTGGGTAATTCAGAGCAATTTGTTGAACTAGTGGGTTGCTGTGATGGTCGAACAAGTTATGAAGTCTGTAAGCTCTGCTGAAGACAACAGTTACTTCAGGAACTTTGACTTCTGAATAGTGGAGCTTCTGATAAACCATGGTGCATTGATGATTAAATGGTGATATCTGTTCTGAATAGTTTGTATTCTTCGGCTTTAAAAAGGTGGAGCTGAACCCCAGACTGGACATCCACATAGGTATTATCAGTGAAAAGTATATTAGCCGATTATACTGTATAGACAGTGAAGATTTCGAGGACGTGACGTGCTTTAGTTCATGTAAATGGTGAAGAATTACCTTTATTATGAATCTAAGGCGACTTTTCCAAGATAAACGTTGATCCAGTGTGAGTCCAAGGTATCTTACGGAGTCTGATTCTGGAATGGGCTCTGTTGCTGAATATTTATTTATAAGTGAACTGGACCTTTTAGAATTCATTACAACCCTCGAGTGTTTGCACCATGTATATATTTCATCACAAAAGTTTTTAAGGTGACTTGCAGCTGCCTCAGAGATACTTTCACTCAGAACTGCGACGTCGTTAGCAAAATGTGCAATTACAGTTGGTCAGAAACTGGAAAATCTGCCGAGTAAGTGATGTATAATAGAGGTTCTAGTATACTACCCTGAGGTACTCCAGAATTAATAGCGAGAGACTTTGATTGCACTGATTCAAATTTTACAGAGAATATGCGATTAGACAAGTTGATGAAATAAGCCTGTAAAGAGTGTCATTTAAGCGAGATTTAATTTGAGTTTTCAAGTGGTTGATAGCTAGACTAGATGGTAAGCGCTCGCGTTGTCTTGATGAAAAACGACCATACGGGACTTGTTTGTTTTCCTTATTTCACCCAAGACTTACGCAAACAAATGACTGTGCCCCATTCAGAATTGACCATTTTAGTTTCTCTATAGACACCTTACCACATGACCAGCTTTTTCTGAAAAAAAAAACAAACAAAAACAAAAACAGGCGATCATTGGTTTCGAAGTGCTGTTGGATTTAGTTCATCTTGAAACACCCATGCAGTCGATTGCTATTTACGTTCCGGCTCATATGCATAGATCCATGATTCGTCACCTGTTACAATCTTATATACGCCTTTTGAAGCACCACCATTGTATTTCTTGTGCATTATGTGCACCAATCGACACGAACATCCTTTTGAGATTGTGTCAAATTAAGTGGGATGCAACGAGAGCAAATATTTTTCACGGCTAAATGACCCATGAAACATTTTATATATTCTGGAAAAACTAATGCCTAGGGTTACCTCTATCACACAGAATGTGCCATGAAGTATTTGCACTATCAATTTTTGCACAGCATCAATGTTTTCTAGCACAATAGTTGCTTTTGGACGACCTTTACGATTAAACTCGTTATACCAGCGTTTCACAGTGGCAAAGGATGGAGCTTCATCGCCAAATGTGGTAGAAGTTGGTCAAAGCCTCTTGTCTTGATAATCCATAATTAATCATCTTACGAACGTTTTCAAGACTTAAATCTCTGCGACACGACACAAACAACCCAAATAACTCTGGACAAAATATCTGAAGTAGGTTAAGGTCAACTGTCAAACTTTCCAGTGGAAACACCAGATGACACCTACAGCAATCAGTGTTGCCAAGGCTCAAAATATAAACAGTAGCCTCGTGGTTGTAAGGAACTATGTAATAGGACATCTCTGCTAATGCTTATCTCGATTAGCATGGTGTAGAAAGAAGAATAATCTATTGTAAGATGTTTATTTTAGGACAGTTAGAGGTCCTGTGAATGGAACACATTAGATGTTTAACCTGTTTTCGTATAACTCAGGCTTTGCTGTCGCATTTGCAATTATCTCCATTCCATACTCCACGATTTGTCTCCCTCAGTAGACCAATTGCAT
Organism: Hymenopus coronatus; assembly: GCA_030762935.1. Classification (NCBI taxonomy): domain Eukaryota; kingdom Metazoa; phylum Arthropoda; class Insecta; order Mantodea; family Hymenopodidae; genus Hymenopus; species Hymenopus coronatus. The sequence continues at coordinate 25,218,684 of CM060898.1, forward strand.
CCCATGTCTTTTGTCTTCCTGAAATCTGTTCTCCCATGCTAGAAACAGCACGTCGCGTTAAGTACCATCATGACGTGTACGTTCTCAAGTAGTTAAAACTCCAAAGTTTGCATGACTTGCAATGAAACTGTATTTTGAGTACTCAGAATATTTTAATAACATTTTAACAAATGGTGTTGTACCAAGAAGTTGAGGACCAAAGAAGCCGTTGCTGCTAAGACGTGTCACATTTGTTGAAGGAAGGGACAGCAATTTAACATTTCATGGGTGTCATCCTATCATTGTCTGCCTTGCTAATTGTTGTCTGTGTGTCACAGTCGGGCGCGTTGACTAATTGGGGCAGGGCAGCCACCGGTGTCAGACACATGCCACATTGTGGGTGGTGATCAACTTAACAAGCCTACTTTCCCGCCAACCTTCTGCAGAGAAAGGTTTGTTGATGCTGTTAACTTGTGCTCTATTTTGAAATGGGAATTTCAAGTTTTTTGTCCTTCGATCATTGCTCGGAACGCAATTTGTTTCTCAGGGCGTGGATTTTAGAAAACAGTACTGGTGAGTTATTGTAAATAAAATCAGGATTAGTATTTTTACTTTCTCTACACGTGGTAAGTACATAGTGCTTGGAGAAGGTATTGAATTTCACCCAAAAATTCGATGCCGATATTTTAGGGTCCCATGCAGGGAGGGCAACCTTCCTCCAATTGCATAAGAGTCCCAGACGCATCGCTGTTCTAAAGGTATGTCCTACGTACGAGCTTATCTGTACCGGCGGTACCGGCCCCAACACTCGACGTGACTTCAGAATATTCCAGAATACATGGAACAAATAGACCCCAGGTTCCCAAGATTGTGGGTTTAAACCTGGTGGAAGGCGATGTATTTTTTCAGGCATACAAATTTTTAGGATGGCTTCCTGTGGAAGGGAAGTAAATCTGTTGATCCCATGAGGCTGAGTGCACCCCGGTCCAGGTCTCCCAGTTTGGAACAAATCCCATTAGAGTTATTCTTAAAATGTGTGATACACAAACGAAGACAATTTAATGACAGCCAGGTTGTAGTGTCCAGGATTTTTTATATATACTTGGAAATACTTTTTTTTTTATACAAGGCATATAAAACATATATTTTCGGTGAAATCTCGGTATCTAATTTTTTGGTGGAGTGCAATACCTTCTCTATACACTATGTACATAGTACGTGTAGAGAGAGTAAAAATGTAAACAGCAACATATTCAGCACTACAAAAACGTATGAAGTAAATAGAAGCATAAGCTTTTTAACAATAATTTGTTGCAGAGATGTATAGAAAGTCATGTGGTTGAACTATGTGAGATTTTTCCCCCCCTTGATCTATTTCCTTATCATAACCCGCATCTGTTGCTCCTGCAGTACTGCGCAGGCGTCACATTGAGAACAGGATGTGTATTCGTGTGCCCGTGTGTCTGTGAACACGATAACTCAAAAACGAAAAGTCGGTAAAACACCAAACTTTTTATTTAAGTTTAGTATCTTTCAGGAATATGACATCATTATGAGAAAGATTCCCCCACCCCAAACCCTTTACATGGAAAAAATTCCGAAATTTTTTATTTTCTCAAAAATGGCTCCAACGATTTCGATTAAAATACTATATAATTTTGAATTTTCTGGGAATAGCCTCTAAAGACCTCTTTATTCTGAATGAATTTTGCTGAATTTTGCTAATTATGGTTTGTAAGACATAGACAAAAACTAACTAGACATAAAAATGTAGATCTCTTTAAAACACACAATATATGTCATATATTTTTTTTCTCAGAGCTGACTATTTTTGAGATATTGCTTTTATTTGCTTCAGTTTTAAAATACTTAAAACTTTACTCATACGGGAATTTGTTAATTCCAGGTAATTTATAGAAACAGATTTCATCCACATGGTAGCCATCTTTTAAAGTCGTTTTATCCTAGAGTATTCCCTGATTTGCTTTGTGTTTACAAGAAAGCATTTCTGTTAATATTGATCTCGATTAGAAAGAAGTTTTATACAATAATGTAGTCAAGTATAAGATATTAAATATAGAATTCAAAAAGGCAGAGCAGTAATATCCATGCTGAATGGAGTGTTATGGGACAAGAATATAACCTTAAAAATCAAATTACAAATATATAAATCAATAATTAGAAGTAGGTACGTTAACTAATGGAGCAGAAAATTGGACACTGATAGAAATTTAAATTTAAAATTATTATCTACCAAAATGGACTGTTTCAGGAGCTCTACTAGGCACATTGAATTAGATAAAATGTCTAACAAAGTGAAAAGACAAGCCATGAAAGTTCAAAATTCAATTTTAGATGTTTTAAGATATAAACAGCTAGAAAGGTACGGGCATATTCGCAGAATGCCTGAGACAATATTAACCAAGAAAAGATTAGCAAAACAAGAAGAGGAAGACGTGGTCGACCTAGACTTAAATGGATGAAGGATATTAAGGGAATTAGGTGTAGAGGAATTTGATTGGGAGGGTAGAGAAGAGTGGAGGAAGAGGACAAAAGCTTGAACTTCGGATACAGGAATACTTATTGGGGGGTTTTTGTTTTCGGTAGTGTTTAACGCCCGCTTTTACTACTTGTGGCACCGCAGGCGATGACACTGGTGATACGTGGAATGAAGATGGAGCACCGGTGGAATGCGATGGCGGGGGAAACCGGAGAACTCAGAGAAAAACCGCTCCTGCGCCGCTTTGTCCCCCACAAATCTCATACGGTCACTTGGGATCAAACCCGGACCGTCTAGGTGGGAGGCGAGTATTCTAAGCACTCAATCACGGCGCGGCTAGAGAAATATGTAAACCTATATAAATAAATAAAATTTGTATATAACTTGGTTACTTTTGTATTTTGAATGTTATCTATACACAAAATAACTACAATGTGTTACACTATTTTTAACCATACTGGAACTTATTTCTAGTTTTCAATTGCGGTGTATTAAAACATTATTTAACTATATTTTGGAATGCAAATAAGCATTTTAGAATGCATTAATGCCAAAATCCACTAAGGATGACATAATTGCTTTGATTCTTATGAAATACAAGTCTTGTGTGTTCCATTAATATGCCATTCTCTAGAACCTATTATTCCTTTATCTACATTGTGGTAAACGATATAAACATTAGCAGAAATTGATATATTAGTTCCTTCTAAGTAAAAGGGAAATAAATAGATACACTAGGCTAAAGAGATAGTCAAATATTTTAAAAGCTATCGCCATGTGAAACAAATGGAACTCGGTTCGCTTTACACGGCCAGGAGTGATGAAACCTAAAATGAGTTCCCGATTGAATAAAGTTTAAGGAACTTAAAAGTGAAACCAATAACAAGGAATATTTGGAAATGGCCAACTCTACAAAAACTAAAAAATCTTATGTGTTACACTCACATGACTTTCCCTAGCCGTTCTACAAACTTCTTACATAAGATTATTCTTCTTTCTGCACCTTGCTAATCGAGGTATTCAGCACAATGTTCTTACCACTTAGTTTCTTATAAGTATGAAGAAAATAAGGGAATACACTAGGCTAAATCGATAGCCAAATGTTTTAAAAGCTGTCGTTATGCGATTTTCACTACAAATCGCTTCTTTTCTTGGCCAGGAGTAGAACAAAAGAAAAACGGATACTCCCGTCTGAGAAAAGTATAAGTATTTCACATCTGAAACTAATAACAATGAATACCTCGAAAACGGTAAGCTCCAGGAAAAAAATGTATTTGACGTAAATTGTGTACTTTAACAAGGCCTACATTTTTTGTATAGTAAGTTTTTGTCTATCTCTTACGGTTTATTAGTTATGCCAAATTAAGCAAAATTTATCCAGATTAAACAGGTCTTTAGAAGATATTCCCAGAAAATTCAAGATATACATTTAATTTGTCAGATAAGTATCTTTAATATACGATATTTTAATCAAAATCGTTAGAGCCATTTTTAAGAAAATCAAAATTTTTGAAAAAAGTTCCATGTAAAGGGTAGTTTGGGGTGGGGGGATTTTTCTCAAAATCTTCGTGTCGCATCCCTGGAAGATACTGAACTTAGATACCAAGTTTGGTATTTTAGCTACTTTTCGTTTTTGAGTTATCGTGTTCACAGGCACACGGACACACACACACGGACCTTTTTCTGGAAATGCTTTTTTTTGGATTCAGGGGGTCCTAAAACATGTATTTCCGGTGAAATCTCGGTATCGAATTTTTGGCTGGAATGCAATACTTCTCTATCCTTATACACATTGTACATACGGGGCAAGAGAAAGTAAAAATTGTTTGTTTTAACAAGCACTACATTTTTTGTGTGGTAAGCTTTTGTCTATTTCTTACGGTTTACCAGTTATGCAAAATTTATCCAGAATGAAGAAGTATTCAGCGGTTCTTCCCAGAAAATTCAAGATATACATTTTATTTGTTAGAAAGTTATTTTTAATATGCGGTAGTTTGATTAAAATCTTTAGTAATTTTTGATAAAAATAGCATTTTCACAAATATTTCTGTGTAAAGGGTAGTACGGAGGGGGATGATTATCTTTAAAATCTTCGTGTCGTATCCTTGGAAGATACCTAATAAACTCAAATAAAAATCTGGTATTTAATAGTATTTTCATTTTTGAGCTACGCTGCCCAGAACATACACACACACGCACACGTACACACGGACCTTATTCTAAACAGTCATTAGTTTTTGATTCAGGGAACCTTAAAACATATTTCCGGTGAAATCTCGATAGTGAATTTTTGGGTGGAATGTAATACCTTCTCTACCCGCCTGGATAGTGTGGTAGGGTGAGTTACCCGGATAAGGTTTCTTTTTTTTCCCCTCCAGGTTTTCTCTTATCTTGAGAGCTCCATGGACCCCGAGAACGTTTGAGCATCTTTTCACCATCACCAATTTCATTCATCTATCAATATGACCAACCAGGTTAAAGGATGTTAAGCTTTAAAAAAGAAAGAAGATAAAAACAAACAAAAACAAAAATTTTCTACCTACTATGTGCATAGTACGTGTAGAGAAAGTAAAGCCAAGTATGAGTGTTAGGAAGTGGATGATGTTGAGTGCAAGAAAATGGATGATAGGAAAGATGATGATTGGTGGAATGTGTGGCGAAACCGGAGGACCTGGAGAAAACCCATCCAGACGTCGCTTCTTCACCAAAAATTCCACATGCGAGACTTGGGATCGAACTCGGCCGCCTAGGTGAGAGGGGAGCATCCGAATCACTCGGCCACGGCGCCGCCTGATTTTATTTTTATTGGTGATATTTCCGGTCACCTGCCATGCAGTGCCACCAGGACGGAACTGAACCGGCGACCTTTGACTTGTGAACAAAGCTTGTGGTGCAGCGACGCGGAAGCGAGCAGTCTGCTAATGGGAGAAGGGCACATCTATTTGTACACGTCCGATCCGGCACATAATTCTCCCGAAGCTAAACGACTGAGCCGATTTTGGGTGGCCCGACTCAGCGATAATTAATGCCCTCATGTGGCGAAATATCGTAAAGGGCCCCACATTCCACAAGCTATATATGGCATCTCTTATTCCTGGTACTTCCCCGGCTTCAGGCCATGTCAGACAACGTTACAAAATGACACGTTTTAACGGCTTCAATTGTTCATAAGATGCAGTAGAAGGTACACTATAAACTCGCCTTTAAGTCAATGCACGGTCTTGTCATCAATTAGAAACGACTTTAATAGATAGTTTTCATGCGTTCGAAAACTGATAGCCTTTATCTTTTACATGAATTTGTTTAATACTTTATCTATCTAATTCGATACCGAGAATTCACTGGTAATGCACGCTTTAGGGCCCCATAAATGAAAAAAAAAATCTGATATGTTTCATTCACATGACTTTCTCTACATCTCTACAACAAATTATTGTTAAAAAGCTTATACTTCTATTTACTTTATGCTCATCAGAAAAAAATTAGCAGAAATAGTCTTATTACTTGCTTCCTTGTAAGTAGAAGCGAAATAAGGGACTACCATAGGTTAAAGTGATACTCAAAAGCTGGTTGCTATGTCAATGAAGTTCCTTTGTTTGTATGGATAGGAGTTGACAAGTTTCTGTATGAGAAAAGAATAAGTTTTTCATAGCAGAAACCAAAAATAAGGAATGTCTCAAAAACGACGAACTCCACGAAAAAAAATGTATATAACATAAATTGTGTGTTTAAGGTGTTCTACATTTTTTATGTGGTAAGTTTTTGTCCATTTCTTAGGGTTTAGCAGTTATTCAAAATTAAGTAAAATGCATCCAGAATAAACTACTCTTCAGAGGCTATTCCCAGAAAATTCAAGATATCATTTTATTTGTCACGTAAATATATTTAATATACGAAATTTTAATCAAAATCGTTAGAGCAATTTTTGAGAGAATCAAAATTTTCGAAAAAAGTTCCATGTAAAGGGTAGTTGGGGGTGGGGGATTTTCTAACAATCTTCGTGTCGCATCCCTGGAAGATACTAAACTTAAATACCAAGTTTGGTATTTTACCAACTTTTCGTTTTTGAGTTATCGTGTTCACAGAACACGGACACATGGACACATTGACACACGGACACATTGACACACGGACCTTTTTGTGAAAATGCTTTTTTGGGATACAGGGGACCCTAAAACATATATTTCCGGTGAAATCTCTGTATCGAATTTTTGGGTGGAGTGCAATACCTTCTCTATACACTATGTACATAGTGCGTATAGAGAAAGTGAAAAATCTTATGTGTTCCATTCACATGACGTTCTCTACATCTCTACAACACAATATTGTCAAAAAGCTTATTATTCTATTTACTTCATGCTAATCGAGGAAAAATTAGCAGAAATGGTCCTCATACTTGCGTCCTTATAAGTAAAAGGGAAATAGGGAGTACCATAGGCTAAAGCGATAGTCTAGTCTTTAAAAGAGGTTGCTATGCGGTTGAAGTTCCTTTGTTTGTATGGCTAGGATTGTCAAATTCCCGTATGAGAAAAGTATAAGTATTTTAAAACTGAAACCAATAACAAGGAACATCTCAAAAATGGTCAACTCCACGAAAAAAATTATATAACATAAATTGTTTGTTTTAACAAGCTCTACATTTGTTAAGTAAGTTTGTCTATCTCTTAAGGTTTAGTCGTTATGCAAAATTCTGCAAAGCTCAACCAGAATAAAGAGCTCTTCAGAGGCTATTTCCTGAAAATTCAAAATATATATTTTATTTGTGGTGAGAATATCTTTAATTTGCAGAATTTTAATAAAAATCGCTAGAACCGTTTTTGAAAAAATCAAAATGTTCTAAAAATGTTCCATGTAAAGAGTAGTTGAGGGTGGGAGGATTCTTTTGAAAATCTTCGTGTTCCTTGAAATGAACTGAACTTAAATATCAAGTTTGGTGTTTAACGGTCTTTTAGTTTTTGAGCTTGCTGTCCACAGACACACACCCACATACTGACAGACCTTTGTCTGAAAAGCTTTTTTTGGACTGAGGGGGCCTCAAAACATATATTTCCTGTGAAATCTTGGTATCAACATTTTGGGTGGAATACAATACTTCCTCTATACACATGTACATGTGGAGAATGTAAAGAAACCTTCTTTGTAGACTATGTATGTACATAGTACATGTAGAGTAAGTAAAAAAGCATTATCAGAAAAAGGTCACTGTGTGTGTGTGTGTCCGTGTGCCCGTGTCATTGTGAATGCTCAAAAAAACGAAAAGTCGGTTAAACACCAACTTGATATTTAAGTTCAAGATCGTCTTAACGATGCGACACGAAGTTCAGTTTACATGGAAAAAAATGTCAAAAGTTTGTTTTCTTCAAAAATGGCTCTAGCAATTTTGATTAAAATACCTCATATTGTAACATATCTTGATTTGAAGTCTGCATCGTCTCGATTACCGTTGCACAACCGGATACCATAATGGATAGACGAAAGTTACTAAAGGAAAACTTAGAGTTCCTTAAAACACACAATTTACGTTATATGTATATCATTCTTTTGGTGGCATTTTTCGAGGTATGCCTTGTTATTGCTTTCAATTTTAAAATACTTAAACCTTTCTCATGCGGAATGCCCTCATCCGTTTCATCTCTGCTTTGTTTTAATCCTGCCCATGGAATGAGAACGAACTTTAATGATAATTGTATAGGGAGGGCTTTTTTGTTTTTGTTTTTGACTGCCGCTTTAGCCTAGTGTACTGTTATTTTCCTTCTGCTTATAAGGAACTAATAATAAGACCATCTCTTGTAATGTATATCTTGAATAGCATGATGTAGATAAGAGAATAGTATTTTGTAAAAATCTTATGTGTTCCATTCACATGACTTTCTCTACATCTCTGTAACCAATTATTGTTAAAAAGCTTATTCTTCTATTTACTTCATGCTAATCGAGTTAACAGAAATAGTCTTATTATTTGCTTCCTTGTAAGTAGAAGCGAAATAAGGGAGTACCATAGGTTAAAGTGATGGTCAAAAGCTGGTTGCTATGTGACTGAAATACCTTTGTGTGGACAGGAGTTGAAAAATTCCTGTATGAAAAAAGTATAAGTTTTTCAAAGCTGAAACCAAAAACAATAAATATCTAAAAAACGATCAACTCCACGAAAAAAAAATGTATATTACATAAATTGTGCGTTTTAAAGTACTTTTTGTGTTGCAAGATTTTGTCCACATTCCGTTTAGCAATTATGCAAAATTCCATAAAATTCATCCAGAATAAAGTAGTCTTCAGATGCTATTCCCAGAAAATTCAAGATATACATTTTATTTGTCAGGTAGATATATTTAATATACGACATTTTAATAAAAATCATTAGAGCCATTTTTGAAAAAATCAAAATTTTCTAAAAAAGTTCCATGTAAGGGGTAGTTTGGTGTGGGGGGATTTTTCTCAAAATCTTCGTGTCACATCCCTGGAAGATACTGAACTTAAATACCAAGTTTGGTATTTTACCGCCTTTTCGTTTTTGAGTTATTGTGTTCACAGATACACGGACACACACACACACACGCGCGGACTTTTTTCTGAAAGTGATTTTTTTGGATACAGGATACCCTAAAACATATATTACCGGTGAAATCTCGGTATCGAATTTTTGGGTGGAGTGCAAAACCTTCTGTATACACTATGTACATAGTGCGTGTAGGGAAGTAAAAATAATTGGTTTGCATAACAGATAGGGAAAGCCATGTGAATGGAACACATCTGGTTTTCCTCGCTTTCTTTGAATTATATTAATAGCCTCACCTTTGTCATTAAATACTTACTAGTTGATTTACTCGTTACAAGATCCCAGATGTTTTCAATGAATTTCTGCTCCAATTGAGCAAGAAGACAATTGAACTTATCATTTCTTAATTTGTAACAGAGAAGTAAAGAAAGTTATATGAGTCACGCGTCACTTTTGGTACAGTAGAGATCGTCCAGAAGTTTCCACAGTTTCCCTGAAAGTCCTGTGACGTCTTTTTCTAGCTATAAAAGGAGGAAGAGTTGCAAGCTTGGGGGGGGGGGCGGTTAGTTAATTGTAGTGAGTCATGAATTACTGAGGTAGTGACTGCAAGCCGTCAACTGTGTACGCTTCGAAACGTCGAGTGAATTATTTGTAGCCAATTCTAAAGTCAATAAAGGCATGTGTTACAATATGTATGAATGAAGTTAATGTTTCTATTGACATGTTTTCACACGACCAGCAGCTCATAATCTTATAAACATCAGCCCTTTTCGGGCGTATAACTCCTTAGCATGGCTTCTTTTGGAAGGGAAGTAAAGCCCTTGTCGTAGATTTACGGCACATAAAACAACCTCAGCCCGGTTAAAGAAGTCACTGTGAAAAATTAAGCGGTCTTTAACGCCCAATTTGGAATGAGACAGCAGTTAAAGAACGTCCAAAATAAGACTCAATTTAGTTTTATATATAGCCCTGGAAATTCAAGGCCCTGTGCCGTGTACTTCGAGCTGGTGTAAATAAAATTAAATGTTACATAAAACTAGAGTAAAATCTCGTTTTTATACGTTGTCTGCATGTATGTTTTACGCACTTCCGAATGTGTTACATTTTCAACTTTCTTTCAAGTTTCCATCTACAACACGGGCACGACAGTACGACTTAGGACTTTGGTTCATAACGCACAGAATGCTAATGCATTTATATTACAGATTGGCGACTACCATTAGGGTTGGAGGAGTGCGCTTGCTCTTTCTTTGTCGACCCTTCACTAATTGGGACCGCGTGTCAAAGAATTATACAGTGCATACCATCCTTTCGAGAAAAAAAAAAAAAAAACCCTGCATTGGCAATCCCTATCAACGGCAGTGGTCATTACTTATAATACACATTTTACAGCAATAACAGACTGGCTGTTGTTGTAGATGATATGTACCTGTATATATACCCTACTGTAGTGAGTCCACCTGTTTTTACTTTCTCTATACGTACTATGTGTATAGTGTATAGAGAAGGTATTGCACTCCACCCAAAAATTCGATACCGAGATTTGAACGGAAATATATGTTTTAGGGTCCCCTGTATCCAAAAAAATTATTTTCACAAAAAGGTCCGTGTGTGTGTGTGTGTCCGTGTGTCCGTGTGTCAGTGTGTCCGTGTGTCTGTGATCACGATAACTCAAAAACGAAAAGTCGGTAAGATATCAAAATTGGTATTTAAGTTTAATACCTTCCAGGGATGCGAAACGAAAATTTTGAAGAAAAAAAAACCCACCACAAACTACCCTTTACATAAAATCGGTAAAATACCTAACTTGGTATTTAAGTTTAATATCTTCCAGGGATGCGACACGAAGATTTTGAGAAAAAAAACCCACCCCAAACTACCCTTTACATGGAAACTTTTTCGAAAATGTTGATTTTTCTTAAAAATGGCTCTAACGATTTTGATTAAAATTTCGTATGTTAAAGATATTTACCTGACAAATAAAATGTATATCTTGAATTTTCAGGGAAGAGTAGTTTATTTTGGATGAATTTTACGGAATTTTGAATAACTGCTAAACCGTAAGAGATGGACAAATATTTACGACACGAAAAATATAGAGCACGTTAAAACACACAATTTATGTTATATACATTTTTTTCGTGGAGTCATAGTTTTTGAGTCATTCCTTGCTTTTTGTTTCTGCTATGAAAACTTATACTTTTCTCATATAGGAATTTGTCAACTGCTTCCATACAAACAAAGGAACTTCAGTGACACAGCAACCAGCAAGGAACAAAGCAAATATAGCAACAAGGAACCAAGTAATAAGACTATTTCTGCTATTTTAGTCAAATTAACATAAAGTAAATAGAAGTATAAGCTTTTTAAGAGTAATTTGTTGCAGAGATGTAGAGAAAATCATGTGAATGGTACACATAAGATTTTTTTACTTTCTCTATACGTACTATGTACATAGTGTAAAGAGAAAGTATTGTAAAGCACGCAAAAATTCGATACCGAGATTTCACCGAAAATATATGTTTTGGGACACACTGAATACAAAAAACAAAAAACAAAAAAAAACAAAAAAATCATTTTTAGAAAAATGTCCCTATGTGTGTGTGTGTCTCTCTGGTTATGTGTGTGTGTGTCTGCGGGCAGCATAGATGAAAAACGAAAAGACCGTTAAATACCAAACTTGGTATTTAAGTTCAGTATCTTCCAGGGATGCGACACGAAGATTTTGAGAAAAATCCCCCATCACCAAACTACCCTTTACGTGGAACTTTTTTCGAAAACTTTGATTTTCTCAAACACGGCTCTAACGATTTTGAATAAATTTTGGTATATTAAAGGTATTTAAGTGACAAATAAAATGTATATTTTGACATTTCTGGGAATAGCCTGTGAAGACTACTTTATTCTGGATGAGTTTTACGGAATTTTGCATAACTGCTAAACTGAAGATGGACAAAATCTTACAACACAAAAAATGTAGAGAACGTTAAAACACACAATTTATGCTATATACATTTTTTTCGTGGAGTTGATTGTTTTTAAGATATTCCTTGTCTTTAGTTTCAGCTTTGAAAAACTTATACTTTTCTCATACAGGAATTTTTCAGCTTCTGTCCATACAAACAAAGGAACTTCAGTTACATAGTAACCAGCTTTTGACTATCACTTTAACCTATGGTACTCCTTATTTTACTTCTACTTACTAGGAAGCAAGTAATAAGTATATTTCTGATAATTTTTTCTCGATTAAAATGAAGTAAATAGAAGCATAAGATTTTAACAATAATTTGTTGCAGAGATGTAGAGAAATTTATGTGAATGGAATACATCAGGTTTTTTTCTTTGTTTTGTTTCCCATTGTGTGAGTACTTGACATGGGAAACTGTCTTTAAAATGTATCTTTTGTTTTTGCAAACTAGGAAATGTTTACCATATATACATATAACTTAGGTATATACTCTATTGTTTTTATTTAGTTTTTAACCATTATAGTGCTCATTAAACATCTATTGATTATTTAGCCATTGATTTAGTATATTTCCGTATTATCTGAGTTTTTGATAATCCTCAGCCCCAATCAGCTCGAATTACCGGCGCTCTACTTACTTGGTTTTGCTCCTTTCGACGATTTTAGAATGCATAATCAATTCATTATCCTTAAATGGTGAGGAAAACAGTCTATCGCTCAAGTACCTAGTACGGCAATATCTTGAGTTTTCTAACAGAAAGTGATTACAATTTAAATACTTTGGAAACGTGTACCGTTGCTCAGCAAAGTTCCCTTACACCTATATTTTGTGTCAGGCTTCGATTTTGATTAAGGTTCACTTATTTTCTATATTTTCTGGATGTAACACTTCTCTGTTTCATTTTATAAAATGTATATTATTACTATTATTATTGTTATTATTATTATTTATTTATTTATTTATTTATTTATTACCTTCTCTACCGAGATTTCACCGGAAATACATGTTTGGAGACCACCTGAATAAAAAAAAAAGCGTTTTTAGAAAAATGTGCTTGTGCGTGTCTGTCTGTCTGTCTGTCTGTGTGTATGTGTGTGTGTCTGTGGCCAGCATAGCTCAAAAACGAAAATACCGTTAAATACCAAACTTGCTATTTAAGTTCAGTATCTTCCAAGGATGCGACACGAAGATTTTCAAGAAAATCCCCCCACCCCCAACTACCCTTCACATCGAAAATTTTGATTTTCTAAAAAATGGCTCAAATGATTTAGATTAAAACATCGTATATTAAAGATATATACCTGAAAAATAATATGTATATCTTGAATTTTCTGGGGATAGCCTTTGAAGACTACTTTATTCTGGATGAATTTTACGGAATTTTGTGTAACTGGTAAACCGTAAGAGATAGACAAAAAATTAGCAAACAAAAAATGTAGAGCACATTAAAACACATAATTTATGTTATATACATTTTTTTCGTGGAGTTGATCGTTTTTTTAGATATTCCATGCTTTTGATTTCAGCCTTGAAAAACTTAATTTTCTCATACAGGAATTTGTCAACTCGTGTCCATAGAAACTTTAGTCACATAGCAGCTACCTTTTTGATTACTAGTTTAGCCTATAGTACTCCCTTATTTCCCTTCTGTTTAAAAGGAAACAAGTAATAAGACTATTTGTGCTAATTTTTTTCTCGATTAACATGAAGTAAATAGAAGCAAAAGCTTTTTAACAATAATTTGTTGCAGATAGGTAGAGAAAGTCATGTGAATGGAACATATCAGATTTTTTTTTTTTTTTTTGTAGTTTTAACACCCTTTAATCTGGTTGGTCATATCGGACGATGAATGAAATTGGTGAAATGATGCTCAAATGATCTCGGGGCCCCTAGAGCTTAAAGTTACTCGACATTCGTCTTGAAACTTTATATTATTATTATTATTATTATTATTATTATTATTATTATTATTATTATTGGGAGTGGCGTCGCCATGGCCGAGTGGTTAGACCGCTCGCCTCCCACCTCAGGTTTCCCCCGCCACTCATTCCACCACTTGCTCCATCATCATTTCACTAGCATTTCATATCATCCACTTCCTTAGCTCATGCCTGGCTACGGGCCGACCACTCGCTCCAAGTTCTCCATTCTGTGGTTTCATGCCATTGACTCCCCGACAGGCTTTTGAGCCCATGGAATCCGTTTGTAAGTCCTAGGGGAGGGTAAGGCGATTACGGAAAAGAATTATGGCGAGAGTGTCCATTTGGAAACGCATAAATGGAAGCCTTCATCGCATATACTGGCTAATGTATTTCTGTAATACACTTACATTGAGAAATACATCTTATGAGCAGCAAAGGTGAATAAATGTTGTTTGTAATGTTGTTTCTATGACACGTTGACATTAGTATATGTGAAATTGGTAGAGCTAATGTATCATTGACCCCTCTGATACTGCCTTTACATACATACCAAGCAGGAGCGTTTTAATTGAATTTTCATTAACCCAAATGTTCATTCACAATGAAAAGTAAACACTAACACAACGACGTAAATGTTAAACTTAGTTTTTTTAAATTTATTTGTTTTACTTTCTCTATTAAGTGTTAGTAGGTAAAGCAGATATTGTATTCCATCTTAAAATTGTATAATTTATACCGCGATTTCACTGAAAATACACTCTGTATAAAAACAAATTAGGAATAGGTTTGAGTGAATGTGTATTATGATAATAGTAATAATGACTGATAATAATGATTATGATAATAATCTGATGTACTGCATTCACATGATTTTCTCTACCTGCTCTGTATTCAAATTATTCTTAGAAAAGATTATTTTTATCTACATCTCCCTAAACAATATAAACATTTACACATCTTGGTCTTGCTACTTAGTTCTTTATAAGCAGAAGAGAAATAAGGCAATGTACCAGGCTAAAGCGATAGTCAAATATTTTAAAAGCCGATCGGTATGTGAAAAATTGAAGTTCGATTCGCTTTAACTTTCCAGAAAAACAAAAGAGAGATGAAGCGAAATGTGACTCCGTTTGAGAAGATTCGTAGTTTAAAATTGAAACCAATAACAAGGAATGCCTTGGAAACGGTCAACTCTGCAACAAAAGTGTATATGACAAGTTGTGTGTTTAAATTACATCTACATTTTTTGTGTCGTAAGTTTTTGTCTATCTCATACCAGTTATACAAAATTGAGCGTAATCCACCCAGAAAGAACAGGTCTTCAGAAATTATTCCCCAAAAATTCAAGATAAAGGTACATTTTATCTGCGATGTAAATTGCTTTGATATACGGTATTTTAATAAAAATCGTTTACCCATTGATGATAAAAACAACAATTTTAAACAATCTTCTATGTAAAAGGTAGTTTGGAGTCATGGGATTTTCTTGAAAATCTTCGTGTCGTATCCTTAAGATAACAAACTTAAATACCAAGTTTGGTCTTTTCGTTTTTGAGCTATGGTGTGCATACATCCGAACCTTTTTCTGAAAAAAGCTTCTCTGGATTCAGGGACCTCAAAACATATTTCCAGTGAAATCTCGGAATAGAATTTTTGACTGGAATACAATACTTCCTCTACATACTATGTACATTACATAGTAAGTACTATATTGAAAGTAATAACGATAGTAATGGCGGTGATGATAAATGTAATAAAGACAAAAATGATTACAATTATAATAATAACAACAGTAATTATGACAAACATGATGATATTATTATCATCTAATGCTATTTTATTTTTATTATTACTCCAAAAAAGAATAATTAAAAATCAGAATGCACAATTAAATAAAGAAGAAAAGAAAGAAAGCAGCCATGTTCGGACACATAAAAGCAATACTTACGTCTTAAAAATGAATGCTTAGTCGCGTAAACTTCCGGATCCCGAGAGGAAGAAATATTGGACACCGAGATCAGAAGGAAGCAGCTGCTTCAGTAGGCCCGAAACGAATCTTCGCAAGAAGCCCGCCTCCCCCACCTCCCTAAAAAAAAAAAATCTTCTTACGAAATTAAAATGTTATTTAAAGCTCTGGCCTGTCTTCCAATTCTAAGTTCGCAAAGTACCAGTCTAAGAGTGAATAAAATTTAAAGGGAAGTTTAACAAATATGTTTCTTTGTTCCCTATTAAATGTTCTAACTTTATACTATGTACATACCTACATATCTAACACAAGGCATTTCTTAAAAGGGGCAACAAAGGCAGTGAGTAAGTAATATAACCTTTAAAATATATGCAAATAGAGATGTTACCAAATGGACATCGTCCTTTTGGTTCTTAGGTTTGTTAAACACAATAGAAACAGGAAAGGTGGGAAACCAAGATTTTGGAAGCCTTGGGATTTATTTCTATTAAAAACAAAAAGTAACAAAAAACAATCTGATGTGTTCCATTCACATACTTTTTCTGTCTGTTCTGGAAACAAATTATTCTTAAAAAAGATTCTTCTTCTTTCTGCTACATACAAATCAAGATAAACATTGCTCAGTTCTTTATAATTAGAAGGGAAATAAGGAATACACTGGGCTAAACCGACGGTCAAATATTTTAAAAGCTGTCGTTATGCGATTGTCGTTGAAGTTCTGTTCTCTTACCATGACCAGGAGTAAAAAAAAAAAAAATCAAAAAAAATCTGATGTGTTCCATTCACATGACTACATCTCTGCAACAAATTATTCTTAAAAAGCTAATGCTTTTATTTACTTAATGCTAATCGAGAAAACATTAGCAGAAATAGTCTTATTACCTGCTTCCTTGTAAGTAGAAGCGAAATATGGGAATACCTTAGGTTAAAATGATAGTCAAAAGCTGGTTGCTATACGACTGAAGTTCCTTTGTTTGTATGCACAGGAGCTGACAAATTCCTGTATGAGAAAAGTTTAAGTTTTTCAAAGATGAAACCAAAAACAAGGAATATCTCAAAAACGATCAACTCCACGAAAAAATGTATATTACATAAAATGTGTGCTTTAACGTGCTCTACATTTTTGGTGCGGTAAGTTTTTGTCTAGCTCATACGGTTTAGCAATTATGCAAAATTCCGTAAAATTCGTCTAGAACAAAGTAGTCTTCAGAGGCTATTCCCAAAAAATTCAAGATTTACATATTATTAGTCAGGTAAATATCTTTAACATACGATATCTTAATCAAAATCGTTTGAGCCATTTTTCAGAAAATCAGAATTTTCGAAAAAAGTCCCATGTAAAGGGTAATTGGGGGTGGGGGATATTCTTGAACATCTTTGTGTTGCATCCTTGTAAAATACCCAACATAAATACCAAATTTAGTATTTAACAGTATTTTCGTTTTTGAGCTATGCTGTGCAAAGACACATACGCACATACATACGCATCCACGCACACACACGCACATACACGGACCTTTTTCCAGATTTTTTTTTGATTCAGAGGGACCCAAAATATATATTTCCGGTGAAATCTCGGTATCAAAATTTTGGGTGCATTGCAATACCTTCTCTATACACTATGTACATAGTACGTATAGAGAAAGTAAAAATGAGGAATGAAATGATCAAAACTTCCCGTTTGAGAAAAGTATTTTAAAACTGAAGCCATTTACTGGGAATGCATGATAAATGGTTAGCTTAACACACACACAAACTAAATACGAGATAAATTGAATATTTTTCATTTTTAGTGTAATCTATTTTTGTCTATCTCGTGCAGTTTACCAGTTTTGCAAAAGTCATTCAGAATGAAGAGGCTTTCAGGGGCTATTCCAAAGAAATTCAGGATATGCATTGAATTTGTCATGTAAACATCTTTAATACATGACATTTTAATAGAGTCATTGTAGAACAAAGATAATTTTAAAAATCTTCCACGTAAATGATAGTGTAAGTGGAGAGATTTTCCTGAAAATCTTGATGTTGTACCCTTGGAAGATACAGAAATTAACCACCAACTTGGTTTTAACCGACTTTTCGTTTGCACACGCATACACACACACACGTACAGTAGACGCACTCATACACGTAACAGAAACAGACATTTTTCTAAAAATGTGTGTGTGTGTTTTTTTTTTCTCTCAGGAGTCCTCAATACCTGTATTTCCGGTGTCGAATTTTGCGTGGAACACAATACCTCTTTTGCCTATTATGTACATTGAACATACGTGCTAGAGAAAGTAAAAGCACACAAAAACGAAATGAGCAAAAGAAAACTTTTTTAAACGATATTTAGTTTACAATTTCTTCTAACGATTAACGTTTAAGCTGTACCTCCTAACTGAGGAAATTTCCTCAACTTAGGTAACTATTTGGTACTACTACATGAGGAAAAGTATGAATGGCTATAGAGGAAAATGACAGAAAAATATGATGTAATGAATTCATATGATTTACTATGCTCATGCTTCTACAAAATATGCTCGCTTATTCTACTTTTTGACTTTACGTCAATCGATAGTAGCTTTAATTACTTACACACTTATAGCTAAATACCTTAGGGTAAAGCGATAGTAGGTATATTGAATTTGCTACGTATAATTCATGAACTTGATTTATTCAGAACGACTTTTGCAAAATTAATAAACTATTAGGGTTAGGCAAAACACATAAAATTTATGTCAAATTAAATTTTGCGTGACGTTAACATTTTCCGAGATATTCCTTTTCGTTGATTTGAATTTTTAAATGCTGACACTTGTAATTCACACGAAAACGTTCAATCCCTCCTGAAAACAACGATAATAACAACGCATTTTCTTCTGCTATGACATCTTAAACAATGATTAAAAAAAACTGATGCCACAATCATCTGATTTTCTCTACCTATTCTTACAAAAGCTTATTGTTTCATCTGTTCCATGCTAATCAAGACAAACTTCAACAGAAGAAGTTTGATTACTTATTTCCTTGTAGGTGCCAGAGAAATAAGGGAATGCATTAGGTTAAAGTGATAGTCAAATCTTTTAAAAACTGGTCGCTAAGTGATGATCATGAAACTCCTTCTATTTGTGTAGTAAGGAGAAAAAAAAAACGCGAGGTGACTAACCCTGTGAGAAAAGTATTGGAAAATGTATACCAATAACGAGGACTATATCCGAAATTGTTAGCTCTATAAGAAAAATGCATCTCACATAAACTACATTTTGTAGAAAAATGCATCTCACATAAACTACATTTTGTTTGTTTAATAATTTTGTCTTTTCTTACAGTTATGCAAAAATCATCCAAAATGAAGAGGACATCAGAGATTATTCCTGGAATCATTATACATTTTATCTGCAATATAAATATCTTTAGTACCAATTTTAATTATAATGGTTAGAGCCATTTTTTTAAAAAGTCAAAAATTACACAATATCTTCTATGTAGGCTTTAATTTGGGGTGAGGGGATTTTCCTGAAAATTTTCGAATTATATCCTAGCTGCTGATTTTAAATCCTTGTTTTGGCGTTTAACTGAGTTTTTGTTTTTGAGTAATGCTGTCCACACACACGTATACAAATTTTGGGTGAAGTAGAATGCTTTCTTTATCTCATATGTACACTGGATGTGGTAGATAAGGTAAACATTACTTATCCAAAATATTTAGTAGTTGTTTTATTACATAACAGACCCTACTTTAAGACATCTCGTAAATAGACAGTAAGAGTTTATAGGAAGTTTGTAGTAGCTATATAGAAATAAACCATAGTGGGTGTAAATTACATACATCAGCCTTTTCTGTTCTACTCCTATCAATAAATATTGTGTCAATTTTGTTGTTTTCTCACCATAGTTTTGAATATAAAGAATGCGTTAGTTGCAAAGCACGTAAGAAAAATCTGATGTGCTATACTTAAATGCCTTTCTCTAGCTGTTCTACTTTCTTCTTACAAAATATTATTCTTCTTTCTACACCATGCTAATCGAGATAAGCATTAGCAGAATGTTCTTATTACTTAGTTCCTTATAAGTAGAAGGGAACTAAAGGAATGTGCTATGCTAAAGCGAAGTCAAATGTTTTAAAATATTTGTTATGCGATTGTCATTGAAATTCACTTCTTTGCTTGGACAGGAGTAGAATAAAAGAAAAACGAACACTTCCTGTCTGAGAAAAGTGTAAGTATTTTAAAATTGAAACCAATAACAAAGTATATTTTGGAAACGGTCAACTCTACAATGAAAATGCATATGACATAAATGGAGTGTTTTAACGAGTTCTATATTTTATGTACAGTAAGTTTTTGTCTATCTCTTACGGTTTAACCGTTATGCAAAATTCTGCAAAAAGCAACCAGAATAAAGTGCTCTTCAGAGACTATTCCCAGAAAATTCAAGATATACGTTTTATTTGTGATGTAAATAACATTAATATACGGTATTTTAATAAAAATCGTTAGAGCCATTTTTGAGAAAATCAAAATTTTCAAAAAAAATTCATGCAAAGGGTAGTTTGGGGTGGGGGGCATTTTCTTGAAAATCTTCTCCTTGGAAGATACCAAACTTAAAGTTTGGCTGTCCACATCCACAGACACACACGGACCTATTTCTAAAACTGTTTTTTTTTTAGACTCAGCGGACCTCAAATCATATATTTCCGTTGAAATCTCGACATTGAACTTTGGATGCATTGCAATATCTTCTCTACGCACTATGTATAAAGTATGTGCAGTGTAAGTAAATATTTGTTCCAAAATATGTCTTTTATTTTGTTTTTGCAAGGCTTTCCTAGGTAATACATTTTGCTACCAGTTTTTCTGTTCTGTCTCTTGTCAATAGTTTACTTGTGACGTGTCAAAGTCAGTATTCCAGCTGGAAGCGCTATGAGACCCCGCTTTCTCTCGGCGGATAGGCAGTCGATTGCCGAGAACATCCTTTTAAAGGTCCACTGCTGTACGGTGTGAAATGGCTAATCTATTTATCTAAGGTGACGTATTTGTGAAATTTGGCCAAAAGTATGTACAATAAAATTTTATTTTTATCACAATAAAATTATATGAATTGTAAACTTTAATAAAATATATTATTTTTCTCACTTGACATACTTTAACTGCCAATTAACTAAAGCTATAGATGTGTAGGCGCATGCTTATTAGACACTTCCAACTTTAAACCTTAACTTTCTCACAAACTTTTTCCCAGCGCTTTTCATATTCAAAATGTTCCATGTGATGTAATTGTTCACTAAATTGGTGGAAAAATGGAATACTGCCTCTCAGAAGCACATTAATAATGATCCAAATAATTAAATTTTGAAAAATCAAATGTTTTTTAGAGTAATTAAAGTAATACATTTTCTTCACTAATTAGACTAGTTATCTATATATTATATAACAGATGTATTTGTAAACTTATTTACTGTAATAGCTATTTATTATACAAGTGAATAAACAGAGAGTTTATCCATCAGTAGAACAATTTAAAACCCGATGGGGAGCGTTTTAAGTTCTACGAGTGGATAATAGAGGTTTGTCCACTTGTATAGTACATTAATTTATCTTACAGTTACGATAAATTAATATATGACAAATATTCAGTTAATGATTTTACAACAGATTCTTATACATTAAATAAGGCATTGAAGTGCGGCGTTTTTATAATTATAAAATATGGTAGGATATGTATGAATACTATTTGTTTTTGTAGTTTAACGTCCTTAACCTGCTTGGTCATATCGGACGATGAATGAAATTGGTGAAATGATGCTCAAATGATCTCGGGGTCCATGGGGCTTAAAGTTACTCGACATCGCCTTCTCAGGATAAGGGAAAACCCTGGAAAAACTCCTTATCCGGGTAACTCACCCTAATAGAGATTCGAACTCGCGACCTTTTGAATGTGAAGCAGACACGCTACCACCACACTGCTCAGGCGGGTAATTTTGTTTTTATTGCGCTGCTAGTTTCAAATTGATTACGTTTACGACGGACGTTGAGAACGTTAATTTATCGGTTCCAAATGATACATTAAACGAAGTAAAAGAAGCAGTTCAGGTTTTATTACAGTCGACTTCACCCAATTATACGAAAAAGAGTTAAAACGTTATAGAACATTTGTATTTATCAATCATTTATTTATTTACTTTATCCCACCGGAGCAACGAGTGAATTTGGTTTACTTTATCCCACCCGTTGCGCTAATAGTTATCGCTTTCATTTAAAGTGCAAGTTTTCTTGTGTCGTTTCTGCATAGCAACGGTGTCTATTACAAGTAGCTGCAGGATAAAATAGATTTTATGTGAATATTTTTAAAAATGTATCGCATGGCTTATTTTTATTAGAACAATGAATTTAGACAATTAAACACATTTAAATAAATAGCTATGTAAGCTAGGTTTGTGACAATTGGCAGAAATATCAGTCATTGTTTAGAACAACAGTTATAAATTTCAATAAGTTATCTTACATAAGTACTGTGGATTTTCCAAATTTCATCTGCATATCAAGGAGTCTTATTAGGAACTTAAAGTTTAAGATATACACATAGATGACCTACTCACACAATCACAATAGCCAAAAAATCTAATGAGTTCCATTCACATGACTTACTCTGTTCTGCAACATATTCTAACAAACACTTATTCTTCTCTCTAGTTCATACTAATCGAGATAAACAATAGGGGATAGGTTTTATTACTGGTCGCCATGCATTTGAAATTCCCTTCTTTTTGCATGACGAGAATGAAAAAAAGGGAGAATAACGTCTTCTTAATTGAGAAAAGTCTAAGTATTGGAAATTTTAAAACACACAGCAAGACACGTCTCGAAAATGATGGGCTCTACAATAATTTAAATTACATAATCTATGTGTTTTAAAGAGAACTGCAGTTTTGTGGAATGAATTTTATCTATTACGGTTTATCAATTATGCAAAAGTATTTCAAAATGAAGAGGACTTCAGAGGCTATTCTCAGAAAATTCAAGATATATATTTTATTTGTCAGATATTTTCAATATAGGGTATTTTAATGAAATCATTACAATTTTTTTTAGAAAAATCAAACATTTGGAAACATTGTACCATGTAAAGAATAATTGGGTTAGGGAGATTCTGTTGATGATCTTCGTGTCGTAGGTATATTTGGAGGATGCTAAACATAAATACCAAGTTTAGTATTTTTTCTCACTTTTCGTTTTGTTGTTCACACACACACGGATATTTTTCTAAAAAATGCTTTGTTTTTAAATACAAGTACCTCAAAACATACATATCCAATACCGACATAGAATATAGAATATTTAGGTGGAATACAATATGTATTATATAGTAATGGACGTAAAAAAAAAGAGAGAATCGCAAAACTTTTAGGCATGCTCTTCATAGGATTTCCGTGCAGTATTTCGAATTCTTTTTTCCAAATTACCGTTTCTCCCAAAGTCACTTATCTATTTCTAAGCTTCCAAATACTAAATTCCGAAAATAACTTTTACGAAAGCTAATACTTATATGTAGGATATTTTCCAATCATATTTAATCGAAATAATTTTCAATTAGTAGAAGTTGTATCCCTCGGATTTGGAAGGACCTGAGTTCAAATCCCGTTGGCCGATTAATCTGGCTGGGCATTTTTCGTAGTTTCCCTCAGTAACAAAGGTATATATATAAGATTGTATATTTAATACCACTACCAAAAGTCCCTGGTTCAATACAACACGATACTAAAACAGAAAATGCGATTGTACTGTTATCATAACCACAGATAGTGAAATCATAACGTGGATATCTCCCAAGCTAAGTGGAATAATGTAGAGAGATGAGACCTCAAAGGCTGGCTGCACTTCGCCATTTGACAAGAGGGTAGCTAGATTGGACGACATTCCGACCACATCCGCTCGGCGCGATTTCAAAGTAGTATGGTAAGGGGATGAAACCTTGAAGTTACGTAAACGAAGTGCCATACCGAACAGATCCGTAGCGTCAAATTGTTAAAGCGACATAAAATAAATCAGAATTAAAAAAAAAAAAACTTATATGTTCCATTCACATGACCTTCTCTATGAGTTCTGCAAACAAAATATTCTAACAAAAACCCATTTTTTTATCTACTTGATGCTAATCGAGAAAAAATTAACAGAAATGGTCTTATTACGTGCTTCCTTTAAATAGAAGGGAAATAAGGGAATACACTAGACTAAAGCGATTATCAAATCTTTTAAAACCTGGTCGCTAGGTGAACAACTGAATTTCGGTTCTCTTTGCAGGCCTAGAGTAAATTAAAAGGGATTAAACAAAATATGATTTCCCGTTTGAGAAAAGTTTAAATAGTTTAGATAAGGTATTGTATTCCACCCAAAAATTCGATACCGAGATTACACCAGAAATACATGATTTGAGACCCCCTGAATCCCCAAAAAAATTATAGAATAATGTGTATGTGTGTCTGTGCCAGCATAGCTCAAAAACGAAAAGTCGGCTAAATACCAAACTTGGTATTTAAGTACAGTATCTTCCGAGGATGCGATACGAAGATTTTCAGGATAATTCTCCCAACCCCAACTACCCTCTGCATGGAACTTTTTCAAAATTTTTGATTTTCTCAAAAATGACTCCAATGCTTTTTATTAAAATGCCGTATGCTTAAGATATTTTCGGGACAAATGAAATGTATATCTTGAATTTTCTGGAATTCTTCTAGCCTCTGAAGACTTCTTCATCCTGGATGACTTTTGTGTAATTTTGCGTAACTGGTAAACCGTAAGAGATAGAAAAAGCTTATTACATAAAAAATGTAGATCTCATTAAAATACACAATTTATGACATACACGTTTTTTTATTTTCTCAATACTTACTATGTACCCAAATATTCGATACCGATATTTCACCGCAAATACATGTTTTAAGACCACCTGAATCTAAAAAAATATTTTTAGAAAAATGTCCGTGTGTGTTTGTCTGTGTGTATGTGTGTGTGTGTCTGTGTGTCTGGGGCAGCATAGCTCAAAAACGAAAAGACCGTTCAATACCAAACTTATTATTTAAGATCAGTATCTTCCAAGGATGCGACACGAAGGTTTTCAAGAAAATCCTCCCACCCGCAACTATCCTTCACATGGAAATATTTCGAAAATTTTGATTTTCTAAAAAATGGCTCTAACAATTTTGATTAAAATATCATATAGTAAAGATATATACTTGACAAATAATATGTTTATCTTGAATTTTCTGGGAATAGCCTCTGAAGACTATTCTGGATGAATTTTACGGAATTTTGTGTAACTGGTAAACCGTAAGAGATAGACAAAAACTTACCACACAAAAAATGTAGAGCACATTAAAACACACAATTTATGTTATATACATTTTTTTCGTGGAGTTGATTGTTTTTTTTTTTAGATATTCCTTGTTTTTTATTTCAGCCTTAAGAAACTTATACTTTTCTCATACAGGAATTTGTCAACTCCTGTCCATACAAATAAAGGAACTTCAGTCACACAGCAACCATCTTTTGATATCACTTTAACCTATGGTACTCCCTTATTTCGCTTTTACTTACAGGGAAGCAAGTAAGTCTATGTCTGCTAATTTTTTCTCACTTAGCATGAAGTAAATAGAAACAAACTTTTTAACAAAATTTTGTTGCAGAGACATAGAGAAAGTCATGTGAATGGATTACATCAGATTTTTTTTTAACTGTAGAATTAACCGTTTTCGAGATATTCCGAGTTATTGTATTCCGTTTTAACCTACTTAAAATGTTCTCAAACGGTAAGGTATCTTTCTTTTCGTCTCTCATTTGTTCACTCCTTGCAAGCAAAGAGAATCGAATTTAAATTGTTTCACATAGCGACCGGTTTTACAATATTGTACTATCGCTTTAGCCTAGTATATTAATTTATATCCCTTCTATTTACAAGGAAGCGCGTAATAATACCACTTCTGCTGCAGTTTTATTAGCCTGACGAGATCAAAATAATCTCCTATAAGCAAAGCTGTTGTGGAACAGCTAGAGAAAGTCATGTGAGTTGAACACATATGGTTTTCTTAATTGTTCCATTTATACGCAGACTTGAACTTTATGGTCCTATCGGTGGCAGTACACATTTTGTCATGTAAATATCTTTTTTGAAATGGGAAGTAGTTATTCATTCTTTTCATTCTGTTCATGCAAAGAGGAGGGAACTTCTTTAATATTGTACTGACCTGCTTTAAAAGCATTTGACCATTACTTTAATTTAGATAATTCCTTTATTTACCTTTTACTTAGGACGAAGTAAGTAATAAAACTATTTCTGTTAAACTTTATCACTCTAGCTTCTTGGGGACCGATAGAGGGACATATGCAGATACCAGTTGCATACCTGCCGATAGAGGCCGACCTATATTGGGCACTGCACGCGCCGCATGTAAACAACCTGTAGTAAAGCGTTTGGGAAGGTGACTCGGCTGTTTTACAGGTAATCAATGCCTTTAATGATAGTGTATTCTCTTCAATTAAGATTGTAAAATCTCTTGCTTCAAATGGATTGCATTAAGCTTTAAAATTCATACAGAAGAACTTTATAAATATATCTATGACAATAACACATACTAGGTACGTCCATAAAGTAAGTTCCGTTTCAATTTATCTCCGCTGCAGCGCTGCGATCGCAGTTCCGGACATGCGCGGTAGACGCTCTGTATCAAGGAGAAGAAACGTGCGCCATTTTGAGATCGCTGTCAGCCACATACGCTTTGTTGTGCTTGTTTACAATGTCGGTGTTGATTGAAAATCCCGCCGCTTGTGAAATCAGATCTGTGATTCGTTTTCTGAATGCTAGGAAAGTGAAACTAATTGAAATTTATCGGCAAATTTGCGAAGTTTACGGACAAAATGCGATGAGTGATTCAAGGGTGAGACGATGGGTCCGACAGTTCAATGAAGGACGTAGTGAAGTGCACGATGAAGAACGAAGTGAGCGTCCATCTTTGGTTACAGAAGAACTGGTTCACGCGATTGATGACAAGATCCAGGAAAACAGCAAGTTTACAATTAGTGCTCTCACTATGGATTTTTCCCAAGGCTCACGATCACTAATTCATGAAATTGTTGCCGAAAAACTGAAATTTCGTAAACTTTACTCACGTTGGGTACAGGCAGCAAACTTCTATGAAGAAAGTATACAAAAACTTGTGACACGCTATTAAAAATGCCTGCAAAATTTCGGCAGTTATGTGGAAAAGTAGTTTAAGAGTTGTAGAATTTTGTGCAATTAATAATTATTCTGTATCTGTACACAATTTAATTTTATTACCAAACGGAACTTACTTTCTGGACGTACCTCGTATTTGGAAACATCGAGCACTGAAATGCCTCGAGCCCTGAAAGCTGTCGATGAACTTGTGCAAGCAATTATTAAACGATCCCTGTGAAAACAAAGTGAAGATAGTGTTTGGGGAAAATGTCGGATTTTCAATAATGCGTGAGAAACAAATGTGCTACGAGGTGTTGCTGCAGTAATAATTGCTGCAGTATTTTACTCAATAGTTGATGGTGTGTCCTATTTCAGTTTTGGTCCAATCACATCTTATGATGTGGAGCGAAGTTTTTCGCAATATAAAACCTATTTACGTGTAAATCGGGGACGATTCACATTTGAGACATTACGAATGTGTGCTTTGTAGTGTAATCTATGTATCTTGAGAGAAAATGAAACGGATAATGATGTTGATGACTTGTTGCACAACAATCAGTGGTATTTATGTTTACCGCCCACTCAACTTCAATAGCCTTGCATTGCTAGTGAAAATACCACAACAACCACTGCTCCATTTTCCTTCTTTTAATACCATTACATTGTCAACATATCATTAATGCTGCACTAACTTCGATTCTGTCCTGCTATCGGTCCCAAAGATGCTATCTTTATTTATCACGATTAGTGTGAAGTAGAGAGAAGAATACTATTTTGTAAGATTAATTTGTGGCAAAATAGATAAAGTTAAGTGACTGGAAACATCATATTTTTTATAAGCAGTGAATTATGCCGTTTTTTGCGCATTCGCGTTATTAACTTTTGACCCACTTTTGCTTTTGCAATGTTTATTGCCGAGAGTAGCGTATGAGGTAGCTGCAATGCTGACAAAATCGGTGTATGTGTGTATTCATGTAGTTTATGCACAGCGACACCAGGAGCGTAACTCATCATGATGGCAACCAGAGAGGTTGTTAGCAACTTTACTGCTCAAGCAATTTGCAGTAAAATGCACGCTTCATTTCCGGCAGGCGACCCTCACCGCGGAATTTCACCAACACAACGGGATTGTCTCACAGCTAAACATTTAATATGCGCTTCTGTGCTCACAATGACTCTAACTGTTATTCTGTGACCCTCGCACTCTCAGTCAGAGAAATACTGTATTCATCAAGCTAATGTTTAAAACGTATCTTTAAAAAGCACCAACACCAAATAAGTCCTCCCAAAATCTGCCATCATATAATTTTACGCACGGTTTATTTGAATGTATAATTTTGTGTCTGAAAACGTTTAAACCATTTTTGGCAGATATACGAGGGCTGTCTCAAACCCATTCTCCTTTCAGCTCGATACGCTTTTCCCAGCGATGTTTTCAATAGCTTCGATACCCTGTTTATAGTGAGGGTCTGCAAAATAACCATCAACTGCAGACTCCACCTCTTCATTGTTGGCAAATCTTGTACCACCAAGCCGTTTCTTCAAGTTTGGAAACAGAAAACAATCAGAGCGGGCTAAATCTGGTGAATAAGGATGCAATTCGAACTTAAACTCATTGGTTTTGGCCATGGCGATAATGAAACACAACTTTCTTTTTCGCTAAATTAGATTAGATTAGATTAGAAAGCATTCTGTAGGTTCGTTTAGGCCAGAAAGCCACTCAACGTAGAACTTGTCAAGGCATATACATGTTTATATACTATATACTGTGAAAAAAAAATGTATAAAGCTCTAGTGCTAAAAGCATAGGTTACAAAAACAACAGAATACTTTTTTTTTGCATGCACATAAAAACAAAGAGTATCAAAATATAGTTTTAAAATGTATAAATAAATATAATTTCATTATATGTAAAACTAATGTTATGTCAGATGATAGTTTTCAAATTATCGATATAATAGTTACTAGTAGTAATTATATAAACTAAAACATGATTATTGTATTATGTACTCTTCATAAATGTCAACAAATTACAATACATATTTACAAATATGTTATAGAATTTCCAATGCAAAGATTTACAATTATGTACTAGAGTGTAAAATATCAAAACATCAGGCTTTACAGACCTCGTGTCATTGCTAAATACTAAAAAAATTCATTTGACACATTCGTGCAAGTCAAAGTATAAATCAGTTTAATTTTAATATAAAACACACACACACTAATATACACAAAATGCAATACATTGCAATATTTATAAATACAATGATTATTAACGGTATTGCCAGACAGATTTGTCACTTAAATATTCATCTACAGAGTAAAATTATTTCTTGCAAAGGTACTCCTTAAGAGAGGCCTTAAAAGCCCTGAAATTACCAACATTTTCTTTGAGATTACTGGGGAGAACATTAAATATCTTGATTGTTTCATAATATACACCTTTCTGAAAGCAACGAAGATTGGCATTGGGACGATGAATCAATCCCTTTTGTCTAGTATTAATGTTATGAATTTCCTTGTTTGTTATAAAACTATGTCGATTAACTGCATAGAATTTTAAAATGGATAGTATATAAACACAAGGTAAGGTGAGGATGCCCAATTTTTGAAATAGTTCTTTGCATGACTGTCTGCTATAAGCATTACAGATTATTCGTATAGCTTTCTTCTGTATCCGGAATATGCATTTACTATCTACTGAATTACCCCAGAATATTATTCCATACTCGATGATGGAATTAAAGTAGGCAAAATACACCAACTTAAGTGTATCGATTGAGTGAAATTTAACCAGTGCACGGAGAGCATAACATGCTGAGCAAAGTTTAGGTGTGATGTAGCTAATATGTGACTTCCAGTCCAAATGCTTATCTACCTGAAGGCCAAGAAATTTGACTTCATTTAGCTGTTCTAACAATGTACCATTAATTCCTATTTCTATGTGCGTTTGTGGTGAGCGGCCGTTTTTGCTCGATTTCATCACTCAAAAGCTGTATCAAGTTCGTATAATATTTGCTATTGATTACTTTTCCTTTTTTGAGATAATCAATGAAAATTATCCCGCGTGCGTCCCAGAAAATTGACGCCATTACCTTGCCTGCAGATGGAACTGTCTTCTAATTTTGTCAACTTCATGGAATCTAATGTTGCGCAGAGTTTAGAGCGTCTGGTAGACGGTTGCGGACGTCGCATCGGTCTCCATGCTCTACATAGCGATGGCAGGTTGAGACGAAATGATGAATTGTGAGATTAGTTCTGCAGAGGTCGCACAAAGGAGGAGGTTCACCGTCGAGTCTATAGGTTAAGAAAGTAGAGAATATATAGGAAACACTCTATCCTTATACAATGTGGTTGGTGAATCACGTTTTTGTCAAGCCGTCATACTTTGATTCTACACTTTTGAGCTGAGTACGGTTTGTGTGTGTTAAGTGTGCACCCAAAAATAAGATTTTATGGTGTTACATGTCAATTAAACAGTACATTTGGACTGTGGTTTTAAACTAATATAATGGTGAATACGTGTTTGTGTTTGGTTGTAGTTTCTCGAGTAGCAGAAGCATAAACAAAGAAAGGAAATTGTGTTTCAATACATAGGTTAGTGTACTTATTTAAGTAATTTTTCGGTGGTATACTTAGTGAAATATGTTATACTTTATCAACAGGCCGATTCTGTATTGTTTGTTAGATTTCCAACTCGGAAAGACAGTTGAGAAACTTTGGTAAAGGCAATTCGCAGACAAAATTGGCGACCTACTCTGGTTTATAAGAAACCTCTAATTCGCCCACTTAACAGCTATCGCGAGAAATGATTAGCTCTCAGAATCATGAGAATGGGAGGCGTGTTTCTGGGACTCGGAATGCAATACATGCAGTCCACGGCGAGTCATAATCTTTCCGATAGTCTCTGATACTTGTCACCCCTTTCTTTTTGTGTATGTGCATTTATTTATAAGTTCATGTACTGAAGTTATTGGCTGTAGGCATGCGAGACAAACAATAAGGTTAGGTTAAAATCTGATATTTTGCCCTCCTTCAGTTTCAGACCAAGAAATTGGAACAAAATTAAGTAATGACCTTGCCGCGATGTTTACTACAATAATATCAATAAAAAATTCTGATAGGCCGAAAAATGTGATTGTATTAAATATTCAACTAGAGATCTCCCCCCTTTCATTGTCCTTTGTTTTTTACTTCAAAAACTTGGAAAAACAATTAATTTAACAGACATTGCGTATGGTGTATATTGTAGTGTGTAGTATCGCAAGATGGCGGCTGGTCACAAAACTACCTTCAGCAAAACGGTAGGCATTTCCGTCTAGTGAGCTAATACAAGTAACTTGGAATAAATGCAATTTTTCTGTGCAAATAAAATAGTTTCTTTAATGTGCCAGTGCCGTCTTATGTAGTGGTTATCATGTTCGACTTGGTATGTGAGTTATCGCAGTTGGGATGCGTTAACAACACGGAAGAGCGACACCATGTAAAAGGAACCTTCGGATCGCGACACTCTTCTCGCGGCATCATGATTCTTCTCGATATTCCAGATGTTTGTCTAAGCTTCGGCAAGTTTTCAGAAAGTTTGTGACGTCATTTTCTAGCTATAAAAGGAGGAAGAATTGCAGTGCAGTGTTGCTGTGTTGTGAGTTATACTGAGTCATTAGCGACGAGTATTAGCGCGCAGTGGTGTGCGAGTCATGGATGGCATGCAACCATAAACTGTCTATGCGTCGAAAAGTGGAGCGAATTATTTGCAACAGCGAATCACTTGTAAACCTTCAATAAAGGGATTTGTTAGATAGATAATTTATTTAATATTTTCAAGTTACAAACATCATACATATATAATTACGTTCCATGAGTTGCTGAATTTGATATCATATACAGTTAACTCCCTGGTTATTTATGTACATGTAACTCTCCCTCTTTGCACATTTTATACCATACCAACTTATTCTATTTACTTCTTCTATAAATTGCAACCTCATCACTTCAATTTATTAAGATCCTTTGGCGATTTTCCTCCCCATTTTTACTTTCTCTATACGTGCTATATACATAGTGTATAGAGAAGGTATTGCACTCCACCAAAATATTCGATACCGAGATTTCACCGGAAATATATGTTTTAGGGTCCCCTGTATCCAAAAAAAGTATTTTCAGAAAAAGGTCCGTGTGTGTGTCCGTGTGTCAGTGAACACGATAACTCAAAAACGAAAAGTCGGTAAAATACCAAACTTGGTATTTAAGTTTAGTATTTTCCAGGGATGTGACACGAAGCTTTAGAGAAAAATCCCCCCACCCCAACTATCCTTTACATGGACCTTTTTTCGAAAATTTTGATTTTCTAAAAAATGGCTCTAACGATTCTGATTAAAATATCGCATATTAAAGATATTTAACTGACAAATAAAATGTATATTTTGAATTGTCTGGGAATACCCTCTGAAGACTACTTTAGTCTGAGTCAATTTTACGGAATTTTAAATAACTGCTAAACCGTAAGAGATGGACAAAAACTTACCACACAACAAATGTAGAGCACCTTAGAACACACAATTTATGTCATATACATTTTTTGTGGAGTTGATTGTTTTTGAGATATTCCTTGTTTTTGGTTTCAGCTATAAAAGCTTATAATTTTCTCATACAAGACTTTGTGAACTCGTGTCCATACAAACAAAGGAACTTCAGTCGCAGAGCAACCAGTTTTTGACTATCACTTTAACCTATGGTACCCCCTTATTTCGCTTCTACTAACAAGGAAGTAAGTAATAAGACTATTTCTGCTAATTTTTGCTCCATTAGATGAAGTGAATAGAATAATCTGTTGCAGTGATATAGAGAAAGTCATGTGAATGGAGCACATCAGATTTTTCTCTTAATTTCCCTTTATAATTACCTACCTAGTTGTTTTAGAAATTCTTTCCTATTGTTTCCAAAAAGTTTTAAGTACAATATCTCTGCTGGTAACTTTTCACTTTTTTTTCCATATTTTCTCTCTCTCTCTCCCCCCCCCCCTTCTCTCTCCCCCCCTTCTCTCTCTCTCTCCACATTTTGGTTTCCTTACACTCAATTATACAGTGTAAAATGTTATCGACATTGGCACATAATGGGCATAGAATCTTTATCAACTTTTAGACCATATAATAACATTGTTCCTGTTCTTGCACATGGCAGGCCCTCTCTTTCCATTTTTTCACAGACATAAATGTATTTTTCTCTTCCTCATTCTTTCTTAACATTCCCAAATAATATTAAAGTACTCTTATCCCTTAAAATACCTATTATTTCTTGTTCCTCTATTGTCTATCCTAGCTTTCACATTATTATATAGCTTTTGTCCCCCTATTGTCTGTTGATTGACTTAAACGGATTTGTTACAATATATCATTTATCGCTAAAATCGTATTGTTTTCGAAAATATAAACAATTTTTAAAAGTTCGCGAAAAAGTAAGTCTTATACATCACTTGTGTCAAATGCATACAAAAGCACTTCCTTTGCTTATTTTTAATTCAACAATTTCCTCATTTATCGTTAAAAACAAAAAACTCTTGCCTATGCCCATGTATTTATTTAATGTCAGCGGAATTCCCTTTTTCTCACATAACCGGTTCTGCTAATCACTTATTGGTTTGAATAGAGTGAGTGAATAAAGGAATAGGAAGCTTAACAGTTATTTGAGTGATTGGAAGGCATACACTCTTTAGACGTGCCCGTCTACTGTTGGTTTGATGCCAAGTACGGCATTTAATCCCTAACCAATGAATACAGGTTGGTTTCTGATTCAGGAACGGAGGAAAGTGGAGTAAGGCAAACATTATATGGAGTGGCTGGACGAAATTGCCTAATAAACATCATATCCAATTTGAAAGAAACGATGACAGGGATACAAACCGAAAATAATTACATTTTTAAGAAATACTGTTTAATGTTTTCAGCAACTCAAGCGTCGATGTTATTAGCAAAGTACATTATGACTTTCTCTACAAATTATTAGATCGCACGCACATAGTAGGTAGAAAAGATATTGTATTACATCCGATAATTCAATACAGAGATATCACCGGAAATACATATTTGGAGGACTCCTGGATCCAAATGAATCACTTCTAGAAAAAGGCCCGCGCACACATGGTTTTGTGTGTGTGTGTGTGTGTGGGGGGGGCAGCATAACTGAAAACAACGAAGGGTCCGTTAAAAAACGAATTTTAAATTTTAAATTTAAATTTAGAGCCCACCAAGGATGAAACCGAAAATTATTTTAGCAATATTACACAGGTTTACATGGAAAATAAAATGTATATCCTGAATTATTTGGGAATATACGTTGAAGGCCTCTTTATGCTGAATTACTTTTCCATAAGAGATAGACAAAAACCTCTGCACAAAAAATGTTTGCCATGTTACAACACACAATTTAAGTCATACAACGTTTTACTTTCTCTAGCCCATGTGCCCAATGTACATAGTGGACAGAGAAGGTATTGTATTCCCTCCAAAAATTCGATACCCAGGTTTAAACGGAAATATTTATTTTGATGTCTA
This sequence comes from Hymenopus coronatus, assembly GCA_030762935.1. Classification (NCBI taxonomy): domain Eukaryota; kingdom Metazoa; phylum Arthropoda; class Insecta; order Mantodea; family Hymenopodidae; genus Hymenopus; species Hymenopus coronatus. The sequence goes on from CM060898.1 coordinate 25,253,262, forward strand.
CTGTGTCCGAAAAAATCATTTTTACCTTCTCTATTTATACTATGTAATAGTGCATAGAGAAAATATTGTACTGCATTAAAAATTAGATAACGAAATTTCAACGAAATACATGTTTTGGGAACCTCAGAATCCAAAAAAAAAAAAAACATTTTTACATTATCTACACATACCATGTACATAGTGTATAGCGAAGGTAGAGTAATGCACTCAAAATTCGATACCGAGATTTTACCGAAAATATGTTTTGAAGCCCCCTGAGCACCAAAAAAAACATTTTTAGAAAAATGCCGGAATCTGTCTATGTGTGTATGTATGTATGTATGTATGTATGTATGTATGTATGTATGTGTGTGTGTGTGTGTATGTATGTATGTATGTATGTATGTATGTATGTATGTATGTATGTATGTATGTATGTATGTATGTATGTATGTATGTATGTATGTATGTATGTATGTATGTATGTATGTATGTATGTATGTATGTATGTATGTATGTATGTATGTATGTATGTGTGTGTATGTTTTGTGTGTGTGTCTGTGGGCTGCATAGCTCAAAAACGAAAAGTCCGTTAATTACCAAACATGGTATTAAAGTTCAGTATCTTCCAAAGATGCAACACGAAGATTTTCAAGAAAATCCCCCACCCCCAACTACCCTCCCTTTACATGGAAAATTTTCCAAAAATTTCATTTACTCAAAATAGCTCTTACGATTTTGATTAAAATATCGTATATAAAACTATTTACATCTGAAATAAAATGCATATCTTGAATTTTCTGGGGACAGCCTCTGAAGATATTTTTATTCTGAATTAATTTTGCGGAGTTTTGTATAACTGGTAAACCGCAAGAGATAGACAGAACCTTACTGTACAAAAAAATGTAGAGTTCGTTAAAACACAATTTATGTTATATACATTTTATTTCGTGGAGTTCACCGCTTTTGAGATATTTCTTGTTAGTGATTTTTTTTAAATACTTATAAATTTCTCATACGGGAACTTGTCAACTCCTGGCCACGCAGAGAAACGAATTTCAATCCCATAGCAACCACATTTTAAAACATTTGACTGTCAGTTAAGTCTAGTTTACTTCCTTACTCTAAGTATTCTACCTACAAGGAACTAAATAACACTACATATCTGCTAGTGTTTATCTCGATTAGAATTGAAGTAGTTAGACCAATAAGGTTACTAATATAATTTGTTACAGAGATGTAGAGAAATCATGTGAATGGAGCACATCAGATTTTTAGAAAAAGGTCCGTATGTGTGTCTGTGGGCAGCACAGCTAAAAACCGAAAAGTCCGTTAAATACCAATCTTGACATTTAGGTTCAGTATATCCCAAGGATGCAACACGAAGATTTTCAAGAAAATCCTACCACTTCCAACTACCCTTTACATAAAAAAAAATTGGAAAATTTTGATTTTCCCAAAAATGGTTTTGATTAAAATCTCTTATATTTAAAATATTTAAATAACAAATAAGATATATATCTTATTTCCTGTGAAGAGCTCTTTATTCTGGTTGAGTTTTGCAGAATTTTACGTAACGGTTAAAGCTCAAGGGATAGACAAAAGCTTACAACACAAAAAATGCAGATCTCGTTAAATCTCATAATTTGTGTTGTATGTTTTTCGTGTAGAGTTGACCGTTTTCAATATATTCATTGTAATGGTTTCAATTATAAATTGATTTAACTTTTTCTCAAACGGGAGTATGCAAAGCGAATCGAAGCTCATTTGTTTCACATAGCGACCAGCTTATAAAAGATTTGACTATCGTTTTATTTCCCTTCTGCTTACAAGGAAGCAAGTGATAAGACCAATTCTGGTAATTTTATCTAGATTAGCATGACGGAGATATAAGAATTTATTTTTATTTTTTTTTTTATTGTTTCATTTATATAGCTCCTTTTAACATCTAAGGTCATATCGGGGGCTTTACACTTGAAACAACTCGTTGTCTATACGTTTGTTACGTTTGGTTTAAATCATTTTATTTTTCTCAAACACACACACACTTACATACTCCCAGACTCTGTGGGGAATTGGAATAATTCTGGCTAAAGGTAAATTCCCCGTCCCAGCCGGGAATCGAACCCGGGACCTCCGGGTGAGAAGTCAGCTCGCTAACCACTCTTATAAGAATAATGCTTTGTAAGAAAAATTTGTTTGTGGAGCAGCTAGAGAAAGCAGGTGAATGAAACACGTGCGATTTTTTTTTTTTGAGTTAACCATTTCAGATATATTCCTTGTTATTGGTTTTAATGTTTAAAATACGTAAAATTTTCTCAAATGGGAAGTGCTTATCCGTTTCATGTATATCTTTTTTCTGGCTATGGAAAGAGAACCGAATTTTAGTGACCATTGCATAGCGACAGCTTTTAAGATATTTGACTATTGCTTTAGTCTAGTTTATTCCCTTATTACCGTTCTACTGATAAGGAATTAATTATTAGACCATTTCTTTTGATATTTACCTTGATTAGCATAATGTAGAAAAAAGAATAGTCTTTTGTAAGAATAGTTTGTTTGCAGATCAGATAGAGAAACCCATACGAATAGAAGCTATCAGAATTTTTTCTCTTACCTGCTATGTACGTATACAGGGAGTAGAGTAGGTAGAGAGGTTACGTATTGTAATCTACCCAAAAATTCGATACCGAGGTTTCTCTTGAAATAAATGTTTGAGGACCCTTGATAAATAAATAAACAATTAAATGAATTTTATTTAAAAAAGGTCCATGTGTGACCATGGACAATATAACTTAAAATGAAAAGCCCATTAAATATCAAACTTGGTATTTAAGTTTAGTACCTACCAAGGATGCCACACGAAGATTTTTAAGAAAATTCCTCCACTCGAATTTTCAATTTTCTCAAAATTGATTTTTATTAAAATATCGCATATTAAAGTTATTTACATAACAAATAAACGAATACTCTTATTCTCAATTTGTTGGGAATATCCTCTGAAGTTTTCTTCATTCTAAATGATTTTTTTCATATCTGGTAAGCTCTAACAGAAAGATAAAAGCTTACCATGCAAAAAGTGCAGCGTTAAAACAGATAATTTATGCCATATGCATTTTCTTGTAGAGTAACCATTTCCCAGATACTCATTATTATTGGCTTTGAAGTTTCCAATACTGAAGTATTTTCTCAAATTTAATGTCGATATTCATGCTCATGCAAAGAAAAGGTAATTTAAATGTAGCACATAGCGACCAGCTTTTAAAAGAGTTGACTGTCGCTTTTATCTAGTATAAATATTCCCTTATTTCCCTTCTACGAGGGTCTTTTTTTTTCAACCTCCGACAAGCTCATAGAAAACAATTATTTTATTATTAAAAGTTTTGTACACTTATGTCACTTTTCAACATTATCACCGAAAAGATTGAGACATTTATCGTACCTGTGCGCAAGCATAGCAATACCCGCTTCAAAAAATGTTGCCTCCAATGATTGCAAATGAGCATTGACGTTCTTTGGAAGATCTTCGTTGGTTTGACAGTGCTGCCCTCCTAGCCACATCTTTAGTTCAAGGAAAAGGTGAAAGTCGCTGGGTGCCAGGTCAGGACTGTACGGCGGATGCTCGAAATTGTCCCATTGAAATTGTTCAAGGAGCCGATGGGTTGTGCCAGCAGTGTGTGGACGAGCGTTGTCATGGCTTAACACAATTCCTAAACAATATTTTCGGTGATTATGTTGAAAAGTAACCATAAGTGTACAAAACTTTTGGTAATAAAATAATTGTTTTCTATGAACTTGTCTTTCAATTATAGCCTATCGGAGGTTGAAAAAAAACGGCCCTCGTACGTATAAGGAACTATGTAATAAAAGAATTTCTGATCATTTTATCTCGACTAGAGATAAGAACAATCTTTTGTAAAAACATTATTTTGAAGAATAGATAAAGAATGGGACATATCAGACTTTTCTTGTCCAGACAGATGGGCCATTCCAACGACCCACATTACCGGAAACAGACGACGCTGTAAAATCTGCAGGATGTCCTCAATCTGGGGTATCTGCGTCTGACATCGGCCCTACACCATGAATCCGCTGTAAGGATCTTCATGTGGAAGTGTGATATTCCTCTGGTTAAAGCTGTGCCATTCACCCGACTGAATATAACTTTGCTGGAAAACGAATAGAATTAAAGGGGGAAAAATTGATGTACTCCATCCACATGACTTTCTCTACATCTCTGCAGCAAATTATTGTAAAAAGCTTATGGATCTATTTACTTAATGCTAATCGAGAAAAAATTAGCACAAATAGTCTTATTACTTGCTTCCTTGTAAGTAGAAGCGAAATAAGGGAGTACCATAGGTTAAAATGATAGTCAAAAGCTGGTTACTATGTGACTAAAGTTCCTTTATTTGTATGGACAGCAATTGACAAATTCCTGTAAGAGAAAATTAAGGTTTTCATAGTCGAAAGCAAAAACAAAGAATATCTAAAAAACGATCAGGTCCACGAAAAATATGTCTATAACATTAATTGTGTTTTAACCTGCTCTACATATTTTGTGTAGTAAGTTTTTATCCATCTCTTATGGTTTACCAGTTTTGCAAAATTCAACAAAAATCATCTAGAATAAAGAGAACTTTGAGGCTATTCTGAAAATTCAAGATATACATTTTATTTAGCAAGTAAATATTTTAAATATAAGAGATTTTAATCAAAATCGTTAGAGCTATTTTTAAGAAAATTAACATTTTCGAAAAATTTTCCATGTAAAGGGTAGTTTGGGGTGAGGGGATTTTCTTGAAAATCTTGGTGTCGCATTCTTGGAAGATACCAAACTTAAATACCAAGTTTGGTTTTAAACGGTATTTTCGTTTTTGAGTTATGCTATTCAGAGGCACACACACATAGTCACACACACATTTTTCTAAAAAAGAAATCTTTTTGATTTAGGGGGTAACAAAACATGTATTTCGGTGGAATCTCGGAATAGAATTTTTGGGTGCAATACAATACCTTCTGTATACATTATGTACATAGTACGTACAGAGAAAGTAACAAAACGTTAGTAAACAATAAGAGGGCAAAGAAACAAAGGACGTTAAGAAATCAAAATAAATAGTAAACCTATTTATTTATTGAAATAATAACAACTCTCCGTATTTAAGGGTTGCCAATAAGAGCTGAATAAACCAAACAATATAAATGAACTATCTAAAAGAAGAAAAATCTGATGTGTTTCACTCACATGACTTTCTCTAGCAGCTCTACAAACTTCTTACATAAGATTATTCTTCTTTCTACACTACTAATCAAAATAAACATCAGCAGAGGTTCTTATTACGTAGTTCCTTATAAGTAGAATAGAAGTAAAGGAATACACTAGGATAAAACGACATTCAAACGTTTTAAAAGCTGTGATTGTCATTGCAAATTGCTTCTTTGCTTGGCCCAGGAGTTGAACAAAAGAAAAACGGACATTTTCTGTCTGAGAAAAGTATAAGTACTTTACAATTGAAATCAATAACAAGGAATTTCTCGGAAACAGTTACCTCTACAAAAATATGTAAAGGGCATAAATTGTCTGTTTGGACGAGATCTATATTTTTTATGCAGTAAGTTTTTGTCTATCTTTTACAGATTACCAGTTATGCAAAATTCAGAAAAAAATCATTCAGAAGAAAAGGGTCTGCAGAGGCTATTTCCAGAAACTTCAAGATATACATTTTATTTGGGGTGTAAATATTTTTAATGTACGGTATTTTAATCAAAATCATTACATTTGACTGCAGTCGCTGGGACTCGAACTCGCGTTAAATGGATGGGCAGTCCACTTCGTATCGTTCTAGCGATCACGGCTATTCAAGTCGCCTCAGTTGTGGGAAAAATGCATTACGTATTCAACCCCTAGCCCAAGAGCAATGGCAGGGAGGATATGTGGGGCTGCGGCATACCCACTAAAAAAAAACCTCCACTTTATAACAGTAATTTGTTATGAATATCGTGGCTTAGCGCGGTCCCGCTGATGCACCCGCGTTAGTATAAGAAAGATGGGATGCTGCCGCACGTTGTGCGGGAGCGCGTGAAAGGTGATTTCTAGGCTGACAGCCATGAAACCTGGCTGCAGTCCAGGGATTGGAGGTGATATTTGGAAGGATATTAAGGGTGCAATTTGAGGAGAGAATAGGACGTAGAAAACTTACGAATTATATCTGCTTCGGTATTCCTCAGCGTAGCTCCCAGTCGTCTTCCACTGGGTTGGCGGTCGAGGATCCCCTGGCCGTGCGTGCCCCTCAGCCTATACAAAGAAGAGCTGGCACTGCGACGAAAGAACCACCATGCCAGTAGTCAGTGGGCGCTGGCGCGCCGTGCCGCCTTGCTGCGGACCATGGAGACGCCTTCCGCCCCTCTTACTACGCCGCCTCCTGCCATGCCACCTACCGTTATGGAGCAGACAGCACACATCGCCGCCGCACCGGTACCCAATAGGAAACCGGCCCGGCCTCATCCGCCGACAGCCTCCGCCGCCGTGCCGGCACCCAACCGGGAACCGGCCCGGCCCCAACCGCCGACTGCCTCCACCGCCGTACCGGAACCCAACCGGGAATCGGTCTGGCCGTCTTCGCCGCCTTCAACACACCATGATGGCCATCTTACAGTGGTCGTCATAGGGGTCCCGAGGGACCTTCCATCCCGCTTTGTGCTGGATGCCGCACGCCGCCTTTGGCCCTCTGCAGTAAAGGCCAACCGCATCTCATCACCTCGGGGACCCACATCGCTGGTCCGCCTCCACCTGGGGTCCGCGCCTGAAGCCGAAGCTGCCTTGACATCACGCCTGCCCCTGTTAGGGCAACAGCTACGTGTCGAGGCTAGCAGAAGCGAACGTCCGGTCCCCTGCCGACGCTGCTGCACCTACGGACATCGTTCGGAGGATTGCCACGCCGCACCTAGGTGCCACTACTGTGGGGCAAGCTCGCTTACAGCCGCTTGCTCCAACCACGATCTGCGCCGTCGTCGCCGCTACTGCGCTACCTGCCCCGGGAACTTGCACTACACAGGGCAAGTCACGTGCCCCCTGTATCCCCGGAGTAGGCCTTCACCTCCACAAAAGTCACAGCAGCACCACCAACCATCACCATCACTAGACTCTACACCGAACACTTCACCAGTCAACTCCTCACCGACGGACACCTTCCTTAAGGACGCCGTGGACTCCATACAGCAGAACATCGCTGCCATCCAGGCGGCTACACACCAACTCGGCCTCCGTCTCGAGGAACTTCAGAGGGAAACCAACGAACGACTCGCAGCATTGGAGGCCAAGCACCAAGACTCTGATCGTGTTGCAGGTGATAATGGCGCGGTGCTTGCGTCTATCCAGCGCCAGCTGGACCGCATAGAGAGCCACCTCGTCCATCCACCTGCCGAGGACAGCGACGACCAGTGCCCGCGGCTGGGGTCTCTTGAGGCTTCAGTCATGGGTGTCCGAGAGCTGCAGCATCAACTGCATCAATCCATATCCAAACAACTACACGACCTCCAGACAGGCCATACCACTGACATTCTCGCCTACATCGCTACCGGCCTAGCCCCCAGGGGAAGGAAGAACCGGTAGTTCCGACATCATCACCACAGGGAGAGAGTGGCAACTCTCCCTGCACTCCCAATCCCATGTTTCACCAACAATTCCCAACCACCCAGAATTTCCTCAACTCCTCACCTATAATTCGCTACGGGGGCCGGCTGGGCCTCGGTCAAGCCGGTCTATTAGCACAACCCTCTCCCCTGGCGGCCGCACAGCGGGCCAGTTCACCTTCACCTTTGACTGCGCGGGTGCAACAGCGGTACCGCAGCATCCTTGGCTTCTAATACCAGTGGAGGGGTTTTTTAGTCGGTAGGCCCACTCTGGGAGACCCCGACACTCCGGGCATGCCAGCCCGGGTTAGTCCTTAAGGTGAATTTTGCCCCTCCACTTGAAACTAATAAAAAAAAAAAAATAATAATAATAAAAAAATCAGCCTATACAGGAGAAGGAGCGGTGTTGGGCTGCTGACGTCTTGAGTGGAACAGCTCAGCAGAGCAAGCAGCTTGCTGCAGGAGAACCTGCTTCAGCGGCTGCATGAGGGCTTCGATCCTGGTGGACAGGTCGGCGGCTGTAGTCTGCTGGCTGCTGCGGCGTTGGAAGCTTGCATTTCCTGCAGCTTCTGTGAGAGGATGCTGCATGTCTCTCCCAGGGCAGCTAGTCGAGCGCCGACGTTCAGGATCTCCGCGTGGAGGTCCTGCAAGCAAGAAGGCCACCGCGACTGCACGGCGGTGAGAAGATGCCGGGTGGAAAGGTCCCGAGGGACCCCCTGTACCACGGCACTGAACCGGAGCCGGTGAAAGGGATATAAAAAGCGGTTTCTGACTTAGAGGAAGGGCGGCATATGTAACAAAACAGTGCATAAAATAGAGGTTAAATCATGACATTCACATAACTGTCTATACAAAATATTGTTACAAAAGATTATTCTTTCATCTACATGACGATTATTCTCAGCAGTTCATGAGTAGCAAAAATTATTTTAAAAAGAGCAAATTCATGCAACTGCAGTCAAATGTAACCCCATCAGTAAACAAGCGTGCCATCACACCACTTATTTTACTTGGGACGTCCCCTTCCTTTATCACATTTATTTGACTGCATCGTTGGAACTTACACTCGTTCATGACTATTCAAATCGCTTATGATATAAAAGCGGTTTGCGAATTAGAGGAAGAGCAGCATATGTAACAAAATGATTCATGCAATAGAGGGTTAAGTCACTGTAAATTTAAAAAAAATATGAGGGCAAACACATGACTTTCAATACAAAATATTATTACAAAAGATTATTCTTTTGTCTACATCATGATTATACTAAGCAATTCTTGAGTAATCCGTAAGCAAACATTCTTCAGCTGTTCGTATCCAAAGAATTACTTGAACATCGGATGGAAAGACAGTCTTTTTCTTTCCCAATTACGAGCAAATGTCGAGAGCAAACATGAGTAATTACTGTTCAGAAGTTCTCGTTTGACTGCTAACCGATCTCCAGAGGACCAGATGTTCGAAATGGCGCGGTGATTGATAGCGTACTGCCATTGTTTCGCTTGGCCACGCCCACATGCTGTGGTAGCAACCTGTGATACAGCTACCTACCGCTGTTTGTATAGCTATCGCCTTTCTCTGTCCTTTACTTACTTATTTAGTTGGATTAAGGCAGACAATGTAAATTCTCTGTGGAAGATTTCCCTACAAGCAAACATCCGATTAAACACATTTATATATGTTCAGTAGTTTAAAAGAAAGAAAATCTATCGTTATTTTAGCCAAGTTTGCTTGCATGCTTTCTAATTTATTATCAATTGCTAAATAAATGGTCCAAATTACAAGGAAGAAAAATCCATTTTCATCAGTTTAGAAATGATTTCTACCAGCCATACCTTTACAATAAGCTTCACAATTCCAAACCACAATAACTTTAAACTTTAATTACTGAATATATTTATATCAGATCCAAGTTTCCCAACATAGTTTGCAAAACCACATCCCGGAGGCTAAATCCTGCCGAGGGCTCCTTTTGTTTGGTCCGCCTACAAATTACAAATATATAAATAAAAATCTGATGTGTTACACTCACATGACTTTCTCTATATCTCTGTAAATTATTATTGTTAATAAGCTTATCTTTTATTTATTTCATGCTAATCGAGAAAAATTAGCAGAAATAATCTTATTTCTTGCTTTATAGTAAGTAGAACCGAAATAAGGGAGTACCATAGGTTAAGGTGAAAGCCAAAAGCTGGTTGCTATGTGACTGATGTTCCTTTGTTTGTATTGACAGGAGTTAAACAAATTCCTGTATGAGAAAAGTGTGTTTTTCAAAGCTGAAACCAATAAAAATGAATATCTCAAAAACGATCAACTCCACGAAAAAAATGTATATAACATAAATTGTGTGTTTTAACGTGCTCTACATTTTTTATGGGTTAAGTTTTTGTCCATCTCTTACGGTTTAGTAGTTATGAAAAATTCATCCCGAATAAAGTAGTCTTCAGAGGCTATTCCCAGAAATTTCAGAATATACATTTTATTTGTCAGCTAAATAACTTTAATATACGATATTTTAATCAAAATCGTTAGGGCCATTTTTTAGAAAATCAAAATTTTCGAAAAAAGTTCCATGTAAAGGGTAGTTTGGGGTGGGGGAATTTTTCTCAAAATCTTTGTGTCGCATCCCTGGAAGATACTAAACTTAAATACCAAGTTTGGTATTTTACCGACTTTTCGTTTTTGAGTTATCGTGTTCACAGACACACGGACACACGGACACACACACACACACACACATGGACCTTTTTTTCAAAATACTTTTTTTGGATACAGGGGACCCTAAAACATATATTTCCGGTGAAATCTCGGTATCGAATTTTTTGGTGGAGTGCAATACATTCTCTCTTCACTATGCACATAGTGAGTATAGAGAAAGTAAAAATCTGATGTGTTTCATTCACATGACTTTTTCTAGTTCCAAACACAAACTATTCTTACAAAAGATCATTCTTTTATCTGCTTCAGGCTATTCGATAAACACTAGCAGAAATGGTATTACTACTTGCTTCCTTATAAGCAGAAGGGAAAAAATCTGATGTGTTACACTCACATGACTTTCTCTAGCCGTTCTACAAACTTCTTACATAAGATTCTTCTTCTTTCTGCACTTTGTTAATCGAGGTATTCAGCACAATGTTCTTATTACTTAATTCCTTATAAGTAGGAAGAAAATAAGGGAACACACTAGCTAAATCGATAGTCAAATGTTTTAAAAGCTGTCGGTATGCGAAAAGTATAAGTACTTCACAACTGAAACTAATAACAATGAATATCTCGAAAACGGTAAGCTCCACGAAAAAAATGTATATGACATAAATTGTGTATTTTAACAAGGCCTACATTTTTTGTATAGTAAGTTTTTGTCTATCTCTTACGGTTTACTAGTTATGCCAAATTAAGCAAAATTCATCCGGAATAAACAGGTCTTTAGAAACTATTCCCAGAAAATTCAAGATATACATTTTATTTTTCAGGTGAATATCTTTAATATACGATATTTTAATCAAAATCGTTAGAGCCATTTTTAAGAAAATAAAAATTTTCGAAAAAGTTCCATGTAAAGGGTAGTTTGGGGTGCGGGGATTTTTCTTAAAATCTTCGTGTCGCATCCCTGGAAGATACTGAACTTAAATACGAAGTTTGGTATCTTAGCTACTTTTCGTTTTTGAGTTATCGTGTTCACAGACACACGGACAAACGGACACACGGACACACACACACGGACCTTTTTCTGGAAATGCTTTTGGATTCGGGGGTCCTAAAACATGTAATTCCGGTGAAATCTCGACACCGTATCTTTGGGTGGAATGCAATACTTCTCTATCCCTATGTACATTGTACATACGGGGCTAGAGAGAGTAAAAAAGGAATAAACTCGGCTAAAGCGATAGTCAAATATCTTAAAAGCTGATTGCCATGTGGCCAAGAGTTGACATATTCCCGTATGGAAAAAGTTTAAGTATATTAAAACTAATATAAGAAATGTCTAAAAAAATGGCAAAATCCACGAAAAAAAAATATATGACATGAATTGTGTGTTTTTACATCTACGAAATTCTTTCCTTTTAATTAATTTCTTATGTCTTTTGATCTACGGAGCTTTAAGCTACTTGATATTCCTCTTCTCAGGATAAGGGAAAACCGCGAAGAAAATCCTATCCGAGCAACTCGCACTAAACCTCTTGAATGTGATACCTATTTTTTTTTTCTTTTGTTTCATTTGTATAGCCCTCTTTAACATCAATGGTCATATCGAGGGCTTTCACTTGTGAAACTGTAGGTTCAGAACATTAGGTTAAACTTTATATTACTAAACACACGCACATTCACTCTCACATTCATACTTCTAGACTCTATGGGGGATAGGGAATAATTTCGGGTAAAGAAAAATTCCCCGACCCAGCCGGGAATCGAACCCGGGACCTCCGGGTGAGCTATTTTGTTTTGTGACATAACATGTAGGGGAAATGTGAACAGTGAACATCACATGCGATGTTACGAGAGTAAACGATAAAGTATGATTTCCAAGAATCGTTTTTGGAGAACTCGGGAGAACATATATTTTCTTCCTTTATTTCTGCTTCTGGTTTCATAAAGTCGAGGACATTTGCAATTGTTTCTATGATCTGACTATGCAATACCTTGCCAGTTAACTTTAAAAACGTAGGAGCTAAGGTTATTAATGTCACAAAATAAAAACATCTGATGTATTCCATTCACACGACGTTCTCTAGCAACAAATTATTGTTAAAAAACTTATGCTTCTATTTATTTCATGCTAATCGACAAAAAATTAGCAGAAATAGTCATATTTCTTTTTTTATTGTAAGTAGGAACGAAATAAGGGAGTGCTATAGGTTAAAGTGAAAGCCAAAAGCTGGTTGCTATGTGACTGAAGTTCCTTTGTTTGTATGGACACGAGTTGGCAAATTCCTGTATGAGAAAAGTATACGTTTTTCAAAGCTGAAACCAAAAACAAGGAATATCTCAAAAACGATCAACTCCACGAAAAAAAATGTATATAACATAAGTTGTGTGTTTTAACGTGCTCTACATTTTTTGTGTGTTAAGATTTTGTCCATCACTTATGGTTTAGTAATTATGGAAAATTCATCCAGAATAAAATAGTCTTCAGAGGCTATTCCCAGAAAAATCAAGATATTCATTTTATTTGTCAGGTAAATATCTTAAATATACGATATTTTAATCAAAATCGTTAGTCATTTTTTAGAAAATCAAAGTTTTCGAAAAAAGTTCCATGTAAAGGGTAGTTGGGAGTGGGGGGATTTTCTTGAAAATCTTCGTGTCACATCCTTGGAAGATACCAAACCTAAATACCAAGTTCGGTTTTTAAGGACTTTTCTTTTTTTGAGCTATGCTGCTCACAGACACACACACACACATACAAACACAGACAGACACACACACGGACATTTTTCTAATTTTTTTTTTGGATTCAGGAGATATCAAAACATGTATTTCCGGTGAAATCTCGGTATCGAATTTTTGGATGCATTACAATACCTTCTCTATACACTATGTACATAGCACGTATAGGGACAGTAAAACAATCTGATGTGTTCCATTCACAGGAATTTCTCTACATCTCTGTAGCAAATTATTGTTAAAAAGCTTATGCTTCTATTTACCACATGCTTATCGAGACAAAATTAGCAGAAATAGTCTTATTACTTGCTTCCTTGTAAGTAAAAGCGAAATAAGGGAGTAACTTAGGTTAAAGTGATAGTCAAAAGATGGTTGCTATGTTACTGAAGTTCTTTTGTTCCTATGGACACGAGTTGACAAATCCCTGTATGAGAAAAGTAAGTTTTTTTAAAACTGAAATCAAAAACAAGGAATATCTAAAAAACGAGCAACTCCACGAAAAAAAAATACAACATAAAGTGTGTGTTTTAACGTGCTCTGCATTTTTTGTGTGGTAAGTTTTTGTCCATCTCTTACGGTTTAGCAGTTATGCAAAATTCCGTAAAATTAATCCAGAATAAAGTAGACTTCAGAGGCTATTCCTAGAAAATTCAAGATTTATTTGTCTGGTAAATATCTTTAGTATACGATATTTTAATCAAAATCGTTAGAGCCATTTTTAAGAAAATAAAAAAATTGAAAAAGTTCCATGTAAACGGTAGTTAGGGGTAGGGGGATTTTTTTTTTTTTTTTTTGAAAATCTTCGTGTCGCATCCTTGGAAGATACGAAACTTATATGCCAAGTTTGGTATTCAACGGTCTTTTACAACGGCTCTAGTACAAGTCTGGAAACTGCCTCTCGATGAACGCGATAGGAAGAGGTGTGCAACGGTCACTCGCGATATTTGCTAGCTAGCAATTAACCGGTGTTTGCTTCCTATTGCCCCGTTGATTTATGCAACTGTTTAATCGCACAAAGGATTTTCTGCATACACGCATAATACGACGCTGTTGGGCCAACTTGTATATACCGCCTTTAACGTCTAAGGCTTTTGCATTTTGAGCCAATGCTCATCGTGTACTGTTGTATATTGTGTATCTGTATTCTGTCCAGTAATCTTTTTCGTTTTTTTAGAAGTCAATGAGTATGACACCCTTCGCATCCCAAAAAAATCGACGTAATCACTTTTCCGTCTTCTTTGGAGCAGATTCACCGGAAGCAACTCATTGTTTAGAGTGTTGCATGGTTTCCGGAGTATAATGGTGAATCCAGGTCTCATCGACCTTGACACTGGACACAAAAAGTGCTTTGGATTTGCTTAAATAGCCCCAAACAGCCTGAATTTGAAAACCACATACGCTGGTTGGGAATAGATAACAATCGTGCCACCCTTCGGACCGAAAACTTTTTCATCTCCAATTTACAATGCAAAATATAAATTACCTTTCCCGTCGACGCAATCTCGACCTCTGTTTATGATTCTTCTGTCTACTTCAAGCTAATCAAGATAGGCATCAACAGAAATTGTTTAATTGCTTGCTTACTTGTAAGTAGGAGAGATTTAAGATAAACACTAAGCTAAAACAAATCAACTCTATTAAAAGCTGTCGCTAAGGTTGTCATTGAAATTCAATTCTCTTTCTATGGCCAACAGTAAAACAAAAGTGACACGAAACGGATGAGTGTTTAAGTATTTTCAAATTGAAACCAATAACAGGGAATATCTCTGAAATTGTTAACTTTATAAAAAACTGCATATGACATAAATCCTGTGATTTAATGAGATCTACATTTTTTGTGTAATAAGTGTTTGTCTCGAAACGGCGTCTGGGCGGGTTTTCTTCGGGTCCTCCGGTTTCTCCCGTCACTCATTCCCCCAATTGCTCCAGAATCCCTTTCCTATCATTCATTACGCTTGCATTTCATATCACCCACTTCCTCACGCTCATGCTTAGCTACGGACCGACCACTCGTTTCAGGTTCTCCATTCTGTGATCTCGTGCCGCTGACTCCCTGACAGGCTTCTGACCCCTAGGTATTCGCTTCCAAGTCTTAGGGAGCGTCTTCTGTTCTACCTAAGGGCAGAGTAAATCAACTATAAATCAACTATGAAGAAAAGTTTTCGTCTATCTCTTACGGTTTGCAAGTTATCCAAAATTCAGCAAACTCATCCAGGAATAAAGATATCTTTAGAGGCTACTCCCATAAAATTCAAGATATGCATTTTATTTGTGATGTAAAGATCTTTAATCAAAATCGTAAGAGCTATTTTTGAAAAAAACAAAATTTTAAAACATGTGTCTACGTAAATGGTAGTATGGGGTGGCAGGATTGTCTTGAAAATCTTCATGTCGTATGCTTGTAATATACTATACATAAATACCAAGTTTGGTATTTAACGGCGTTTTCGTTTTTGAGTTGTGCTGTCCACAGAGACACACACAAGCAGGCTTTTTCTGAAAATGCTTTTTTGAGGGGGGGATCAGTGACCTCAATACGTATATTTTCAGTGAAATCTCTCATGAACATAACTGTTATGTACATATGAGCTAGAGAAATTAAATATTCTATGCCATAGCTGGGATTTGAACCACGAATCTTTATGGTTTCCTTCCTGTTGCTATAACCACCGGTACCTGGTGACATGCCGACATAGTACATACTAAATTTCTCAACTGAGTCGCGTTTTCCCCGGTATAGGAAGTTGACGGAAACCAGGAGATCCTTAGTTCTAAATCTGGCTATGGTATTGAATTTTTCAGTGTTAATAATCATTTATTAAAATACCTATTGGCATAATATAACATAACTTCTCCATGTTCGGACAATGGTTAGTGCAAGTAGGTGTGTGTGCATTTATTTGCTTGTCAGACATCTGAACGGCATTCAACCTGTCGCTAAGTGTTTTGCAGTAGTGCCTAACGTAACTTTGTTGCATTTCCCTCAAAGCATTAGTTCTGCCTCTCTGAAGGAGCATCTTTCAAAAGACCCAGAAAAAATATCCAATTGGGTCAGATCGGGATCCAGCTATCGCGACCCCCATAACCCCTCCCCCCATATCCGGGATGAACCCTATATCCGGCAGTTGTGTCTTTCAGTTTCTTCCTATTTTTTTTTTTTTTTTGCTGTTGCTCTCACATGACTTTCTCCATTCATTCTTGTATACAAATTCCCACAAAAGTTTATTCGTCTATCTAGTTCATATCAATCTAGATAAACATTTGCAGAAAGTGTCTTTACTGTCTCTACATCAACTATGTATAGAGAAGGTCTTGTACTCCACCCAACAGATTTCACCGAAAATATGTTTTGAGGTCCCCTGAGTAAAAAAAAAGTTTATGAAAAGAGGTTGTGTGTCTGCGTGTGTCGTGTTTGTGTCTATGTCGTATGAATGTGTTGTGTGTCGCGTGTGTCGAGTGTCGTGTGTGTGTGTGTCGAGTGTCGTGTGTGTGTGTCGAGTGTCGTGTGTGTGTGTGTCGAGTGTCGTGTGTGTGTGTGTCGAGTGTCGTGTGTGCCTGTGTGTGTGTCGAGTGTCGTGTGTGCCTGTGTGTGCCTGTGTGCCTGTGTGCCTGTGTGTGTCGAGTGTCGTGTGTGCCTGTGTGTGTCGTGTGTGCCTGTGTGTGTGTCGCGTGTGTCGAGTGTCGTGTGTGCCTGTGTGTGTGTGTGTCGCGTGTGTCGAGTGTCGTGTGTGCCTGTGTGTGTTGTGTGTGTGTCGCGTGTGTCGAGTGTCGTGTGTGCCTGTGTGTGTGTCGCGTGTGTCGAGTGTCGTGTGTGCCTGTGTGTGTTGTGTGTGTGTCGCGTCTGTCGAGTGTCGTGTGTGCCAGTGTGTGTGTGTGTCGCGTGTGTCGTGTGTCGTGTGTGCCTGTGTGTGTGTTTTGTGTGCGTCTGTGTGTCTCTGAAGAACAACTCAAAAACTAAAAGACCATTCAATACCATAACTTGGTATTTAAGTTTGCTATCTTCCAAGGATGTGACAAAACGATTTCCAAGAAACTTCCTCCATCCCAAACTACCCTTTACATGGAAAATGCTTATGAAAATTTCATTTTTCTCAAAAATGTTCTAAGTGTTTTATTAAAATGCAGTTCACAAATAAAAAGTATATCTTGAATTCTCTGGGAATAGCTTCTGAAGACCTGTTTATTTCGGATAAATTTTGCTGAATTCTGCATAACTGGTAAACTGTAAGGAATATACCTCTAAAAACTTACTATACAGAAAATGTAGATCTCATTAAGTAAGCAATTTGTCATACCTATACGTTTTTGTTTTATTTTACCGTTTCCGAGATTTTCCTAGTTCAGTTTTAAACTACATAGCTTTTCTCAAACGGGGTAACTTTTTGTGTCCTCTCTCTTTTGTTTTACTGGCATTGCAAAGCGAAACGAACTTCGATTGTTCAAATGTCGTCCAGCTTTTAAAAGCTTTGACTTCACTTTGGTGGTCTGGTATATCCCCTTATTTCCCTTCTTCTTAGAAGGAAACAAGTAATAACATTTCTGGTAATGTTTATTTCTATTAGCATGATGTAAATAAAAGAATGATTTTTTTTTTAAAAATAGTATGTTTGTAGAAAGGTAGAAAATGTCACGTGGATGGGACACAGCTATTTACTTTCTCTGGCACGCATTAATACATAATAGTTACAGAAAGTATTGTATTCCACTTAAATATTCGATACCGAGACTCTACCATTCCAACTACTCCAACACACGGCTATGGAAGAAACAATTCACATTATGAAATTGTTTATTACTCGAGCTCTCCAAGCAGAGCTTTAATCATATTATGTTTAATAAAAATCATTAGACAATTTTACTAAAAAGTATCCAAACAAACGGAAATATTTCCATTTTAGTAGTGTTTAACGACCGTTTTTACTGCATATGACACCACAGGTGGTGGACACTTATTATGAAATTAAATTATAATTGGGAAAGGAAATTTGTGAAGGAAATATTCCTGGTTTTAGTAAATGAATCCACGTGAAAAATAGTTTGCGTTGGAAAATATTCTTTAAAACCTTCTGTAGCATTCCAAATTTAGTATCTACCATTTTTTATGTTTGTTTTATCTAAAACATACTATCTATAAAGTAGGTAGGGAAATTACTGCATTCCACCTAAAATTTTGATGTCGGGATTTCATGTTTTGAGGTCCCTGTACCCAAAAAAACATTTTTAGAAAAAAAAAAAGCCAGTGAGTGTATCTGTAAACAGCATACCAAAAAATACCAAACTTGGTATCTAAGTTCTCCATCTTCCAGCGATGTGACACAAATTTTCAGGAAAATTCTCCCAAATACCCCACTTTTCTGAATGTTGATTTTTCTTAAAAAAGGCTCTAACAATTTTAATTAAAATACCGTATGCTTAAGATATTTTTATGACTGTTGAAATGTATAGAGTATCAAAAGGAGAGTCCTTCCTGGAATGGTTAACCAGGACGGCCAAACCAAGCCACCTCTCCAAGGAGAGAGGCCCGTGCCCCCAGAGGACGTTATGGGCTAATACTAATTGAACTTGAATTTTCTAGGAACAACCTCTGAAGACCTCAGCATTCTGGATGACTTTTGTATAACTGGTAAACCGTAAGAGATAGACAAAAACTTACTGCAGGAAAATATAGATCTCGTTAAAATATGCAATTTATGTCATATACTTTCTTTTTCTAGAGTTAACCGTTTCCGAGATATTTCTTGCATTTCTTGGTTTCAATTTTAAACTACTAATATTTTGTGTCATAAATCTTTTGTTTTACCTCTGAGCAAGTAAATAGAACCGAATTTTAATTGTTTCACACAGCGTCGAGCTTAGAACTGACTATCGCTTTAGCCTAGAATATTCCCTTATTTCCCTTTTACTAACAAGGAAGCAAGTAATAAGACCATTCCTGCTGTTTATCTTGATTAGCATGATATAAATATAGGCAGGTATTATCTTTTGTAAGAATAACTTTTTTAACCCATTACCTGCCAATGTCCCTTTTTTGGGACCATACATTTTACTTTCTTTACAGTTCATTACAGTACCTAGGTATGGGAGGAGTTAATCTTCTAGATAAAAATTTTTCCCTGTACCCATAAGAATCCGCTCTAAGAAATGGTGGGGGCTAATGTTTACCCAAATGATAGACATTGCAACAGTTCACACTTGGAGGGCTTACCAAAGTGCAATTAATGAAGAAATTGAGTCTCTAATGTATGTTCGAAGAAGGATTGTATTGACCTATTTGAGCAAGAACACTGGATCCACTTCAAGGCGCAGAGGTCCTCAAAAAATCCTACTCCTGGGTGATTGATTAAGTACCAAAATGCGATTTGATCCTAGATATCATCTGATTCAACCCATTACTACCACAAAGAAGATCTGCATTGTGCAAGAAGAAAACCGCCAGAATCTGCAAACGATGTGACGTTCCACTTCATTGCCCCACTTTAAATTCAGTAATTCAATAATACGTGCAATTTTCACACTGCATATTTATGCTACAATACATTAGAACATAGATTTAAAAAACACGTGAAAAGCTCATCAAAAATAAAGTTAAAAGTTCACCTTTTAATGTATGTTTTGTCAACACATTCTGTCAAAGTCCCTAAAATGGGACACTCTTTTACAAATACCCCTTATATTAAAAAATATCAATAACATATTTTTTTTGTATATTTTGACTTGAGTCATTAATCTAATGGTGTTGTCTTCAAAATCTTTAACAGGAAATAATTTTGGCAGACAATGGGTTAAGAACAGATAGAGAAAGACATGTGAATAGAACACATCAGATTCTTTTGTATTATTATTTCAAAACATGTATTTACAATGAACTCTAGATACGGGTAATTTGGGTGAAATACATACACGTTATAGAGCTATACGAGATAAACATAAAGAAAGTAAATAGAAGTGCCAATCGGCGAGTTTCGTTTGGATTTTACTGTTTGGTATTTTTCTCTGAATTAGGTAATATATTTTAGTGGACTCGTGAGACCGTAATATATAATTCTATATATTTCATTCTAATCGAATTAAAACATTAGTAGAAACGGTCGTATAACTTAGTTACTCATAAGTACAAGGGAAATAAGGGAATACACTAGGCTAAAGCGACAGTCAATGTTATAAAATGTGGTTCCTATGGGATTGAAATGCGTATTTTACGTGGCCAGGCGTTGACAGGTTCAGTACGAGAAAAGTTAAATGAAATCAATAACAAGGTGTATCTCGTAAATGGACAACTGCGCGAAAATGAAATGTATATGACATAAATTGTTTTAACGAGATCTACATTTTTTGTGAAGTAAATTTTTGCCTATGTCTTATGGTTTACATTTTATGCAACATTCAGTCAAATTCGTCCAGAATGAACTCGTCTTCTCAAGCTATTCTCAGAAAATTCAACATACTTTTTCTGATATAAATAACTTTAATATGCGTTATTTTAATCAAAATAGAGCCATTTTTGAGAGAATAAATAAATTACAAAAATGTTCCAAGTAAAGGGTAGTTGGGAGTGAGGGGATTTTCTTGAAAATCTTCGCGTCGCACCCTTGGAAAGTAGAACTTAAATACCAAGTTTGGTATTTAACACAATTTTCGATTTTGAGCTAACTATGCTGTCCTCAGATATACAGACACACACGAACATTTTTCTACAACTGTTTTTTGGGTGGAATACAATACTTCCTCTATACACTATGTAGAGGAAGTAATAATATCAATAGAATAATTCTGTTGATATTTTGCAAATTTTCCCATACTTCCATAGTATAATATGCGTGGTATATATATATATATATATATATATATATATATATATATATATATATATATGGAAGTTGCAAGGAATATGCTGTGTGTAGATATGCAAGTGCAAGTTTCATTGTTTCCATACTGCAGCCACCGTGAGCTATTTGTGCGTCAGATTCGAGGAAGACAGGATGCTAATATTGACGGTGGCCAAAACCGGACGCCGGGGAAAGAGCTACCGTGCAGATCCCTAATATAATCAAAATAGTTCTTTATCTCGATGCAGGGAGCGCTAAGGGACAAGCCCTAGGTGACAAACCCATGTCTGAACGAACAACCTTAGTCCTACAGACGACTCAACGCCATCCCGCCGCCGAGAGCTGTAATTCCAGGTAATCTTGCGTACCAGGTTAACCTGTCATGGCGGGTACCGCGCAACGCCAAGCAGGCAACCTCGCGTGACAACATAACTCCAAAAAAACACCAAGAAATCACTAAGATCCTTAGCAAATAGTTTTCAATGCTTAGAGGTTGTTACTTAGCTTTCAATGACGTCATTTGGCGCGATTTATTTCTTCCGGATGTAGTGACTGAATTTTCGTGGCGCGAAGTATTTCTTCCGCAGATTCGATTCTTTAGGCACTATGGGGAGCACACGTATAATTGAGGAGCACGAGATTTTAAACACCTTAAAATAAAAAAAAAATAGACGGAAATCAGCACTATTACTGTTTGTGGTTGTCATAATAAACGGAGCCAGCGCCATCTAAAGAGAGAATATATATTTAAAATCGTCAGGGAATGGGGAAACTATGATATTTGTTTCGTCAGTTTCGGTGACTATATTTATTTTAGTTAAACATTTCCTTTTCGTACATTATGAATAATTTCTCTTATATTTGTTATTATTACCCTTTCTATAGCTATTTGCTGATATTTTATAACTCTTTTTTTATTGTAGTTGTATATTTGTTTTATAACAACTTCAATGAATTTGCTTTGACCTATTCAGTACATTGAGGAATAGTACCAACTTCTTCCTACTGATGCATAAACGTAGTGGTTTTTAAATGTGCATGTTGGCATTCCATATTGCGCATTGACGGCGTCCGCCATGACAGTAACCTGGTGCGCAAGATTACCTAATTCCAACCGCCACCGCCGCAGTTTCCACTGACATTTACAACCAGGAAAGAGACCGGTTGGATGAAATGGAGACGAAATGTAAATATAGGAGTTCTGAAGAAGGAACAAATGTATTCGCCATGTAATCCGGGAAACCCCTGAGAAAACCCATGGGTCAGAGAAATCGACCGCGGGAATAGAAGCCACGAACTCCCAAACGCCAGTCCCAGAAAAAACGCCCCAGCCACCGGGTTCGGTTGAATAATCTCTAGAACGAGTAGTGGGTCTGTCTCTTTTTAATTTCTTTAGACATACAAAGTTCATAGAAGTATTGTATTCCACCCAAAAAATCGATGTTGAGATTTCACCGGAAATGCATGTTTTAGGGCCCCCTGAGTCCAAAGTAAAAACATTTTCAGAAATAGGTCCATGTGTGTATGTGTGTCTGTGGACAGCATAACTCAAAAACAAAAAGACGGTTAAATACCAAACTTGGTATACATTTTTTTCGTGGAGCTTACTGTTTTCGAGGTATTTCTTGTTATTAGTTTCAGTTGTGAAGTACTAATACTTTTCTCAGACGGGAGTGTCCGTTTTTCTTTTGTTCTACTCCTGGCCAAGCAAAGAAGTAATTTGCAATGACAACAGCTTTTAAAATATTTGACCATCACTTTAGCCCAGTGCATTCCCATAGTTCCCATAGGAACTAAGTAAAAGAATCCTGCTAATGTTTATCTCGATTAGCATTGTGTTGAAAGAAGAATTATTGCTAATTTTTTCTCGATAAGAGTGAAGTAAATAAACAATTATTTGTTACAGATGTATAGAGAAAGTCATGTGAATGGAACGCATCAGAATTTTTATTCAGGGGTCCTAAAACATGTATTTCTGGTGAAATTTCGGTATTGAATTTTAGAGTGGAATACAATACCTTCTGTTTACATACGTGCTAGAGAAAATAAAAATATAAAAGTAGCGTCCTTATTGGGCCAGCTGTCGTGTTGCCACTGTCCACTAAGAGTGTGTATGCCGTGGGGCAGTGGGTGGACTCGAACCCGGCCAATCCAATAAATCAAACACACTCACTTCCTACCCTTAATTGATTCCTGCTCCCTCTCGTGGCGGCGAGGTCATTTAGGTCGAATTTCCTGCAGCGACAGCAGGCACCCATAACCCCTATGGGCCCGCCAAACACTCCATTAAAGAAATTAGATATGGAACTCGCACCAACAGATAAATCACCACCGGATGTACACAGTGCGGGTTTGAGCCCTACTGCCAGCATTTTGTAACAGCCCTCATTCTTTTATAGCTTACAAATGCGACTGTATTCTATTTTTTAATTTTTATTAATATTATTACCATTATTTTATTTATTTGTTCGTTTTACCATATAAAATTATGTGGTATATAATATTGCTTCCATTAATGCAGCATAAAGATTAACAAAATTAGAAATGAAACACAAATAAAATTATTGCAGTATTTACCTTCCTCTTTGGTAGTTAGACATACATTTTTGGAAATAAAGAAAAAGACAATATACGATCCATCGAAAAGAAAAATTTACTTTCTCTACAGGTAATAAGTACATAGTAGCTAGAGAAAATATTGCACTTCACCCAAAAATTGGATGTCGATATTTCACTGGCAATATATGTTTTGAGGTCCTCTGAATCTAAAAAGAAACATTTTTGGAAACAGGTATGTGAGTGTATGTGTAAGTCAGTCCGTTTAATAACAAACTTGATATTTAAATTCAACATCTTCCAGTTTTTCGACATGAAGATTTTAAGGAAATTCCACACGTGATTTTCGAAATGTTCGATTTGCTCAAAAATGTCTTAGGTAATTTAATTAAAATCGTTTATCTTTATTAAATATATTTACATGAAAACATGTAAATACTGAATTTATTAAGCCTTTTTATTCTATAACATTTGCATAAATGGAAAACCTTAAGAGATAGACAAAAAGTTGTTTTTGTAGTCAGGTAATCCTTTCTGTATTTAGGAGTGACACTCCCCTAGGACTTACAAGCGGGTGCCTAGTGATCAGAAGCCCGTCGGGGAGCCAACGGCACGAAACAACAGAATGGAAATCCTGGAACGAGTGGTCGGCCCATAGCCAGGCATAAGCCCGAGGAAGTAAAATAATATGAAATACAAGGATATTAGGAAAGGTGATGATGGGGCAATTGATGCAATGAATGGTGGGGGAAACCGGAGGAACCGGAGAAAACCCGCCCAGACGCCACTTCGACCACACAAACCCCACATGCGACCGCTTGGGATCGAACCCGGGCCGCCTGGGTATGGGGCAAGACAAAGAGTTACAACACAAAAACTGTAGATCTCGTTAAAACATGCAATAAATGTCATATAAGTAAATTTTGTTTGTAAAGCTAATGATTTCCGAAATATTATTAGTTATTTGCTTTAATGTTAAAATACTTGTACTTTTCTCAAACGGAAGCTGTCATTCCTTTCATATTTCTCGTTTTATTCCTAGCCATGCAAAGAGAACCGTATTTCAACTGCATCACATAGCGACAGCATTTAAAATATTTGAAAATAGCTGTAGCCTTGGTATTTCCTTATTTCCCTTGTGTAAGTAGTAAGACCATTTCTACTAATGTTTAAATAGATTAGCAGGAAGTAGATAAAGAATAATCGTTTGTAAGGATATTTTGTTTGAAGAACAGGCAAAGAAAGTTATGTGAATGGAACACTTCATATATTTTAATGACTGATTAGTATTTTATCATTATTGTTTTATTTGTTTGTTTTACAATAGAGAGTGGAATATAAAATTGCTTCTATTAATGTAGCATATAGTTCAGCAAAGTTAGAAATAAACCCAGAATAAAATTATTATTGCAGTACCCACCCTCCACTATGGTAGTGAGATGGATAATTGGAAATAAAGAAAATGACAGTATACGATCGTTATAATAACATTTTTACTTTCCCTACATTACTATGCACAAGGTAGGACAGAGAAGGTAAACTTCACCCAAAATTTGAATGTCGAGATTTCACTGTAAATGCATATTTGGAGGTCCCCTGACAAAACATCATTATTAGAAAAAAGCATGTGAGTATGTGTGTGTGTGTGTTTCTGTAAAACGAAAAATCAGTTAAATACCAAACACTATATTTAAGTTTAGGATGCGACACGAAGGTTTTGAGGAAAATACCTCCCAACGTAAACTACCCTTTACATGGAAACAATTTGAATTTTTTTTTTAAAAAATTACTCCAATGAATTTGGAAAAACATATGATATATTAAAGATAGATATTTACATGACAAGTAAAGTTTGCATCTTGTATTTTCTGG
Source organism: Hymenopus coronatus (assembly GCA_030762935.1). Lineage (NCBI taxonomy): Eukaryota > Metazoa > Arthropoda > Insecta > Mantodea > Hymenopodidae > Hymenopus > Hymenopus coronatus. The sequence goes on from CM060898.1 coordinate 25,278,516, forward strand.
GAATAGCTTCTGCAAACCTGTTTATTCTGGATGATTCTTGCATAACTGGTAAACCATTAGAGTTAGACAACAACTAAATACAGAAGAAAAGTAGATTTCGTGAAGTTGAACATTTCTGAGGTATTCCTTGTTATTGGTTTCAATTTTAAAATACATAAACTTTTCTCATTCGGGAATTTGTCAGTTCCTGGCAATGCAAATAAACGGATTTCAACCACATAGCAACCAGCATTTAAAATATTTCACTATCGCTTTAGTATTCGCTTATTTCCCTTCTATACTTATAAGTAACGAAGCATTAAGGCCATTTTTGCTAATGTTGATCTCGATTAGCATGTAGTAGATAGAATACTAAGCTTTATTAGATTAATTTGCTACAAGATATGGAGAAATTTATGTGAATGAAACACGTCAAATTGTATTTATTTTAAAATTCTAATACTGAATCTGTTACCAACCCGCAATTTTCATACACGATATGTTGTCTTTCTTTGTGTTTTACTTTCTCTACACGTACTATGTACACAGTATATAGAGAAGGTATTGTATTGTAATCTCGATACAGAGATTTCACCGGAAATACACTTTTTGGAACCCCCTGAATAAAAAAAAAAAAGGTATTTTTAGAAAAATGTCCATGTGTGTCTATTTGTCTGGCTGTCAATGGTGTGTGTGTGTGTATGTGTGTGTCTGTGGACAGTATAGCTCAAAAACGAAAAGTCCGTTAATTATCAAACTTAATATTTAAGTTCAGTATCTTTTCAAGAAAATCCCCCACCCCAACTTACCTTTACATGGAAAAGACTTCGAAAATGTTGGTTTTCCCAAAAATGGCTCTAAAGATTTTGATTAAAATCGCTTATAGTTAAGATATTTACATGACAAATAAAATATATCAAAACTCCACATAAAAGGCTGAAAAGAAGACTACCACAACATTTCTTAACCAGTGACACAGAGGATTCCTGCTAATAATTATTCACGAATTTTATTGTCATGTAGTTTCATTTTTTAATTTATTATGGTTATTACTTATACTTTCATTCAATTGTAACATTTATTTGTAGTTATATTATCATCTCTATACTAATCACTATTTTTGTTTATGTTAGTGGCGCCAATATGATCAACCTCAATGTATTTAATGTTTTTATTATCTATTTGTTATCTATGGCCTGTATAGCATAAATGCTGACCTGCCAAGATCTGCCCAAAATTACCCTTTACATGGAAACAATTTGAAACTGTTTTTCTCAAAAATGGCTCTAATAGTTTTGATTAAAATCCGTACATTAACGACATTTACATCATAATAAACTGTATATTTAGAATTTTCTGGAAATAGCCCCTGCAGATCTCTTTATTCTTGAAATCTTGCATAACGGTTAAACCGTAAGAGATAGACAGAAACTTACTACACAAAAATTGTCGGTCTCGTTAAAACACATAATTTATGTCATATATTTATGTTTTTTATGTAGAGCTGACCGTTTCTGAGATATTCCTTGTTATTAGTTTCATTTTTAAACCACTTTAACTTTTCTCAAACTGGGATTGACGTTTTGTGTCATCACTCTTGTTGCTTTTTGCTTTCTCTAGCGTATAGTAGGTAGAGAAAGTATTGTATTCCACCCAAAAATTCTATACCAAGATTGCACCGGAAATATTTGTTTTGGGACTCCCTAAATCTAAAGAAAATAATTTTAGAAAAAGGTCAGTGTGTGTATGTGTGTCAGTGGACAGCATAACTTAAACACTTTATGTCCGTAAAATATCAAATTTGATTTTAAGTTTACTATCTCCCAAGGATGTGGCGCGAAGATTTTCAAATATATCTCCCACCCCAAACTACCCTTTACATGGAAGATTATTTGAAAATTTTGATTTTCTCAAAATGGCTGTAACGATTTTCATTAAAATACCGCATATTACAGATATTTACATGGCAAATAAAATATACATCTTGACTTTCCTGGGAATTGTCTCTGAAATCTTCTTCATTCTGTGTGACTTTTACATTCCTGGTAAACATAATAGATAGACATAAAACTTACTAAAAAAATTGAAGATGTCGACAAAACGCACAATTATTTTTGTTTTAGAGCTAACTGTTTCCGAGATATTTCTTTTTAAAATACTTATACCTACTTTTCTCAAACAGAAAGTCGTTTGTGTTTCTTTTGTTTTACTCGGGGCCAAGCAAAGAAGCTAATTTCAGTGACAATCGCATAACAACTTTTAAAATATTTGACTATTGCTTTAGCATAACGTATTCCCTTATTTCCTTTCTATTTATAAGGAACTAAGTAACAATATCATTATTTTAATGATTATCTCCATTACCATGGGCAGAAAAAAGAATAATCTTATGTAAGAAATTCGTTTGTAGAACAGGTAAGCCAAGTCGCCCTCCGTGGTGTAATGGTTAGCGTGCTTAATTCATATACCCAAGGTCACGGGTTCAAACCCGGCGGAGGACGATGGATTTTTTCGGGCGTAAAAACCTTAGCATGGCTTCCTTCGGAAGGGAAGTAAAGTCGTTGGTCCCGTGTCGCAGAGTTACGGTACGTAAAAGAACCTCATGTCTGATAAAGGAGGCCTCTGAGCAAAATTAAGCGGTCTTTCACGCCCAATACTCGTAGAATGGGATTCTGAGAATCACATCAGTTAAAGATAGTCCATAAATAAAACTCCATTTCACTTCAGGTAAATCAAGTAAATGGAACACCCCACATATATGTTTCTTTCTGTTTTTGTGTTTATGGCATTAGTTTATAAATATGTTACGTGGAACAAGTATCATATCTAATTCACGGTATTCCATTTCAGTAACTGTGTTGTCAAAACAAATGAGCTGTGGTTTCAAAACAAAATGGTGGGTGGAACCGAATTGTACAGGAAGCAGGCCGGATAGCACGCTTCATTTGTTTCTGTCTAGTCACACCGGAAGTGCCTGGTTGACCCCGCAATGTATGGCTGCCAATTTGTTGTTTCTCAGAAAATTCGCCGCGCATGGTTGATAAAACATTATCCCAAGAGGGGTTTCCGCCCACTGTTGCTTCACACTGTCATGTCAAGTGCGCAATTGCCCACCAATAAGCATTAAAGTAAGAGAGCATTGCCTCTGGTGACAAAGTTGAAGTGCCCCTGTTATAAATTTCCTGACCCTCTTAAATTACGACTACGTAATTACAGTAATACACACTAAAGAAAATCTTTGATCTCACTTTAAAAGTCTGAGAGTTGCATTCACACGAATTTCTTTGCTCACTTTTCTACAATTGTTTTTAAAAAACATATTCTTTTCTTGTGATTTAAAATAAGCATTCATTGCACATTTAAGATTCCGTTGCAAGGCCTGTTCCATGTAGAGTATTCTCCCAATTATTCAGAGTAATGTGGGGCAGAAGATGATTGAATAATCGAGATCCTGCAATTTAATGCTTTCAAGGCACGACATACAGTAGTGGTATTACTTCTGTTAAATTAAGTTTCAATTTGAATAGTACATTCAACTCTCATCCAGGATGATTCTTTTCTGATGTGTTTCCATAATACAACATAGAAATATTTACTATAAACTGGTACTAATTTGGCCCTTAATGGATTACTTTGGCCCAATATTGAAAAATATATTATTTTATAAATGTTCTATTTTTACTTTCTTTATACGTGCTATAGTGTATAGAGAAGGTATTGTAATGCATCCAAAAATTCGATACCGGAGATTTCACGGGAAATATATGTTTTGAGACCTCCTGAATCCAAAAAAAACATTTTTAGAAAAATGTCCGTGTGTGTGTCTGTGGGCAGCAAAAACGAAAAGTCCTTTAAAACCAAACTTGGTATTTAGGTTTGGTATCTTCCAAGGATGCGACACGAAGATTTTCAAGAAAATCCCCCTACTCCCAACTACCGTTTACATGGAACTTTTTTCGAAAATTTTGATTTTCTAAAAAATGACTAACGATTTTGATTAAAATATCGTATATTAAAGATATTTACCTGACAAATAAAGTGTATATCTTGAATTATTTGGGAATAGCCTCTGAAGACTTCTTTATTCTGAATGAATTTTGCATAACTACTAAACCGTAAAAGATGGACAAAAACTTAACACACAAAAAATGTAGAGCACATTAAAACACACCATTTATGTTATATATATTTCTTTCGTGGAGTTGATCATTTTTGAGATATTCCTTGTTTTTGGTTTCAGCTTTGAAAAACTTATACTTTTCTCATTCAGGAATTTGCCAACTCGTGTCCATACAAACAAACGAACTTCAGTCACATAGCAATCAGATTTTGGCTTTCACTTCAACCTATGGTACTCCCTTATTTCGCTTCTACTTACAATAAAGCAAGAAATAAAATTATTTCTGCTAATTTTTCTGGATTAGCATGAAATAAATAAAAGAATAAGCTTATTAACAATAATTTGTTACAGAGATATAGAGAAAGTAATGTGAATGGAGCACATCAGATTTTATTCTTGTATTTGGTGTCCAATGTGAAAATAGAAATTATTGCTGTCATATATAATGGAGTAGCTCAAAATTTGGGGAAAGCTATTAATCTTGGGATGACAGGTTTTTTTTGGTAGAGCTTAATTCCCACTTTAACTACTTATGGCACCGCAGGCGGTGACACTGATGATACATGAATGATGATGGAGCACCGGTGGAATGTGATGGCGGGGGAAACCGGAGTACCCGGCGAAAACCCGCCCCAGCGCCGCTTTGTCCACTACAAATCTCACATGCGGTCGCTTGGAATCAAACCCCGGCCGTCTAGGATATGACAGTTGAATATCATTAACATGATATTCTTAAAAATATCAGATTTCTTCAGTTTTGAGCCCCCTATTATATGAGAATCGTAATTCATTATATTTCATATTCAAGGCCATATAAAATAAAACATATAATTTTAAAATATAATTTTTATTTTATTCTGCGTACAATATGAAATACAAGGTATCGCTACTCAAAGTTGGGAAATTACAAAATTTTTACTTTCTCTACACATACTATGTAGAGAAGACATTCTCTTTTACTCAAAAATTCGATACCGAGATTTCACCGGAAATACACGCTTTAGGATCCCCTTTATCAAAAAAAAAAAAAAAAAAAAAAAGAAGAATTTTCAGAAAAAAATCCGTGTGTCCGTGTGAACACGACAACTGAACGATAAGACGATAAAATACAAAACTTGGTATTTAGGATGCGACACGAAGATTTTCAAGAAAATTCTCCCACCTACAACTACCCTTTACATGCAACTTTTTTCAAAAGTTTTGAATTTCTCAAAAATGGCTATAACGATGTTGTTTAAAATATCGTATACTAAAGATATTTACCTGATAAATAAAATTTATATTTTGCATTTTCTGGGAATAGCCTCTGAAGACTACTTTATTCTGAATGAATTTTACGGAATTTTGTATAACTTCTAAACAGTAAGAGATAGAAAAGAACTTACAATACTAAAAATGTAGAGCAAGTTAAAACACACAATTTATGTTATATATATTTGTTTGTGGAGTTGATCGTTTATATATCGTTGTTTTTTGTTTCAGCTTTGAAAAACTTATACCTCTCATACAGGAATTTGGCAACTCGTGTCTATACAAAGGAACTTCAGTCACATAGCAACCAGATTTTGACTAGCACTTTAATCTATGGTACTCCATTTTTTCGCTTCTACTTACAAGGAAGCAAGTAATAAGACTATTTCTGCTAATTTTTTTCTCGGTGAGCATGAAGTAAACAGAAGCATTAACTGTTTAACAATAATTTGTTGCAGATATGTAGAGAAAGTCATGTGAATGGAACACATAAGATTTTTTACTTGATATTCACTTTGGTACTGTAACAGTTTTGTCACGAAAAAAAAAAATACTGCAACTTATGAGAGACTATCTGCAACACAAAACGCTCCCTGCAAGCTACGAGAGCCATCTATCTTTGGAACTATGCGTTTCCGGACGCAAGGTGATCTGAAAATTTGTACTCAATTTCCAGTCAGGAATCATGCCTTGAAGTTTGTTGGTGGACTTAAAATTCATTCCGCTATTATATATTATGTACTATTTGTTCTGAGATCCTTAAGCCTAATTGTAAAGAAAACAGAGAACTTTTCAACGTATTTAAAAGATGCACTGTTAATAGCATACATCTGTATATTCGAGTGCTTGAAATTGTACAAATAAACCTGCTGTGGTTTATGTTGGTATGGGAATGGTGAATCACTTTTCTCACCTTTTCTTTGGTACTTCCAAGGATGTGACACGAAGATTTTCAATAAACTCCTCCCACCCTTAACTACCTTTTGCATCCAAAAATTTCAAAATTTTTAATTTCTCAAAATGGGTGTAACGACTTTGATTAAAATACCATATGTTTAAGATATTTTCATGGCTAACTAAATGTACCTATATCTTGAATTTTCTGGGTATTGCCTCTGAAGACAGCTGTTAAGAATGTAACTGGTAAACCGTAAGAGATAGATAAAGACCTATTACACAAAAAATGTAGATCTCGTTAAAACACATAACTTATGCCATGTAAATTTTTTGTTGCAGAGTTAACCGTTTCTAAGGCATTCCTTGTTATTGGTTTCAATTTTATGCCACATAAAGCTTTTCTCAAACGGTAAGTTACCTTTCGTTTCATATCCTTTTGTTTTACCACTTTCCTTGGAAAGTGAACCGAATTTCAATGACACACGCATAGTTATGCTTTTAAAACACTTGGCTGTGGATTTAGCCTAGTGTATTCCCTTACTTCCATTCTACTTACAAAGGAACTAAGTAATAAGACTATTACTTTCTCTATACGTATTATGTACATAGGTATAGAGAAGGTATTGTAATGCACCCAAAATTCGATACCGAGATTTCACCGGAAATGTATGTTTTGAAACCCCCTAAAGAAACCATTTTTAGAAAAAGGTTCGTGTGTGTCTGTGGGCAGCATTGCTCAAAAACTAGAATCCGTTAAATACCAAACTTGGTATTTAAGTTCAGTATATTCCAAGGATATGACAGGAAGACTTTCAAGTAAAGTCCCCCCCCACCCTCAACTCCCTTTACATGGTAAAATGTCTAAAATATTTTCTCAAAAATGGCTCTAACGGTTTTGTTTAACGTATCTTATATTTAAGATATTTACAGGACAAATAAGATGTATATCTTGTATTTTCTGGGAATCGCCTCTGAAGGTCTTTTTATTCTAGACGATTATTGAAGTTTGCATAACTGGTAAACCGTAAGAGGAGAAAAAAACTTATACAATAAAATATAGATCACGATAAAAGACATAATTTATGTCATATACGTTTTTTTCGTGGGGGTTGGTCATTTTCGAGATATTTCTTGTTATTTATTTCAACTTTAAAATACTTAAAATTTTCTCATACGGAACTTGTTAACTCCTATCCACACAAAGAAACGGATTTCAGTCCCATAGCAACCACATTTTAAAACATTTGACTGTCGATTTAGTCTAGAGTATTCCCATATTTCCCTTGCACTTATAATGGAACTAAGTAATAAGACCGTTGCTTTAGCATTAAATAGATAGAAGTATAAGCGTATTAACAATAATTTGTTACAGAGATGTAGAGAAAGTCTTGTGATGGAGCACATCAGATATTTTTTGGTAATATTTATCTTGATTAACATTATGTAGTTAAAAGAATATTCTTTTGTAAGCGTATTACAGCTGTAATTTTATTATGGATGGAGATCAATATCCGAACAGAAATGATTCGCCTAGTGCAGAGCTTCCTGGTTATATAAAAACTATCATGATTCCCTCTTCAGAATCCAATTTTCCTTAGAAACATCTGAAAGTTTAATTTAAGAGAAGAAATGTTATTGCTATGTGGTAGCAAAGTAACATTCTCGTCTCACGCCAGATGCTCTGAACAATGCTTATACCAACTTCTGCGGTGTGTGTCCCCCGCGGAGCTGGGAAATTGAATTTCATTCATAACAGTTGGTAGTACCGGGAACCGTGCTGCGGACCTCCAACACAGTAACCATTAGGCACACAAAAGGCAGTGCAGTGCATTGTTAGCCATCGAAACGGCTAGCCTCACTGGGTCAACAAATGTTCGATGTGCTTCCACGAACGCAGCTAATCTCATGCAAAAGTCGATAGGAACTTTTTTTTTTTTTTTTTTAAAGAAAATCGAACATTTCGAAATATTTTTCATGTAAAGGGAAGATTTTCTTGAACAATTCAGCCCAACTATTAAAGCGCCAATGTAATGGATGAAATTAGGCAATTTCAATCAATCGCGGTCATCTGACTGGAGCGATATTGTCGAAACATCTTATTGCAGCTGATGTTCATTTCTTTGAAATCTTGTGGCGTCTGACGTTCGTTGATTTAAGGTTGTTGCAAACATCTCAAATAAAAGAACGTATGTTTCCATTTCATGTATTAGTTATTAAACACTGAAATAAAATAATTGTTCCCTATTTCTTTTGTTGTTCGATATTCGTACATTGGGTGTAGGTACTGTTGATCATATCATAATTCAGAAGGCAGTGAAGAAAGAAACAATTCGATAAATAAACATGGTCGAATGCGTCATCTACCATTTGAGAACTAATGTATTACAATCATAACATGATAAAATCTCCCTTTCTATATATTATAAACTGTTAATAGTGTATTTCGCTGAATTGCCTTATCAAATACACTCTAGGACAAATCGACAAGATGAAAACACTAGTGGTATTACTTATGAAAATATTCGTGTCGGATCCTAGAAAGATACTGAACTTAAATACCAAGTTTGATATTTAACAAACTACTTGTGACTTTCTCAATCACGTATGCACACTCAAAGACATATAAACTATGCCTGGCGCTGTGATATTGCTGAAAATGTGCACGTTTGACGGGGACTCGGGTCTTTCCAAGATATGCATTGCTGCCATTCTGATACAACTTGCTACGCGAGTAAGAAAAGGAAAAACCAATTGCCCCGCTCGACGCTTCCTCAGAGAAAGTTGACTTATATAAGCAGTGTGTTAATTCTTTCAACCTCTTGCGCTTATTACCTTGGCATTAGAACTTCGGTATGAAGCGCAGAGAAAAATTAATCTAATTTTGTATAACTCTGTGAGAGAGATGGTTATTGTCCAACCAGAAGATTTAGGGATCATTAATTCGCAGGTCAGAACTTCATTTGTCGCAAGTTACGTTTCATATCCATCCCCTTTCTTTCGGTAACGTATTCTGTCTAATACGCTTTTAAGAGTAGCAAACAGGTGAAAGACATGGGCGGGGTCAGCGAAAAGATCCCGTCTTACAATAAATATATCCAGGGTATTTTTAATGTCTTTGTACATAAAACATGGTGGCTAGAGAAGGTAATGTATTCCACCCAAAAATTCGATGTTGAGGTTTCACCGCAAATATATGTTTTGAGGTCCCCTGGATTGGAGAAAGAGCATTTTAAAAAATATCCATATGTGCGCGTGTGTTTGCATCTGAAGACAGTAAACCTCAAAAACGAAAATACCGTTAAAATTCAAATTTTGGTATTAAATATCCTTCAAGGATACGACACGAATATTTTTAAGAAAATCCTCCCACCACAAAACTACCCTTTACATGTAAACATTGTTTAACATTTTGTTTTAGCTGTAACGATCTTGATTAAACTACCGTATATTAAAGATATTTATATCAAAGACAGGACGAGTTCTGCAGAATTTTGTGTAACGTTAACCCCTAAAGGATAGACAAAAACTTACTACACAAAAATGTACATCTCGCTAAAACACATATTTATGTCATATACTCATATACGTTTTTCTTGAAGAATTGACAGTTTTCAGATATTCCTTGTTAGTGCTTTCAGTTTTAAGCTACCTAACTTTTCTCAAACGGGACCACACAAAGCGAACCGAACCTCAATTATTTCATTAGAATATTTCACTATCAGTTTAGCCTAATGTATTCCCTTATTTCCCTTCTGTTTATAGCGAGGCAAGTAATTTAGACAAATTCTGTTAGCCCGCCTGGGCAGTGTGTCTGCCTCACATTGAAAAGGTTGCGAGTTCAAATCTCGTTTAGGCTGAATTATCCGGATGAGGGTGTTTTTCGGGGTTTCCCTTATCCTGAGAAGACGAATGTCGAGTAACTTTAAGCTCCGTGGACGCTGAGATCATTTGAACATCATTTTACCAGTTTCATTCAGCGTCCGATATGACCAACTATATTAAAGGACGTTAAGCTACATAAAAAAAAAAAATGATCTATAACTCAATTAGTATGATGTAAGAACAGTTTTTATATGGAAGAGGTAGAGAAAATTATGTGAATGGAACACATAAGATTTTTTTTTTTTTGGAGTAATGTTGGTTACAGACACACACACACACACACACACACACACACACACACACACACACACACATGCTAGCAGCCACAGGCACAAGGATCTTCTTATGAAGGTGTTTTTTGGATTCAGGGTTTCCCAAACATGTACTTCTGGTGAAATCTGGGTATTAAATTTTTGGGTGGAATACAATACCTTCCCTGTTTACTATTCAGGCGAGTTTGAAGGGCACCGATAAACTTCATGGGGTGATTCCTAACTGCAAATGAAGTACAAACGTTCATTTTTTGCCTTGTGTCCAGAAATGCAAAGTTTCCACGGTAGATGACACTGAAGAACGACATGCAACAAAGAGCCCTGGCACAAAGTATAAGACCTGAATCACACCCATATTACAACAGATGTTCAAAGTGACCTCCAAGCATCATCATATCACAGTCTACGTGGACGCGCTTTGGACGTGGATCATCAGTAACAGGCTCAAAGTACCAAAGCTTTTCAGATGCCCCCACAAGTAAAAATTCAGGGTTGGTTTTTTTTTCACAAGCCTTGTCTAGGAAACGAGTTGGATAGGTAGGGACAGACTGAAAAATTCAATGCCATAGCCCGGATTTGAACCACGGATCTCCCGGTCTCTAGTTGCTCTACTACTAGCTACCATGGCGATATGCTAGCACGATATTAAATTTCTCAGCTAATTGACATGTTTCCCATTAAAGCACAAGGTGATCGCAAATTATTTTGAGATAATAAACCCCATTGACGACTTACAATGTCGTAAGTACTGTAAGTCCTAGAATTCAGTATAGCCAACTATTGTGTTGATTTAATTGTTTCTTTCTTTCACACAAGTTGTGTGTAGGACATCAGTTGGATAAGTAGAAGGTTACACAATGTTAAGAAGCAGACTCTGCATCAGAGAAAAACCAGGATGGATGATCAGCCCAAAGCCTGAAGTAGATGATATGAAATGACGGTAAAATTGATGAAGGAAAAGATGATTATGAAGTAACTAGTAGAATGAATGGTGGGCGAAACCCAAGAACCTGCGAGAAGTCGCTTCGTCCACAACAAATCCCGCATGCGGTCCCCTAGGATTGAACCTGGGCCGCCTTGGTGAGAGGCGAGCGATATAGTTACGGCGCCGCCTCCATTGTGCTTCTATTTACTTAAATCACACAATCTGCAACACACAAAACGCAAAGTGCAAACTGTGAGAGAAAGTTGTCATTTCTGGACGCAAGCTGATAGAAACATTTGTGCTCCATTTCCAGTCAGAAAATCACCCTCTGAAGTTTGTCGGCGGACCTAATACTAATCCTATACTTAGTAGAGAAAATAAAAATATTTTGTGTCTCTCCATATGACTTTCTCTACTTTGTACATAGGTACAGAAGGTATTGCATTCCATCCCAAAGCTCAATACCGATATTTAACCGCAAATACAGGTTTTAGGGTCCCTAGTATCCAAAAAAACGTCTTTATCCGTCTATGTATTATAAAAACGGTAACTCAAAAAAGAAAAGCCAGTTAAATACAAACTTGACATTTAATTATAGCATTTTCCCAGGATGTGATACAAAGATTTTCAAGACAATCCTCCTCTCCAAAGTACCCTTTACTTTAATAACATTAAATATTTGAGGATTTTATATAAAGTTTGTTTTAATAACCCTTTCACTAGCCTTACCTATATGATTACATTTTATATTTTTGGATGAATTAATTATACTAAACATATATTTGCTCATTTAGTTCCTCAAGGAACTTCAGGTGCCTTAATACCTTTCATAGTATGTATTGAAACAATTAGAAATATGAAAAAAGATTCGAACATTTTGATTTTCTCAAAAATGGCTCTAAAGCTTGTTATTAAACTGCCGTGTATTATACTTATTAACAAATAAAATATATATCTTGAATTTTCTGAGAATAATCTCGGAAGTCCTCTTCATTCTAAACTACTTTTCTCAGACAGGAATTTGAAAATTCTTGGCCGTACAAAGAAAAGAATTTCAACCACATCGCAAACAACTTTTAACAGATTTGACTATTGCTTTAGCCTTATTTCCCTCCTACTTACAAGGAACTATGTAATAAGACCATTTCTAAGACCATTTCGATTAGCGTTAATGAAATAGTTGATTAATCTCTTTAACAATAATTTGTTACAGAGAGGTAGAGAAAGCCATATGAATGAGACACATCAGATTCTTTTTTTAGATATCTAACATTTTGGTACAAACTAAACATCAACAACTTTATTGCTGTGTTCAAGAGCATTACATACTTATCTATTTTAGCTAATTATTTTAAACATTGCGTAAAAAACGAAATGTTTTTAAATGTTTTGCTAATAGCCGAAGAAACTACACAAGCACCAGTATTAATGGCAACGTTTGATTTGACTTGGCAATGTCGATCATAGCAAAAGAGAAAATATAGGAACACGACGTAGAAGCGACATTCTCGTTAGAGATAAATCCCAAATATCTACTTTTTCTTTGCCGCAGCTTCCGGTACACAAATAATGACGACATTCTTGGAGATCTTTGTCAACTTTCGAGAGAGAAACTTGTAAAGTAATGAATATGCGGACTTTCAGATGCAACTGTGTTCAGGCCGTCATTTATACCTTCACCAGCACGTGCATTAGGCAGGGGATGCGTTGATACCGTGATTTCACTGGAAATACACGTTTTGAATTAAAAATAAAATCTGATGTGTTCCATTCACATGGCTTTCTCTACATCTCTGCAACGGACAGCAGTTGAAAAATTGCTGTATGAGAAAGTATAAGTTTTTTAAAGCTGAAATCAAAAGCAAGGAATATCTAAAAAACGATCAGCTCCATATAATAACATAAATTGTGAGTTGACGTGCTCTACTTTTTTGTGTGGTAAGTTTTAGTCCATCTCTTATGGTTTAGCAGTTATGCAAAATTCCGTAAAATTCATCCAGAATAAAGTAGTCTTCAGAGGCTATTGCCAGAAAATTCAAGATATACATTTTATTTGTCAGGTAAATATATTTAATATTCGATATTATAATCAAAATCGTTAGTGCAATTTCTAATAAAATCAACTTTTTGAAAAACGTTCCATGCAAAGGGTAGTTGGGGGTGGGGAGATTTTATTGAAAATCTTCGTGTCCTATCCTTGGAAGATGCCAAAGTTAAATACCAAGTTTGGTATTCAACGGTCTTTTCGTTTTTGAGCTATGCTGTCCACAGACACACACACACACACACACACACACACACACACACACACAGATACAGACACGCACACACGGAAATTTTACTAAATTTTTTTTTTTATTCAGGGAGACCCAAAACATGTAATTCCGGTAAAATCTCGGTATCGAATTTTTTGGGTGGAATGCAATACTTTCTCTATACACTATGTACATAGTACGTGTAGAGAAAGTAAACATAGAAAAAGGTCTGCGCGCGCACGCGCGAGCATGTGCGTGTGTGTAATTATAACAGCACAACTCAAAACAAAAAGTCGGGTGAATACCAAATTTGATATATAAGTTAAGGGTACCTTGGTATGTGGGATATTTTTAATGTTCGTGTTGCATTCTTTGATGATGATATACGTACAAAAGATTATTCTTATATCTACATAAACATTACCAGCAATGGTCTTATTACCTAGTTCCTTATAAGTGGAAGGGGGAGAAAAAGGGAACACACTAGGGCAAAGAGACAAACTCACATCTTTTAAAAGTTGTAGCTAAGGAATTTTCATTGAAATTACGTTCTCTTTCCAGGTCAGAAGTAAAGCAAATGAAACAGATGAGAACCATTAGAGAAAAGTTTACGTATTTTAAAATTGAAAACAATAACATGGCATCTCGTATCTCTCAAATGGTTAGAAAAAAATTACTCTTGGTATAAATTGTGTGTTTTAACAAGATCTACAATTTTGTAACATAAGTAGGTATATGTTTATCTCTCACGATTTACCAGTTATACAAATGTCATTCAGAATGAACAGGATTTCAGGGACTATTCCAAGAAAGTGCCATGTAAACATCTTAATATACGACATTTTAATCAAATTGTTAGAACCATTCTAAACAAATTGAAAATTTCGAAAAATCTTACATGCAAAGTGTAGTTTGGGTTGAGGAATTTTTCTGAAAATCTTCGTTTAGCAATCTTGAAAGATATAAACTTACATACCAAGTTTGATACGTGTTTGACTTTTCATTTTTGACTGATGCTGTCTACAGACACATATACACATACAGACGGACCTAGCTGTTTTCAGGAGTCCTCAAATCATGTATTTCCGGTGAAATCTCGGTATCGCAGAATACACAATATACATACTTAATTGTATATACGTGATAGAGAAGGCTTGCCACTTTATCTGCACTGGACAGTATGCAATGAGTGAACTGTTGTCTAGAGATAGACATCAGACATCCTTCTCAAGATGGCCATGCTCCTTGCCACTTTATCTGCACTGGACAGTAAGCAATGAGTGAACTGTTGTCCAGAGATAGACATCAGACATCCTTCTCAAGATGAACATGCTCCTTGCCACTTTATCTGCACTGGACAGTAAGCAATGAGTGAACTGTTGTCCAGAGATAGACATCAGACATCCTTCTCAAGATGGCCATGCTCCTTGCCACTTTATCTGCAGCTGGGCAGTAAGCAATGAGTGAAATGTTGTCCAGAAATAGACATCAGACATCCTTCTCAAGATGAACATGCTCCTTGCCACTTTATCTGCACTGGACAGTACGCAATGAGTGAACTGTTGTCCAGAGATAGACATCAGGCTTCCTTCTCAAGATGAACATGCTCCTTGCCACTTTATCTGCACTGGACAGTAAGCAATGAGTGAACTGTTGTCCAGAGATAGACATCAGACATCCTTCTCAAGATGGCCATGCTCCTTGCCACTTTATCTGCACTGGACAGTAAGCAATGAGTGAACTGTTGTCCAGAGATAGACATCAGGCTTCCTTCTCAAGATGGCCATGCTACTTGCCACTTTATCTGCACTGGACAGTAAGCAATGAGTGAACTGTTGTCCAGAGATAGACATCAGACATCCTTCTCAAGATGACCATGCTCCTTGCCACTTTATCTGCACTGGACAGTAAGCAATGAGTGAACTGTTGTCTAGAGATAGACATCAGACATCCTTCTCAAGATGAACATGCTCCTTGCCACTTTATCTGCACTGGACAGTACGCAATGAGTGAACTGTTGTCCAGAGATAGACATCAGGCTTCCTTCTCAAGATGGCCATGCCCCTTGCCACTTTATCTGCAACTGGACTGTAAGCAATGAATGGAGTGTTGTCTAGAGATAGATTTTAGCCACTCTTCTTGATATGACCATGCTCCCTGCTACTTCATCTGTAACTGGACTGTAAGCAATGAATGGAGTGTTGTCTAGAGATAGACTTTAGCCACTCTTCTTGATATGACCATGCTCCCTGCTACTTCATCTGCAACTGGACTGTAAGCAATGAATGGAGTGTTGTCTAGAGATAGACTTTAGCCACTCTTCTTGATATGACCATGCTCCCTGCTACTTCATCTGCAACTGGACTGTAAGCAATGAATGGAGAGTTGTCTAGAGATAGATTTTAGCCACTCTTCTTGATATGACCATGCTCCCTGCTACTTCATCTGCAACTGGACTGTAAGCAATGAATGGAGTGTTGTCTAGAGATAGACTTTAGCCACTCTTCTCGAGATGACCATGCTTCCTGCTACTTCATCTGCAGCAGGACAATAAGCAATGAATGAAGTGCTACCTAGAGATAGACTTTAGCCACTCTTCTCGAGATGACCATGCTCCCTGCTACTTCATCTGCAGCTGGACAGTAAGCAATGAATGAAGTGCTACCTAGAGATGGACATCAGCCACTCTTCTTGATATGACCATGCTCCCTGCTACTTCATCTGTAACTGGACTGTAAGCAATGAATGAAGTGCTACCTAGAGATAGACATCAGCCACTCTTCTCGAGATGACCATGCTCCCTGCTACTTCATCTGCAGCTGGACAGTAAGCAATGAATGAAGTGCTACCTAGAGATAGACATCAGCCACTCTTCTCGAGATGACCATGCTCCCTGCTACTTCATCTGCAGCTGGACAGTAAGCAATGAATGAAGTGCTACCTAGAGATAGACATCAGCCACTCTTCTCGAGATGACCATGCTCCCTGCTACTTCATCTGCAGCTGGACAGTAAGCAATGAATGAAGTGTTGTCTGTTGTCAGGTAGACCGAGATGGGCAACAAAAAGTGACATTGAATGAGAGCGGAGAGCAATTTTCGCACCTTAATGAGCTGATCCCATTTCCACTTTCTCACCACAATGTTGTGACGGTATTTCTCCTACAAGTTACTCATCATTTTCGCCTTGCGGTGCTCCTATTACTTTTATTGTTGTTTTCTGCCCCTGACAGGATGACAAATTATTTTCTGACCTCCAATGGCGGCGGGAGGCGGCTGGGCTATAGGTTACAAAGGCAGGATGTGGTACTCTCGCTTCCTCTAACAACACTACTGTATCGTCTGCTTGCTTCTAACTCACAGCCGTAAAGCCGTTATTTTAACGTGGGATCTTACTGTATATTTCTCGTTTTCACCAATTCCCATTGCCCTAAATATCTGTTAACAAACGCGTGTATTGTTACTTTTATTGTATTAACGATATCGTTATAAGTTAAATGTTACGAACGTCATTATATTAAAAAGTACATGCGTTTAGTAACGTGTCGTTCTCTGCTTTCCACTTTGCGTACTGAATTTTCCATAACTTTGAAATCGCGATATGATGTCTGAATTTTTATCGACATTGCGTTGTTTGACATAATCAGGGAAACCCCCAAGAAGGATTTCCATAAAGATACTGCGTACTTATCTTTCCAAATGGATAGTGGTTAACAGGAGATAGAATTCTTTTGTGAAATTAAATAAATTGGATACTTTTTGTGCATAATAATTGTAGAGTTTAATTTGCTATTCTGGAGTAATTTATTTATAGTAATAAGGTTACATCACTGATTATAGAAATTATTGTTTACAAATTATGACTCTTTGAGGACATTTAGAATGTAATTTTGAAGAATCGATATTGAAGTTCATAAATACATTTGTTGTAAATTTTGTAACTGTTCCTCGAGCACCAAAAATGAACTAATCAATTCCCGGTTTGAAAGTTCATATATTTCTTTCATGTAATTTTTTTATGGTGTTTAACGTCCACTTTTACCACTATGGCCTCTCAGGCGATGACACTGATGAACATGGAATGAAGATGGAGTACAGGTGGAATGTAATAGCGGAGAAATCCGCTCCTGCGCGCTTGCGGTCGGTTGGGCTCGAACCCGGGCCGCCTAAGTGAGAGGCGAGTGATCTAATCACTCGCCCATGGAAGGGTCCCTTTCATGTAGTTTATACATTGCTCATAATGTTACTTATTATCTTCTCTACACGCACTATGTAAATAGTGTATAGAGAAGGTATTGATTGTTTGCGTACAAAATTTCTATATTAAGATTTCAACGCAAATGTATGTTTTTAGAGCCCCTGAATCAAATAAAAACATTTTTAGAAAAATTTCCATGTATGTGTCTGTCTGTCTGTCCGAGTGTGTGTGGGTGCGTGTATGTGTATGTGTCTGTCTGGGCAGCATAGCTCAAAATTGAAAAGTCCGATAAATACCAAGCTTGGTATTTATGTTCAATATCTTCCAAGGATGCGACACGAAGATTTTCAGGAAAATCCCTCCAACTCAACAATCCTTTACATGGAAAAATTTCGAAAATTTTGATTCTCTCAAAACTGACTCTAAAGATTTTGATTTATATGTCATATATTAAAGTAGTACCATGATAAATAAAACATATATCATGAATTTTCTGGGAATAGCTTCTGAAGACATCTTTAATCTGAAAGAATTTTGCATGACTGGTAAACTGCATAAAAGATAAACAAAACTTACTTAACAAAAATATATAGTTCGTTAAAACACACAAATTACGTTATATACAATCTTTTTCGTAGAGTTGGCCGGTTTAGAGATATTTCTTACACTTTTCTCATACGGATATTTGTCAACTCCTGGCCATACAAACAAAGGAACGTCAATCACACAGCAACCAGCTTTTAAAAGATTTGACTATCGATTTAGCCTAGTGTACTCTTATTATGTCGCTTCTACTTACAAGGAAGTAAGTAATAAGACAATTTCTGCAAATTGTTTCTCGATTAGCATGAAGTGACTATTATAAGCTTTGTAACAATAATTTGTTGCAGAGATGTAGTGAAAATCATGTGTATGGAACACATCAGATTTTTGTCTTTGTCAAGTTTATTAGCTTGGTCTTCGATAAACAGTTGAATCCATTATCCATCCTCAGTACGTTCTTTTGATCGACAACACTTATGTCCGCTCGCTTATGAGCCTCTGTGTCTGATACGGAGTGTTCTTTAAAACACTGTACATATTTACCTAGGTCTCGCCGACAAACAGCTATGGTATATCTTACCCTATGATGCCTCTGTTGCGAATAAGTCTATCATCATTCATCTATATGACTACTGTTTTGTTTAAGGCGAAATTAAATTTTAAATGCTTAACATTTATTTATGATTGCACTCCACCCAAAAATTCGATACTGAGATTTCACCGGAAATATATGTTTTAGGGTCCCCTGTATCCAAAAAAAGGTATTTTCACAAAAAGGTCCACGTAGGAGTCCGTGTGTCCATGTGTCTGTGAATACAACTCAAAAACGAAAAGTCGGTAAAATACCAAACTTGGTATTTAAGTTTAGTATCTTCCAGGGATGCGACACGAAGATTTTGAGAAAAATCCCCCCACCCCAAACTACCCTTTACATGGAACTTTTTTCGAAAATTTTGATTTTCTCAAAAATGGCTCTAACGATTTTGATTAAAATTGCGTATATTAAAGATATTTACCTAACAAATAAAATTTATATCTTGACTTTTCTAGGAATAGCCTCTGAAGAGTAGTTTATTCTGGATGAATTTTACGAAATTTTTAATAACTGCTAAACCGTAAGAGATTGACAAAAACTTACTATACAAAAAATGTAGAGCACGTTAAAACACCCAATTTATGTTACATACATTTTTTTCGTGGAGTTCGTCGTTTTTTAGAACATTCCTTATTTTTGGTTTCTGCTATGAAAAACTTATACTTTTCTCATATAGGAACTTGTCAACTCCTATCCATATAAACAAAGAAACTTCATTGACATAGAAACCAGCTTTTGACTATCATTTTAACCTATGGTAGTCCCTTATTTCGCTTCTACTTACAAGGAAGCAAGTAATAAGACTATTTCTGCTCATTTTTTCTGATTAGCATAAATTAAATAGAAGTATAAGCTTTTTAAGTATAATTTGTTGCAGGGATATAGAGTAAGTCATGTGAATGGTACACATCAGATTTTTTTTGTAGTTTTACGTCCTTTAACCTGGTTGGTCATATCGGACGATACATGGAATTGGTGAAATGATGTTCAAATGATCTCGGGGTCCATGGAGCTTAAAGTTACTGGACATTCTTCTTCTCAGCATAAGGAAAAATCCCGAAAAAAAACAAAAAACAACTCATCCGGGTAACTCACCCTAAGCGAGATTCGAACTCACGACCTTTTGAATGTGAGGCAGACACGCTACCACCACACTACCCAGGTGGGCAGCTATGTTTTGTTAGTGATTTATAGCAGCCTGAACTATATTAACAGAAAGTTTCGTGTGCAGCTAATGGAAATAAATGTTATTGTTGAAAATGAATAAACAAAAACTTACTATGCTACGTGATTGTTTATTATTCTTGCTCTGGCTGAAACACCAACACCAAGGATCATAATGGGCCGCGCCGTGGCCGAGTGGTTAGACCACTCGCCTCTCGCCTAGAAGGCCCGGGTGAGATTTGTGGTGGATAAAGCGGCACAGGGGCGGGTTTTCTCCGGGTTCTCCAGTTTCCCACGCCATCTCATTCCACCGGTGCTCCATCTTCATGTATCATCAGTGTCATCGCCTGCGGTGCCACAAGTAGTTAAAGTGGGTGTTGAACACTATCAAAAAAAAAAAAAGGATCATAACTGGTACATGAGCGTGTTCTACGAATTAACCGATGACTCCAGGGAATATGAAATATTGTAAAAATTATAAATTGCACTTTGGATTCCATTGCCGAACGAAAATTTTACAAATTGTGGTTTTAAAGATACAAGTATATCTGAAACTTTTAACCTGCAGAATGTAAACTTTTAAAAACTATTACATAAGAATCTGTTGCGTGAAAGTACAATGCCACAGCAATTGTTGATGATAGTTTCTCTGTGTCGTACATTCTAATCTCTCTTCGACTTGCTCTAGTAACAAGCAAATTAAACGATCAGCAATATATAAAAGTAATTTCCAATATATTCTAAATACGTACGCTCAGTATCGAATGCTTGCACCATGCTGAATATAGATAACGTGGCGTTTTCAATTTAAAGCTGCGATTTTTAGTATATAATTTTATGACGGATATAGCGACTGCATTACCACTAGGATGCTTAATGCAACTCAGTATCAATTATAAAAATCTGACGGTATCATTCACATAACGTTTTCTATATCCCTGCAACAAATTATTCTTAAAAAACTTATACTTCTATTTACTTTATGCTAATCGAGAAAAAAAAAAAAAAATAGCAGAACTAGTCTTATTTCTTTCTTCCTTGTAAGTAGAAGCGAAATAAGGGAGTACCATAGGTTAAAGTGAAAGCCAAAAGCTGGTTGCTATGTGACTAATGTTCCTTTGTTTGTATGGACAGGAGTTGACAAATTCCTGTATGAGAAAAGTATAAGTTTTTCAAAGCTGAAACCAAAAACAAGGAATATCTCAAAAACGATCAACTCCACGAAAAAAATGTATATAACACAAATTGTATGTTTTAACGTGCTCTACAATTTCTGTTGGTTAAGTTTTTGTCCATCTCATACGGTTTAGTAGTTATGAAAAATTCATCCAGAATAAAGTAGTCTTCAGAGGCTATTCCCAGAAAATACAAGATATACATTTTATTTGTCAGGTAAACATCTTTAATATACGAAATTTTAATCAAAACCGTTAGAGCCATTTTTGAGAAAATTGAAATTTTCGAAAAAAGTTCCATGTAAAGGGTAGTTTGGGGTGGGGGGATTTTTCTTAAAATCTTCGTGTCACATTCCTGGAAGATACTAAACTTAAATACCAAGTTTGAAATTTTACCAACTTTTCGTTTTTGAGTTATCGTGTTCACAGACACACGGACACACACACACAAACACAAACACACGGACCTTTTTGTGAAAATGCTTTTTTTTAGATAAAGGGGACCCTAAAACATATATTTCCGGTGAAATCTCGGTACCGAATTTTTGGGTGGAGTGCAATACTTTCCCTGTACACTATGTACATAGTGCATATAGAGAAAGTAAAAATAATGACGCGTTAAATACAATAATGATGACAGGTAAAACCGGTTGTATGTCTTACTTAATTTTGGCCAAAAATCCACTGGCAGATATATTTCAGTGATCCTGTACAGACGTTGATCCAGTTCAAGGAAATTTACCGCACCGCATGTAATTTGTTCAGGAAAATCTAATATTACATTCAGGTGATTCACTCTACCCATTTTTCTTACAAAACCTTATTCTTCTATCCATTTTATATTATTCGAAATAAACATTTGCAGAAATAGTTTTATAACATATTTTCTTGTAGATACATCGGATAGGTTTAAGCGATACGCAATTCTTTAAGAGCTGGTTGCTGTGTGCTGGTTTTGAAAGTCTATTCTCTTTACATGAACAGGAGAAAAACAAAGTATAGCCATTTTGCAGTTGAAAAAATATAAATTATTTCACAATTAATATTTGTAATAAAGAATACTTCGGAAAAGGTTAACGACATAAAAATTGCATGATTTAACATATTTTGTGTAGAATATTTTTGTGAATCCCTAACGGCTTGGAAGTTTAAAAATTTCATTCCAAATGATGACGACTTCACAGGCTATTCCCAGAAGACTCAAGATGCTTTATTTTATTTGTCATGAAAATGCCTGAAATTTACCGTATTTTAATAAAAATCCTTAGAGCCATTTTTGAGAAAATCAGCATTTTCGAAAAATGTTCAATGTAAAGAGTAGTTCGGACCTTTTCTTCCAAACCTTCCTGTAACATTCTTGGAAGATGACTTAAATACCAATTTTATAATCTAACGGGCTTTGCTTTTTTGAGTTATGCTGTTGACAGACACACACACGATTATAGATATGCGCTTATTTGGAATGAGGATTGTGTTTCTAGTGGTATCGGTATCGAAATGTATCTATTATCTAAATTTGAAATGTTACACATGTTACTCTACTCACTTAAATTACAAAAGCTTTTCATTTTCTTGTTATACTTCTTACTAACAGAGAAAAAACAAATTTCAGATCTATTGATAACTTTGAAATTCCGAGGTGTTTGCATGCCCAAGCAGGAATGAAAACTAATACTGCTTACTGCTGAAATTTGATGTGTTGTATTCACACAATTTTCTTTACAAACTATTATTATAAACAATTATTCCTTTATCTACGTGTTTATCGAGATAAGCATTAGCAGAAATGGTCTTATTACCTGTTTTCTTGTAAGTTGAAGGCAAATCAGGGAATACATTAGGCTAAATCGATAGTCGAGTGTTTTAAAAGCTGTCGCTATATGAAACAATTGAAATTCGGTTCTCCTTTGCATTCCCGAGATAAAAGAGGTATGCAACGAAAGTTGACTTCCTGCTTGAGGAAATATTATTATAAAACAGAAGCCAGTAAAAAGGAATATCTGGAAACGATTTACTCTACAAAAAATGTATACAAAATAAATTGTGTGTTTAAATGAGATCTAGTAAATTTTGTGAGCTATGCAAAGCTCATCCAGAATGAAGAGGTCTTCAGAAACCATTCAAGATATACCTACATCTCTTTGCTATGAAAACATGTTAAGTAAAGGTTATTTAAAAAAACAACAAAAAAGTTGTTATTTTTAAGAAAATCAAAATTTTCGAAAAATGTCCCATGTAAAGGGTAGAAGGTGGAGGGACGATTATCCTGGAAATCTTCATATCGCATCCTTGGAAAATACTAACCTTAAATAAAAAGTTTTGTAATTAAAGGACTTGTTTTTGACTTATGCTGCCCACACACACACACACACATCGACCATTTTCTAAAAATGTTTTCTTTTTTTTTTTTTTATTCATGAATCTCAAAACTTGCATCCCGGTGAAAACTCGGTATCGAAGTGTTGGATGGAATCCAATACTTTCTCTACCTACTATGTACATTGTACATACGTGCTAGAAAAAGTAATAAACAACTGATGGGTTACATTCACTTGACTTACTCTACCCACTATCGTTTATTTAACCTTCCGCAGTTTGAATCCGAAACCCATAACAAGTTATATCTGGGAAACGGTTAACTCTACAAAATAAATAAATAGATAAATAAAAATGAACATGACAAAAATTGTGTTTTAACGAGATATACATTTTTGTGCAGTACATTTTTTGTTTATGTCTCACAGTCTCCAGTTATGGAAAAGTCATTCAGCATGAAGATGTCTTCAGAGGCTGTTCCCAGACATTTCAAGGTATACATTTTATTTGTCATGTAAATGCCTTAAATATATAAGTACTTAATCGTTAGAGCTCTTTTTTACAAAAAAAAAAAAAAAAAAAAAAGAAAGAAAAGAAAAAGATCCTAAACTTAAATACCATATTTGGTATTTTATCGACTTTTCGTTTTTGAGTTATCGTGTTTGCACACTAAAACATACATGCACACTCATTGGGACCTTTTACTAAAGATTTTTTTCTTCTTTTTGGATTCAGGGGACCCTAAAACGTGTATTTCTAGTGAAATCTCGGTATCGCATTTTGGGGTTCATTTCGATATCTTCTCAACCTGTGTATTATGTACTAATAGAGAAAGAAAAAAATAAATAAAAGGGGGGGGAAGATGACTTTATATACTTATATAAATAACTTTTGTCGTTTCAAACTTGTGTTTATGGTAGAAAAAATTGAGACACAGGTATTTTCATTTTCGGTCTACTTTCACTAAAGAAGGCCCAAAGCGATCTGTAACATGATTGTGTTTTGAAAGACTCTGCCCCACCCTCACTCTGTTTCTGTGAGCCGCAAGGAGCGTGCGGTCCAGGGGTTGCGTGACGCGGCAGTTCCCGCAGCGTGAGGTAACCAAGCTACCGACCGAGCCAGCGGTGCCTCAATCACAATAATGAAAGTTAGGGGGCCCCCTCACCTCACGTAATGATGACGTTTATTGTTTATAGTCTCCTCCAGATCCCGCCACCTGCAACACCAATACAAACATCGGATTGGCGTTGCTGCGATGAATAGCATTTCATAATGTAGAGCGTGGTGGAATGTGGCACAAAAAACTGCTTCAAGACCAGGAGCTGCCTCTTCGCTCCTAGGTACACTCCGGTACAATGTTTGTGGTGTCGCGGGTTCGTTCCCAGCATTAGAACACGTTTCAGGAATCTAATTGGCTTACTTGCTCAAGAGTTGCTTTATTAACCTTTTCGTCTGTTGGTGGGGCTTCTCGAAAATCCTCAAGTCGCATAGTTTAAAGATACTAAACTTAAATACCAAGTTTGGTTTTTAATGAGCTTTTGAGTTGTTCAGCCCAAAGACAGCAGAGAGATAGACACACACACTCTGACACGCTGACCTTTACCTTTTTCTAAAAATGGCTTTTCCTCAAAACATTCATCTCGGTATATAATTTTTGGGTACAATACAATACCTTTACTATCTAATATGTGCATTGTACTCGTATATACATCCTAGAGAATGTAATAAAGTACATTTAAAATAGTTTTGCATTTGAAAGAGCTTATAAAATTAATTGTCCTATAATATTTTAGAGTTTTAAATCTTAATTCGTGCAAAGGAATCTGATAAAAAGCCTGTTAGAGACAGAAAAGTTGAATTTAGATGGAAAAAACAGGATATAAGGAACCACTATTAATTTCTTGAAATAAAGGCACGGTTTTCACGTTAGCATATAAACTATATCCATGTCTGTCAGGAGCAGTTCAGGCTGGTTCTGCTGGGTTTAGGGAGCTCCGGCCCTCAGGTGACGCTCTATCTCGCCTATGGTTTAGGATGGGGAGAGCCCAGGGTAAATAATCGGTGGTACGGCATGACAAGGCAGGTAGAAGCACCCGATGTGAGACCTGTTTTGTAAATTTTGAAACATATTACTATATTCACTTTTTTTTAGTTATTAGTGCATATTATTGTATTTTCAACTTGAAATACACACATTTATGGCCAAATGTTATTGGTCAAAATCAAATTCGGATTTTTAGCAATTTTTACTTTCTCTACACGTACTATGTACATAGTGTATAGAGAAGGTATTGTATTGCACCCAAAAATTCGCCACCGAGATTTCACCAGAAATATGTTTTGAGACCCCCTGATACAAAAAAAGCATTCTTAGAAAAATGTCCGTGTGTGTCTGCCTGTCTGTCTATCTGTGTGTGTGCGTCTATGAGCAGCATAGCACAAAAGCGAAAATACCGTTAAATACCAAACTTGGTATTGTTCAAGGAAGCCCGAAGATTTTCAAGCAAATCCCTGCACCCCAAACTACCCTTTACATAGAACTTTTTTCGAAAATTTTGTTTTTTTTAAATATGGCTCTAACGAGTTTGAATTAAAATATCAAATATTAAAGATATTTACCTGACATATAAAATGTATATTTTGAATTTTCTGGGAATAGCCTCTGAAGACTACTTTATTCTGGATGAATTATACGGAGTTTTGCATAACTCCAAAACCGTAAGAGATGGACGAAAACTTAAGATACAAAAAGAGCCCGTTAAAACACATAATTTATGTTATATAAATGTTTTTCTTGGACTTGATCGTTTTGGAGATATTCCTTGTTTTTATTTTCAGCTTTGAAAACCATACTTTTCTCATATAGGAATTTGTCAACTCCTGTCCATACAAACAAAAGAGCTTCAGTCACATAGCAACCAGCTTTTGACTATCACTTTAACCTATGGTACTCCCTTATTTCGCTTCTACTAACAAGGAAGCACTAAGACTATTTCTGCCAATTTTTTCTCGATTAGATGAAGTAAGTAGAATAACTTGTTGCAGAAATGTAGAGAGAATCATGTGAATGGAACACATCAGATTTTTCACCATAGTGTCAAGGAGGTGTTTCTCGCCTTAAAATATGTTAGCAGTGAAAGGGTTAATGCTGTTGGATTGAGGTGATTTGGACAAAATTGTGAAAAGTTGAAAAAAAAAATTTATTTCATAATATAATGAGATGAATTCTGTGATTTAATTAAATATATAATTTTTCCCATCCAGCGAACTTTAACTACCGTAAAGCTATAAATGGGTAGAGGAATGTTTATTAATAGGCACGCCCAACTTTAAATTTTATTTTTTTCAAAATTGTTTCCAACACTTTTCCATACCTACTCAGAATGTTACCTGTTTTAATTAGTTTGTTTTACTGCCTTTCAAAAGAACATTGGTGTAGTGGAAATGGTCATATTACTTCTTCGAAATTTTGATTAGTACATTTTAAAATTTTGAAAAAAATATCCAGAGTTTTGGGGAGTATGCAAGGTCTTCTCAACTAATTAGGACTAAATATAAAATATAATATAAATATAAAATATAATATGACAGATGTATTTGCAAACTCCATTTGGTGTAAAACTGGGTTTTTGTATGTGAATATTTTTACTTCTGGCACGCATGAGCATACAACGTATAAAGTAGCTAGAGAAGGTATTGTATCGAGATATCTCCGGAGATCGCCTGAGTAAAAAAAAAAAATAGAAAAAGGTTCCTACGCGCGTGTGTGTCTGTGGATAGTATAGCTCAAAAACGAAAAGTCAGTTATATGCAAAACTTGGTTTTTAAGTTCAGTATCTTCCAAGGATGCTACATGAAGATTTTCAATAATTCCGCCCCACCCACAACTAACATTTGCGAGGAGGCAGAGTTGTGGGTTCATATGGAGGAATGGAAGACAATATTTACGAATTAGGAGCATGTTGGACACTACCGGCAGGCATGGAAGACGCCCAGGGGAGAGTTACATTTCTGCTTAAAGCGAGGTAACTAATATTTGATAAATCTTTTTTTTTTCTTTCTTGTGTTTAACGCCCGCTTTAACTACTTATGGCACAGCACGCGGTGACACTAATGATACATGAATGATGATGGAGCAACGGTGGAATGCGAGTACCCGGAGAAAACCCGCCCCAGCGCCGCTTTGTACACCACAAATCTCACATACGGTCGCTTGGGATCGAACCCCGGCCGTCTAGGTGAGAGGCGAGTGGTCTAACCACTCGGCCACGGCGCGACCTTGATAAATCTGATAGTAGGTAAGAGGGAGACGACAAAAGGGGCTAAAATGATTATAATGTATTATATATATTATATCATTCTTTTCGGTCATTGTTTTGCTGGTATTGTGTGTGTATATACGTACATATTTATATCTTAAGTGTATTTATTTACTATAATAGGTACACTAATGCACCAGAATACGGTTTATTGTGTGTTGTAAATTTAAGATGTGTATTTGAAAATGTTTTTATTTTTTTATTTTCGTGTTCATTCTTTTAATTTTTAATGTTGCTTATTATTTTGTGTATTAGAAAAGCACGTACGATTGATAAAGATAAGCGTATTTATACTAGTCGTTAAATAAATACACTTATTCATTGATTAATTCATACATGGAATATTTGTCGAAAATGTTGATTTTATCAAAAATGGCTCAAATGGTTGTGAATAAAATGCTATATCTTAAGACAAACGAAATGTATATCTTGAATTTTCTGGAAATAACCTCAAAGAGCTTTTTATTCTGGAAGACTTTAGTAAAACTTGTAAACCGTAAGAGTTAACGAACACTTAATATACAAAAAATGTAGATCTCGCTAAAACACACAGTTTATGTCATGTATGATTTTTTTTTCTTTTTTTTAAAGTTAACCGTTTCCGAGATAGGTATTCCGTGTCATTGGTTTCAATTTTAGCTTTTCTCAAACGGAAGGCTATCTTTCTTTTCGGCTCTCTTTTGATTAATCCTGGTAAGCAAAGAGAACGGAATTTTAATTGTTCACACACCGACTGACTTTTAAAAGTTTAGACTAACCTTTTAGCCTAGTGCATTCCCTTCTTTCCCAATTCTGGCAATGTTTATTTCGATTAGAATGATGAGGTATAAGATGAATGTTTTGTACGAAAAGTTTCTTTGCGGAACAGCTAAAGAAAGTCATGTGAATGGAACACATACGATTCTTAAAGATGAATCTGTAGTTTATTTTTATTAGTACAATGTGTTTAGATAATAAAAAAAATCTGATGTGTTCCATTCACGAGTTTGTTTACATCTCTGCAACAAATTATCGTTAGAAAGCTTAGGCTTCTATTTACTGCATGCTAGTGGAGAAAAAATTAACAGAAATAGACATATTACTTACTTCCGTGCAAGTAGAAGCGAAATACGGGAGTACCATAGGTTAAATTGATAGTCAAACTATGGTTGTTATGTGACTGAAGTTCCTTTGTTTGTCTGGACAAGAGTTGACAAATTCCTCTATGAGAAACAAGGAATATCTCAAAAACGACCAACTCCACGAACTCCACGTGCTCTACATTTTTTGTGTGGTAAGTTTTTGTCCATCTCTATGATGGGTGCAAGATGGGTGCCGCGTTTACTCTCAATGGAGAATAAACGCAATTGTGTGGTCGATCGGAAGCTGCTGTGGCATTTTTCCGTCGCATTCCTGGCGAGTTTCTGCGTCGACACATAATTCTAGATGAAATATAGATACACTACTGCCCTCCAGAGACAAAAATACAGTCGAAACAGTGTGTTTTTAAAGACGAATCAGCTTAGATTAAGGCAAAGGTGGTGAAATCTGCAGACAGGGTGATGATCTTGGTTTTTTGGGATGCACGGAATCATTTGCATTGATTACTTTCAGAAAGAAAGAACGATAAATGGAGAGTATTATGCATCGTTATTGCACCGGTTGAATGGAGAAATCAAGAAAAAACGCCCTCATCTGGCAAAGAAAACGATTCTCTTCCATCAAGACAATACACGGGAGCACACCTGCACAATATCGATGGCGAAACTTGACAGCCACCGTATTCACCAGATTCGACCCCCAGTGACTTTTTTATTTCCAAACTTAAAAAAAAAATCTGATGTGTTCCATTCACATGCCTTTCTCTACATCTCTGCAACAAATTACTCTATTTACTTCATCTAATGGAGTAAAAATTAGCAGAAATAGTCTTATTACTTGCTTCCTTGTTAGTAGAAGCGAAATAAGGGGGTGCCATAGGTTAAAGTGATAGTCAAAAGCTGGTTACTCTGCGACTGAAGTTCATTTGTTTATATGGACACGAGTTCACAAAGTCCTGTATGAGAAAACTAAGTTTTATATCTGAAACCAAAAACAAGGAATATCTAAAAAACAATCAACTCCACGAAAAAAATGTGTATAACATAAATCGTGTGTTTTAAGGTACTTTACATTTATTGTGTGGTAAGTTTTTGTCCACCTCTTACGGTTTAGCAGTTATGCAAAATTCTGCAAAATTGACCCAGAATAAAGTAGTCTTAAGAGGCTACTCCCAGCAAATTCAAAAAAGTTCTATGTAAAGGGTAGTTGGGGGTGTGGGGATTTTTCTCAAAATCTTCGTGTCGCATCCCTGGAAGATACTAAACTAAATACCAAGTTTGGTATTTTACCGACTTTTCGGTTTTGAGTTACGTGTTCACAGACACACGACACACACACGGACCTTTTTCTGAAAATACTTTTTTTGGATACAGGGGACCCTAAAACATATATTTCCTTTGAAATCTCGGTATCGAATTTTTTGGTGGAGTGCAATACCTTCTCTATACACTATGTACATAGCACGTATAGAGAAAGTAAAAAGATGGTTCGGCAGGAAACGATCCATGTCTAACGAAGAGATAACTGTTTTGAGGAGCTTCTAAAGTCCAACTTTTTGGAAGTCTTAAAATAGTTGGAGAAACATTGGAAAAGGTGTATCGAGTTAAAAGGAGACTATATTGAAAAATAAAAAAGAAATTACCAAAAATAATTTGATTTTCTATGTTTCTCTAAGGACTTACTGAACTGCCCTGATAGAAGAAAAAGTTTTCTAAGAGTATTTTGTTACAGAAAATTATGTGCATAATATGCAGGCATCAGTCTTCATTGTACAAGGGAAGCATTCCTAAGAGTGTGTATCCAAATGAGACTATGGACATTTACCTTTACTGAAGGATGCCACACAGTTTGATGTTAACTCTGTGGGAAGCAGAGTGTGTGCAATAGAGTCTTCATAGCTTCTATGGTGCTGTGGAGTCATGACTCACCATATATATTACACTTTTTAGTGCACAGTAGCTCCCGACCTTCTTTTGTTTGTTATTTTAGTTTTTCTTGAAAGGATGTGAGTTTGATCGAGTACAGCTGAGCGCAGAACAGGCACAAGTAAGTACTCCCGAACCTCAGGAGTTCCCTCCAATCTTCCGCAGCTACAATGTGTTTCAAAAATAGTTGCATCGCTACAAAATATCTTATGCGTTCCATTAACACGACTTTCTCTACCTATTCTACAACTAACCATACTTACAAAAGCTTATTCTTCTATCTACCCCATTTTAATCCAGATAAACACCAGCAGAAATGGTCTTATTACTTAATTCCTTATAAGTACGGGGGAAATAAGGGAATACACTAGGCTAAAGTGATAGTCCAGTGTTTTAAAAGCTGTCCCGATGATTGAAATTCGGTACTCTAGCATGACCAGATCTGAAACAAAATCTACATAAAAAGAATTATTATTTCCCATTTAGAAAAGTATACGTATTTTAAATTGAAACCAGTAATAGGTAAGAATTCAGAAATGGTTAACTCTACAAAAAACTGTGCATGACATAAACTGTGTGTTTTAACGAGATCTAGTTTTTGTGTATTAGGTTTTTGTCTATCCCTTACGGTTTATCAGTTATGCAAAAGACATCCAGAATGGAGAGGTCTGCAGAGACCGTTTCTAAGAAATTTAAGATATAAATTTTATCCTATCCTATAGACTTAATTTATACATTTCATGTATCCTAGGAAAGAACAGAAACGAGTCTTTATTTCATTGTAAATTATTTTAATTCTTTTGGCAGCTCCCCATTCTTTAAAGAATGGAAATTCCTTGTCATATAAGCCCTTCGACTTGCCGGGTAACAAACTAAGCACAATTTTTTTAGCGTAATCTAAAACTTCTTCGCGGATATCTATTTTCATTCATTGAAACTGTTTATTCCGGCGGGGTTACGCAGCAACGAACAAAATACTACCCACGTCACGACTAAAATTCAATTCCTCGTAATGACGACTCTAATAATAGTAATATTAATAAAATAAGAATATTTCAGTTAATATTACGATAGGATAAAATGTTATATATTACACGTGGTTTATTAGACTATTATTTGCTCATGATAAATTGAACACTCGCGCTTACGTGCTCGTATACACTCAAAATAATAGTCTATTTAAGCTACTTATAATATGAAGAACTATTATTTGTCATGTAAAATCTATAATATATGTTATTTTAATAAAAATCGTTATATGTATGAGAAATTCGATACATTTAGAGAATTCTTCCATGTAAAGTGTAGTTTGGGGTAGGAGGATGTTCCTGAAAATCTTTGTGTCGCATCTTTGTAACATATTAAACTTAAATACCAAATTTGACATTTAACTGACTTTTCATTTTTGAGTTATACCGTCATCAGATATACACACATACACCCAAACACAGACACACACGCATACCTTTTTCTAATTTTTTTACTTCAGGGTTCTCAAAACATGCATTTTCGGTAAAGTTCCTGTATTGCATTTAAGGTTACTGCGCTAATATTCATGAAATAAATTAATTTTGTTTTAATCGGATTTGGAAAAGTTAATGCTTCAACCGCTATGCGTACCACGAATTTGAGCTTTTACATCCGAAAAAGTCCATCGTCCTCCGCCAGGTTTGAACCCGTGACCTTGGGTATATGAAGTTAGCATGGTAACCATTACAGCACGGAGGGGCGACTTACCTGCGATGCACCTATATCTGATTTTGGTTAATTTAGTGTCAAAGATCGAGATTTTGAAATTTCTTCCGGTAGAACGTAAAATACCCAAACACACAAAAATGCATAAACACATAAAACATGTAACTTCAACTACTAACACTACTAACATTAATTTAAACTATACCACAACTACACAACACATAAAAGGGTAAATAAAACAAAATCAAATAAAAATAAAATAAAATAGAAAACAAAATTCAAAACCAAATCTAAATCTAATCAAATAAAAATAACTTAAAAATAATATAATACATTAACCGCACCATAACAATCATATAAACAATTCTACCCAATACCCTAAACCACAATTAACCTTTAACCTAATAATAATAATAATAATAATAATAATAATAATAAATATATAAACTTAAATTACAAACTCTTTTCCACACTTCTTACTTCTTTTTGATTTTAATTTCTATTTTAAATTCTTTTTATCTTAATTCATTTATTTTAACTTAATTTAATTTTAATACAATTATTGATCTTAATCAACGCAATTTAATTTAATTTTTATTTAATTTTATTTATTTAATTTTATTGATTTAATTTAATTAATATTATTCAATTTATTTAAATTTATTCACTTTAATTTATTTAATTTATATTTATTAACCTCATAATATTATTTATTCAATTTACATCTATATTATTTGATTTAATTTATTAATTATTTTTAAATTTATATTTAAACTATTTATTTATTATTTATATATATATATTACTATTATTATATAATTTAAATAATTATAATCAAAATTCAAATATAAATCATTAACTAATTATACTGGTAACCAATATTAAACAACTGGTAACCAGCTATGACAACTATTCTACTATTCTATCCTACTTCCCATCACCACTGGTTACCGGTGGCATCTAAATATACTGCTTATCCAGTACAACTCCATTCCAAAATAAGCCAAAGGAAAACTTAACAAAATTGCAATAATTTCATAATTAGTTTATCTTCTATAACTTGCAACCGTTAGTCTCTTAAATATAATTTCATTCCAACTGCAATTTCACTTAAACACTGAAATAAAATAAAATTAAAACTTCACATATTTCAAACACTATAACTTGGTTAATGACTTATTACAGCGCACCAGGAAAGTCTCTCCGCATTGTACAATGCGTCCAGTGCGGAGAGAGTTTCATAGCGCATGCTTGCTGAACTGTCTTGCGGTTGTGTCTAGTAGCACACAGGCGTTTCTCTACACGCCATACCTAGTAAGTTTCGGTACACGATACTTATGATCACGAGTGCCAAATAAAATAAACCATGGCTCAAATCGCAGATAAAATCTATATAAAATAAAGCATAAATAAATAACAGCCGGAGCTACAGATAAAACACACTGTAAATAAAACCGTCCATGGCTGAAACCATAGAGGAAACTAAAAATCTATTTAAAACAACGGAACTAAGTGATATAACTAAAACTAGTTCCTCAGTGTCAAAAGTCAAATTGCTAAACATTTAAAAACTTAAAAATCTAAGACACCGCTCCATGATCGAATGAAGGAAAGTCAAAATCAAAGTAAAACTAGATGTTCAATGTAAAAGGCACATTACACTTTTCATGATGGCCCCCTAATGGGATGGATCGCCCCTACCACTGGGCAATAAGCATTAGCAAACAAAAGACGAATTGTACAAGGGGCAAGAGGCAACGTAGTAAAATCTGCTTCCTGTAGACACTGCTTACAAGCCGAGAATCTCACCTCAGTTAAGGGTCCAGTAAGTGAAAAACTTGGCAACAGCGAGGGATGGTTTCCAACCGCAAACTTAAAAGAAGGGTGAGACAGGGTCATCAAGTTCTGAAAGCTTAAAAAGTCTCTCCACCGCTTCGTATCATCCGCCAGGATCTTTTTAAATGTGACCAGCATTTGCAGAGTGACTCGTAACAACTGCCTTTACCGTTTCCTGTGACGTCATTACCTGGAAGCGAACTACCATTTTGCGAAGTTTGTTTGAAGGATTGTTAAGAGTATTGTTTTAGCATTCTTGTTAATGTTATGTGATTGTTGCAGTGCATCATTCAGTGTAATAATGGTGTTTAAGTGTTGTGTGCCGAACTGCAAGGGAAATTATGATATGCACAATAAAATTCATGAGTTCAAGTTTCCGAAACTATAGGTTATGCGACAGAAATGATTGCATGCCATTCCAAGGGAATGCTATAAAGTTATGGAATATTCTGTGGTAAGATTCATTACAACATATTTAACACATTAATTATTAAAAAGCAAGAATTTTGCAAATAGTAATAAGTGAATACGAATCCATATTATAGCATGTAAACCTATCCTGCAGCCTTCAGAAAACCATTACAGATTAATACTGCTATTCACATGTCTGCAGCTATAAATAACAATAATAATAATTACTATGCTTAGAGCAATAAAATTACCAGAAGATAGGCAGTTAACATAACTTCTTCTGTATTTAGATCAGAAAATCATTGGTAGTATAATGCTAAAAAAAAAAAAAACCTTAGATGCACTGCAATTGATATTCAATGTCACTGTAGAAGTCTAGATTAAAAGCAAACTATAACAATAGAGAGCATTAATTATACCTAACCTATTCAGATTTATCAATTGAGTCCATTGGGGAGGTAATCCTATCATAACTTTAGCTCCACCTACATAACCTTAAACATTTAGCAAGCCGTAAGGAAATTAATTATACCTTAATCTTACTGTAGTGTAGGCAATGATAAGATTTAACCTGTTAGATTTGTAAGCCATTAGGGAAGCAAATTAAAAAAAAACTAACGTGTTAAATTTATCCAATCACTGACCAACCATAACCTTAGAAAAACCTGTTAGTTTTAGCAAGCCATAAGGGAAATAACTTTACAAAAAAAAAAAAAAAAAAAAAATAACATGTTGAATTTAGCAAATCACCGAGGTTATTACGCTACCATAACCTTAGAAAACCTGTAGATGATGGTAAAACATAACCTGTTAAATTTAGTAAGCCATACGGGAATTTATTTTACTTTAAGGGAACTGAGTAGATGATCAAATCTGGCAGTTTTTGTTTTAGCATAAATAAATTCTCTATTCTTTTTTATTTACAAAATATATAACTTTAATGTGTTTTACTGCATTTAAGTTGTTAAAGATAATATTTTATCTACCCAACTATCTTACAAATCCAGCAGAGGCATGTGCCTGTCACTGAAAATCATATCTCTTGTGTGCGCTAATATTTCACTGCTGTAAATGTTTTTCTGTACCTAGCCAAAAATATATTACTGTTGTTAAGTGTAGCATTATTTTTTCTTTGTTTCTCCACATGAGTTTACATTGAAGAAAGTTTTCTAGTTAAGTAGATTAGAATTTCTGAGCATAAAAGAATACATACATTCGTGCTAAAAATCCCCCAAATCCTCTTTCCACACATTTTTTCTGCCCGTTCCCCCACAGGCGGTATTTTTATGTCGGTATAGTGTTTTACGTTTTTCTAAGGAATATGAATGACGGATTTGGTATAAATACATAGTTTTAAGTATGCATGAACATGCCGACATGCATTAAGCTTTATGGACATAGATTAATGATAAAACAGTCGCAAACAAAAAAGATATCAAGGTAAATAAATTCATTTTAAATAAGCTTTTAACGGTAAGCATAATGCTTTTAAAGGCCATTTTGTATAGGCGCTCGCTTATTAAATGTTATTGTAATTTTAAGTAAGAGATAAAATATGCAACCATTATAAGCTTACATGTTTTCCTTGTTACTTTCCTTTCCTTTTTTATTTACTCAATTTAACTAGCCAAAATCATTGGTGTTGTTCATGGTTTGACGATTTATACCTACAGCATAGTTTTAAGTTGCACTTGCCCAAAAGTAGGTTACTAATATTGAACAACTGTTCCATCTTTAAATCTAAGAACACAAATATTTAGGAAATTTGCAGGTCTATTTTGGTCTCTAAAATACGCTATTTATACTAAAATAGCACATTGTATTGCAGAATGTGTAGAGAAATCCTGTGAACGTAACATCGAACAAATATTTAATTCTAAGCTAGACAGTAACTAAGGGCCAATTCTGTTGAACGAGTGTATATTGATATCTCGAATAACGTGAAGAACAAGTTCTTGCTTTAGTGTGTTGGAAAAGGTGTAGAGCGTAATATTGAACGGAATGTCGGATTGTAAGCCAGACAGTAAGTAAGGTTTAACTCTGTTGGAATTTTGTAAATGGATATCTTAATTAATATTAAGAATAATCCTTATCATTAAAGTCGTTAGAGAATCTGTAGAGAAAGTTTTGCGAATGGAACATCAAACGGAATATGGAGTTTTAATCTAGAATAACTAAGGGTTAAATCTGTTCAATTTATTTGAATGGATATCTGGATTAACATGAAAAATAAACCCGTGTTATCATAGTATGCTGGAGAATGTGCAGAGAAAGTCATGTGAGTGAAATATAGAACGGAATATGAAGTATAAGCTAGACAGCCTATCATGACCATGGAATAACTTCTACACATCAAGACGTCATTAGATACACCAACAACTGTTTATAGAAAACTAGAAAACGACATGGTCTGCAACCCACAGCAAACTGCTAGATGGCCGAGCCGGATCTACCGATTTCTTCGAACCCATCCGAAAATTAGACGTTATGAGCAAACAGTAATTACCCGCCTCAGAATGGGACACTGCAAACCGACACATTCCTTCATCATTAATAAAGATCCAGAATCAAAAGGTGAGACCTGCAACACACTGCTTACTGTCCTACATATCCTGCTGCAGTGTCCGAGATACGCCAAACAGGGACTTCAGACCGGCTTCAGTGACTTCCCAAGTGCTCCACATAACCATCAGACAATTAAAAAGACAATAATATTTATAAGACAATGTAAACTTTTTGAGTTATTGTGAAGCATAAATGTAACCATTTTGTATTTTACCAATGTGTAAATAACTATTTTATGTACAGTTTATGGCCATGCTGTTAAAACGACCCAAAATAAATTATATTGCAAAAAAAAAAAAAAAAAAAATTATTTCGCCTTGTGTCAAAAATTATCTGTGCCAAGTTTGGTCGAAATCGGAACAACAGTGTAGAATTCTATTACAAATACATACATATACATACATTAATACATACATGCATACAAATAAATACATACATACACTGACTTCTATATATTAAGATGATTAAATTATTATTTGTTCATGTGTTTTGCGCACACAAACCAGTATTTATTATTGACGGAGTGCATGTCAATGCTAAGCAAGCGATGGCCTCTTGTACGTGACGTCACAGTGGTGTTGTGAGGCCTTACCTATCTAGAACGTATTGCTGGTAGATGTGCTAGAGCACACTCCTCTCACGACGAGATATTTGACAGGAGGTTATCCAGATTAGTGGAGGGTCCTTCACTAGTCGGGATTTATTTCCGCGGAGACCTGACCACCCTTCATACCAGAAGGGGAGTACCACTCTCCGCACAAGTCTAAAGTCTTCCGATTTTACACAAGAAATTTTGGTGTTGGGTTCTGTAGTTGCCGTTTTTGCTGCCGAATCCGCCAGTTCATTCCCGGGCAAGCCAGCGTGACCAACTGTACTTGTTGAGGTTATGGTTATTATGTGGGAGAAGATTAAATACAGTCATTTGTACTGTCTGATCATAGGTTCACACATCGAAAACATGGAGATAATAGTATATTGCGATATAAGTGTGGAAAGTGTACTATTGCCGAATCGAGGAAAAGTTTGAAAAGACGAAACGAAGTTAAGTTTTTTTCAATTTACCAGATTTTGTAATTCATTTAACACACGCGTATCGCATACTATTTTTTAGATGATGAGTATTAATATTAATTAAAACTTAGTAATAAATGAATTAAAATATTGGTCAGATGAAATGACTTCTATAATAAAAAACATTTGGTAGTCGTTGTTATGTAGCTTCTCATGTTTTTTTTATAAATAAGGTTTGTTGCCTGGGGAGACACTTTTGTCTATAGTACACTATATAGAATCGATTTGACAATTTTATTATGGGAGACGTTATTAAGGAGGACAGAAGAATAGAAGAAGATGGAGAGTGGGATATTCTACATTAATTCTGGAGAAGTCTAAACAAAGGCACGACACATTGAAGAAATGGTTAAACGAAAAAGGTGTACAGATTAACGAAAGTAATTTGTTGCCGTATTTTGTTCTGAGGAGTGACAGATTAACGTCTGCAGACAGTTTATGGCCACAACATTCAATGCTGAAAGTTACTATAAAATTGAATGATGTTACTGACTTTTCATTCAGTATATCAAAATAAATACTGCCAACTGTTTTACTTACCGCACGTGTGCTTTTTGAGTCCATATCAGAATTGCGATTACTTTTGTTTCTATAGCAACCAGGTTAACTGCGGGAATGTGTCAAACTATCGTGACCTACACACGGCTTGTAATGAAAAAAAAAAAATGAACACTAAAGTACTTACTCGCCATTGTGGTATGTCATCTCAAAATAATTTTAGATCACCTCGTGATTTACGGAGAAATATACAAGTCAGTTGTGGAATTTAATGTCATGTTGCCATAGTAGCTCACTGGTTAGAACAACCAGAAAGAGAGCGGGAGATACGTGGTTAAAATTCCGGCTATGGCATTGAATTTTGCAATATTTTTTATAGTGTTTAACACCCACTTTTACTACAAATGGCACCGCAGGCGATTACTACATTTGGCAGCGCAGGCGATGACACTAATGATACATGGAATGAAGATGGAGCACCGATGGAATGCGATGGATGATAGGAAAGGTGATAATGGAACACTCTATTTGTTGGTTATGAAGCATTTTATGTAACATTGTTCGTGAAGGTAATTGCGGTCCATGTGGCTGTCATTCCCTTCAAATTCAATTTCAAATACAGCTCAGCATTAATTATTATTATTATTATTATTATTATTGTTATTTGTCGTAAGACCATGCAATCTTCTTACAATATTATAACAGTGCTTATGATGGAAATCTGATGTGTTCCATTCACATGACTTTCTCTACATCTCTACAATAAATTATTTTTAAAAAGCTTATGCTTCTATTTACTTCCTGCTAATCGAGAAAAAAATTAGCAGAAATAGTCGTATTACTTGCTTCCTTGTAAGTAGAAATGAAATAAGGAAGTACCATAGATTAAAGTGATAGTCAAAAGCTAGTTGCTAAGTGACTGAAGTTCCTTTGTTTGTATGCACACGAGTTCACAAAGTCCTATATGAGAAAAGTATGTTTTTAAAGCTAAAATCTAAAATAAGGAATATCTTAAAAACAATCAACTCCACGAAAAAAATGTATATAAGATAAATTGTGTGTTTTAAAGTGCTCTACATTTTTTGTGTGGTAAGTTTTTTTTCCATCTCTTACGGTTTAGCAGTTATGCAAAATTCCGTAAAATTGACCCAGAATAAAGTAGCCTTCAGAGGCTATTCCCAGAAAATTCAAGATATACATTTTATTTGTCAGGTAAATATCTTTAATATACGATATTTTAATCGAAATCGTTAGAGCCATTTTTTAGAAAATCAAAATTTTCGAAAAAAGTTCCATGTAAAGGGTAGTTTGGGGTGGGGAGATTTTTCTCAAAATCTTCATGTCGCATCCCTGGAAGATACTAAACTTAAAAACCAAGTTTGGTATTTTACCGACTTTTCGTTTTTGAGTTATCGTATTCACAGACACGCGGACACACACACACACACACACACACACACACACAAACTCACACACGAACTTTTTTCTTAAAATACTTTTTTTTTTTTTTTTGGATGCAGGGGACCCTAAAACGTATTTCCGGTGAAATCTCGGTATCGAATTTTTTGGTGAAGTGCAACATCTTCTCTATATACTATTACATAGTACGCATAGAGAAAGTAATAAAAATATTAGCTAAAGACCCTAAAAGTAATTTAAATCATTACATTGCAATGAACCTCGTGGGCTATACATTTGATGTAAATAAAATGTGAATAAGAATGGTGTAGACAATATCACAATTAATTCTGTTGGCTGCTGCAGTTGGTTAGCGTACCTATACGGCAAACAGGAGATTCAGTATCTAGTTTTTAAGATTAAATTTTTCGTTTTCATAATTTTCAAACCTTGTAGAAGGAACTTTTTGCTTTCTCTGTAGGCACTATTTGCATAATGTATAGACAATGTATTGCACTCCACCAAAAAATTCGATACCGAGATTTCACCGGAAATATATGTTTAAGGGTCCCCTGTATCCAAAAATAGCATTTTCACAAAAAAGGTCCGTGTGTGCGTGTGTGTGTGTGTGAACACGATAACTCAAAAACGAAAAGTCGGTAAAATACGAAACTTGGTATTTATGTTTAGTATCTTCCAGGGATGCGACACGAAGGTTTTGACGAAAATCCCCTCACCCCAAACTATGGAACTTTTTTCGAAAATTTCGATTTTCTCAAAAATGGCTCTAACGATTTTGATTAAAATATCATATATTAAACACATTTACCTGACAAATAAAATGTATATCTTGAATTTTCTGGAAATAGCCTCCGAAGAGTAGTTTATTCTGGATGAATTTTACGGAATTATGAATAACTGCTAAACCACAAGAGATGGACAAAAACTTACTACACCAAAAATGTAGAGCACGTTAAAACACACAATTTATGTTATATACATTTTTATTTTTCGTGCAGTCGGTCGGTTTTGAGACATTCCTTGTTTTTGGTTTCTGCTATGAAAAACATATTTTTCTCATACAGGAATTTGTCAACTGCTGTCCATACAAACAAAGGAACTTCAGTGACATAGCAATCAGCTTTTGATTATCACTTTAGCCTATGGTACTCCCTTATTT
Source organism: Hymenopus coronatus (assembly GCA_030762935.1). Lineage (NCBI taxonomy): Eukaryota > Metazoa > Arthropoda > Insecta > Mantodea > Hymenopodidae > Hymenopus > Hymenopus coronatus. The sequence goes on from CM060898.1 coordinate 25,320,064, forward strand.
CACCTCTACTTACAAGGAAGCAAGTAATATGGCTATTTCTGCTAATGTTTTACTGATTAGCATGAAGTAAATAGAAGTATAAGCTTTTTAAGAATAATTTGTTGCAGGGATATAGAGAAAGTCATGGGAATAGTACACATCAGATTTTTTTTATTTAACTTCATTTCTTTAAGAAATGTTCTAATAAAAGAAGCGCGAGAAGGTTTAAATGTTTAACTTTTCTATTTTACGTTACTGTATCTTAGCAACCGTGATTACTTGCACATGCCGGGAATAACGGTCAGTGCAATTTATATTAATTTTTAATTATTAACATTACTTAGCAATAACTTAGCATCGTAAATTTATGTACACAGTTAGTAAATACTTCTATTGACAATATATCAATTTACAGAAAAAATCCAACTTCTCCTTGGTGCTGGGGGGGGGGGGGACTGCAACTCTTAAGTAACCGTCATTCCCTGCATCTCCTCTAAGGCTAAATATTATAGGGATAAACGATCAAACCACGATCAACGCCGGGTGTTTCAGCTAGTAATTTATATATTCAAATTGTTAGAATGTTATTAACTTCTCTGGTAGTAATGGTTACCATGCTAGCCTCATACACCCAAGGTCGCGGATTCAAACCGATAGGACGATGGATTTTTTCGGGCTTAAAAATTCTTAGCATGGCTTCCTTCGGAAAGGAAATAAAGCAATTTGATCCGTGTCGCAGATTTACGGCACGCAAAAGAACCCAAGCCTAATAAAGAGGCTTCTGAGCAAAATTAAGCTGTCTTTCACGCCTAATATAGAATGGGGCGCTGAGAATCACAGCCGTTAAAAGTGTCCATAAATAAAACTCTATTTCATTTCTGGTATGCTTTTGTAAATCAGGGCTAAAGCTTTTGAGGAGTAAATAAACAAATAAATAAAATAGTTGTAAAAGCTATACATGTATTTTTTATATTTAACTCAAAATAAAATGATCTTGCTTGTTGACCAGTTTATTTATTCCCACAAGCTAGCGTACGCCTCTAGTTTCTCACGTTGGAATGGAAGTGTGCCACTGTTGCAGGGACCCGGATGATGTCCCACCTGTGAAGTGCCCCCTCCCACTGCAATTTGCCTTTCAAGAATCCCAAATTCGTTTTCTGCCACGCTCCAATGGCTCCATTGTGAGACCAGGAGTCTACCCACTTGTTGCTTTCTCGCTCTCTGTCCTGCACATTTTGGGAAACGGTGCGGCCCAACCAATCTCTCACTACTCGCCTCATATAATCACGTGCAGAGAACTTCATACACAAGTCATCGCTCTCCGCGATACACTCTACCTTCCGTGTGCTGCAGAAGCGAATTCTTCATGTAAAAGGAAATGACATTACCAGGTTGCAAAAAGGTTTTGTAATCCTACAATATTTTATACACCTTTTCTCATAAACCATATGATCTTTAATTTCATTATGTTGTACATATTTACGTCATGCACGATCATATACGGCGGCGCCGTGGCTGAGTGGTTAGACCGCTCGCCTCCCACCTATGCGGCCGGGGTTGGATCCCGAGCGCCCGCATGTGGGATTTGTGGTGGACGAACCGGCGTGATCCTCCGGTTTCCCGCATGTCATATCATTCACTTTCTCATGCCTGGCTACAGGACGACCACTCGTTCCAGATTCTCCATTCTGAGGGTGACTTCCTGTTTGAGAAAAGTATAAATATTTTAAAACTGAAACCAATAACAAAAAATATTCCCACGAAAATATTATGGCACAACATGTATGTTTAACGAGATCTACAGCTTTTATGTAGCAAGTTTTTGTCTCTCTCTTATGGTTTACCAGTTAAGAAAAAGGCATCCAGACTTAAGAGTTCATTTCCCAGAAAATCCAAAAATATACAATTTATTTGTCATGTAAATATCTGTAATACATACATATAAGGTATTTTAATAAAAATCGTTAGACTCAGATTAGAGAAACTCAAGGATTTAAATTTTTTTCCCCTTGTAAAGGGTGGATTGAGGTGCGGGAATTTCCTGAAATTCTTCGTGTTGCATCCCTGGATGACACTAAAACTTAAAATCCAAGTAGTTTACCGACTTCGTACTAGAGTTATCATGTTCACAGACACACGGACACTCTGACACATATGGACACACACATCTACCTTTTTCTAAAAATACTTTTTTTTAAGAGTGCAATGGGCCACGCCGTGGCCGAGTGGTCAGACCATTCGCCTCTCACCTAGATGGCCCGGGTTCGATCCCAAGCGACCGCATGTGAGATTTGTGGTGGACAAAGCGGTGCAGGGGCGGGTTTTCTCCGGGTTCTCCGGTTTCCCCCGCAGTGTCATCAGTGTCATCGCCTGCGGTGCCAGAGCAGTAAAAATGGGCGTTAAACACAACCCCCAAAAAATTAGTGCAATATCTTCTCTACATATGTACCCTGTATTATTTAGAGAGAGTAAAAATAATTCTTAATACATACAGGTTTACAGGCATGTAGGGAGGGTATTGTATTCTACCCAAAAATTCGATATCGAGATTAAAAAAAAAATAGAAAAATGTTCCTGTGTGTCTGTGGGCAACATAGCTCATAAACGAAAAATCGGTTAAATACCAAACTTGGTATATAAGTCGTATCTTCCAAGCATATAACACTTAGATTTTCAAGAAAAATCCCCAACTCTTACATGGAACTTCTTTTGAAAATGTTGATTTTCTGAAAAATGACTCTAATGATTTTGGTTAAAATGCTATACGTTTAAAATATTTTCCTGACAAAATGTGTGTGTGTATATATATATGCTACTACTCCCAAAAAATTCTATATATAGCCTCTGCAGATCTTGGGAGTAGCCTCTGCAGATCTCTTCATTCTGAATAACGTTTGTATAACTCTGTAAGCCGTAAGAGAAAGATAACGAATTTCTACATAAAAAAATATAGATTTCAAAACATATAATTTGCTATATAAATTTTTTTTTCAAATTCAACCGTTTCCGATATATTCCTTGTTATTGGTTCCAATTTTAAACTACTTAAACTTTCACCACTACTTTCGTTTCAGCTCTTTTGTTTTATTTCCGGGAATGCAAAACACTGCCGAATTTCAATTGTTTCAATAGAAATAGCTTTTAAAAGATTTTACTACGCTTTAGTCTAGTGCATTCCATTATTTCCCTTCCATCTACAAGGAAGTAAGTTATTTAGACCATTTGTGTTATCTCGATTAGCACGAGGAAGAAATAGGGATAATCTTTTGTATGAAAGGTTAGTTAGAGAAAGTCGTGTGAATGGAGAACATCAGACTTTTTCTATCATGTTACACGTAAGATGGAACTTTGGGTCATGCTATTCTCAGAAAGCAATTAACGGAAACCACGGAAAACTCCAATCAGATGGTCGGCCTGCAGGAGTGGAACTCCGGACCTCTCAAATTTGGGCCACAGATGTTTTCGCCTAAGCCACCTTATCTCTTCAGTGAACAGAGACGTTCTGCTATGGGCAGAATATTAGAAAAGCTGGTTTAGCTTGATTCTAGCCGCATTATTCGAGGAAAAGCTCGGCTTTCAGGTTACCTAGAACTGTTAGCTAATAAGAGCACGATTTTCAATATAAAGTTCAGGACTTTCCCAACGGTTTCTAAATTTTGTGGTTACCCATAAAATTGCCATTTCATCCAAAACCAATTTATGAACGGAAGTGTTGGACACATGCCTTTACTATCCGAGACATGCTGTTCAAAGGAAACTTTCACTGACGGACAGACTGAAGGGTTGATCAGCAAGAAAGGTATAACACTATCTATTGATTAGTTTTCTCCTTCTCCGTCCCCTCTCGCTATCTCTCTGTAACACCTTCTTGAGCAATGATATTCTCCAAAATGCTCTATAGGACTACGGCAATGAGAAATTACATTGTGATTGACATTCCTGCAGACACGTGGCTGCTTTGGTACGCTGTTGCCATATTTATTCGCTGTCCGTTTGCACACTTCACTGCTTCCTCTAAAATGTCTTTTTCTTTCCATATATTTTCCTTCACACTTCTCGTATCTTGAAGTATTTTTCACCATTTCTCACTAGTTACCTTTCAACATTGGGTCCTCTACTTCACTGAACGTAACCTCTACTAGTTTATCACGGCTGTAAGACATTTTCACATTTTCAAATCACAGTGTAATTCGCAGTTCTAGAATGAGAACAAGAACCGCGATATATAAAAGGTAGTGGCGATTATAAATGTAAATACTTATGGAATCACTGTGTGTAACACAAGCGAACTTTTCAGAGAAGGAAATAAAACAATCAGACTGCAAACAATAATTGATCAGTTATGCATGAGAACGAGCATGTACATTTCCATTGAACCACGTAGATGTTGCAATGCCGATGACATCACGATAGGGGTGATTATGCACTCTTACACTATGATTGGTCGAGTGTTAATACAGAATTGTTTGTTAGATATTGTTGATAATTTATAATATATTTGTGTTTTGTTGATAATGTATAACATATTTCACTAAGTATACCACCGTAAAATCACTTAAATAAGTGCACTAACCTATGTACTGAAACACATTTACTTTTCCTTGTTTTTGCTTCTGCTATTCGAGAAACTACAACCAAACACCGCACACATATTGACTATTATACTTATTTAAAACTTATACAATAAAGGTACTGATTAACTGATCATTTAATACCACAAAATCTTATTTTTGGGTGAACATTTAACCCTCACAAGGCGTACTCATCTCAAAAGTGTAGTGCTTAAAAACGGCGGCTTGGCAAAAACAGTTTCGCCAACCACACTGCATAAGGATAGGGCATTTCCGATCTAACCTCTCTCTCTATCTGTGCTTCCATCCAGCAAGAAATAGCAAAGTTCAAAGAGCTTACTTATGAGAGACCGCCAAGTAATTTTACGTGGTTATGAAACCAGAGGTGCTATTAATATCTCTATATTCTAATTAAATTATAGGCGCCGCAGGACTAGAATAATCTCTTAGCATAACTAGTGACATCGCTGGGAAATATCAGCACCATTTAAATTTGCTTCTTCTTTTGGAATTAACATAACAGTTTGTTAGATGGTCTGAGCAAGAAACACGGGGCAAGTAACGAGAAGAAAAAACCTGATGTGTTCCATTTACATGACTTTCTCTACATCTCTGCAACAAATTAATGTTAAAAAGCTTATTCTCCTAATCTAAGTTTGCTAATAAATCTAAATATTAGTACAGATCAATACGTTTTTTTTTTTTTCACACAAGCCATGTGTAGGACAGGAATTGTATAAGTAGAGGCAGACTGAAAAATTCAATGCCATAGCACGGATTTGAACCACGGATCTCACGGTGTCTAGCCGGTTGCTCTACCACTGAGCTAACATGGCAATATGTCGGAATGGCATTAAATTTTTCAATTGACTCACATGTTTGCCGGTAAACCATAAGGTGATCTCAAATTATTTTGAGCTGACATATCCCAATGGCGATTTACAATATCGTAAATACTTTACTTCATCAGAAATGTCTTATTACCTGTTTCCTTGAAAATAGAAGGGAAATAAGGAATACATTATGCTAAAACAATGGTCAAATATTTTAAAAGCTGAAACCAAAACAAGGAATATTACGGAAATGGTCACCTCCACGGGAAAAAAAAAAAAAAAAAAAAAAAAAAAAAATGTATATGACATAAGTTGTGAGTTTTAACGAGCTTTAAATACTTTGTGGTATACGTTTTTGTCTATATATTACGGTTTACCTTTTATGCAAAATGTATCCAGAATGAAGAGAACAACAGAGAATATTCCCAGAAAATTCAAGATATGCATTTCATTTGTCATGTAAATATCTTTAATGCATGGTATTTTAATCAAAATTGTTAAAGCAATTTTTAAGACAATTGTAAAGGGTGGCTGGGGGGGGGGGAGGAATTTCCTCAAAATCTTTGTTTCGCATTCTTGGAAGATACTAAACCTAAATACCCAGTTTGATATTTTATCCACTATATGTTTTTAGTTATCCCGTCCATTCACACACACACACACATGGACCTTTTTAAAAAAATCTGATGCAATCCAATCATATGACTTTCTCTACATCTGTTGCAATTTATTGTTAAAATACTTGTTCTTCTCTCTACTTAATGCTAATCAAGATAAATGTTAGCAGAAATGGTCTTATTACTTGCTTCCTTGCTAAAGCGATAGTCAAATCTTTTAACGCTGCTTGGTATGGGATTGAACTCCATTTCTTTGCATGGCCAGATGTTGACAAAATCCTGTGTGAGAAAGGTTTAAGTATTTTAAAACTGAAACCACTAATAAAGAATATTTCGAAAACGGTCAACTTTACGACAAAAAATTCAATATGACATAAATGTTTCTTTAAACGACATCTAGGTTTTTTTTTACAGTAAGTTTTTGTCTATCCCTTAGGGTTTAACAATTATTCAAAATTCAGCTAAATTCATTCAGAATAAAGAGGTTCTCAGAGGCTATTCCCAGGAAATTCAAAATATACATTTTATTTGGCATGTTACTATCTTTAATACACAGCATTTTAATAAAAATGTTGGAGCAATTTTTCGAATATTTTTCCACATAAAGGGTAGTTAGGGGTGGGGGGATTTCCCACCAAATATTTGTGTCGCATACTTTGGAGACACTAAACTTAAATACCAAGTTTGATATTTTACCAACTTTTCGTTTAGGAGTTATCATGTTCAGACACACCACGCACATTCACCTTTTTCTAAAAAATTATTTTGTTATACAGGAGATCCAAAAACAGTGTATTTCCAGTGAAAATTCGGTATCGTATATTTGCCTGCAGTACAATATCTTCTGCACTCTAGTAGTATGTCTACTAAGTAGAGAAAGTAAAACTCTGATGTTACATTCACAGGATTTTCTCTAGCTCTTCCACTTATGCACAATTCTTAGATAAGACTATTCTATTATCTATTTCATGCTAATTGAGACAAACATTTGGAGAATTAGTCTTATTACTTGCTTCTTTGTAAGTAGGTGGGAAATAAGGGTTTTGCTAGGCTAAAGCGATAATCAAATCTTTTAAAAGCTGGTTTGGTTCACTATGTAAGGCCAGAAGTAAAACAAGAGAGACAAAACGAAAGATGCCTTGCTGTTTCAGAGCGTTAGCGTAGTCCAAAATTGAAACCACTAACAAGGAATATCTCGAAAACCGCCAATTCTACAAGAAAAACATGACATGAATTACGTGTTTTAACGCGGTCTGTATTTTTGTATAGTAAGTTTTTGTCTATCTCTTACGGTTTATCAGTTATCCAAAATTCATCCATAATAAATTTCTTTTGAGGCTATTCCCAAAAAATTAAGATTTATGTTTTGTATTTTGATTAAAATACCGTATATTAAATATATTTACGAAGCAAATAAAATCTAGATCTTGAATTTTCTGGGGTTAGCCTCTAAATACCTCTTTATTCTGCATGAATTGTGCTGAATTTTGCATAACTGGTAAACCGTAAGAGATAGACAAAAACTTACCTACTACATAAAATATGTAGAACTCATTAAAACACATAAATTATGTCATATACATTTATTTCTAGAATTGACCATTTTTAGATATTCCTTATTATTTGTTTCAGTTTTGAAATACTTAAGCGTTTCACATACAGGCATTTGCCAACTATTGGAAATGAAATGAAACGGATTTCGATCATAGCAATCGGCTTCTAAAAGATTTTGCTATCACATAGAGTTTTCCCTTATTTTCCTCCTACTTACAAGGAAGCAAGTAATGGGACCATTACTGCTAATCGACTAGAATAAAGTAGATGAAAGAATAAGCTTTTCAAGAATAAGAGGTACAGAAAAGTAATGTGAATGGAATACACATTTTTTTTAAAGATTATGAATGTTATTTTGTGTGATATACTTATACATTGTGTTAGGATTGATTTTCTTAAGATTTATTGCTGAAATGGATATGAATGTGCCTTAATTAAACTTCACTCATGTCAGCACATGAGTTTACGTTCCCTTTAATTTCTATAGAGTGTTAGTTCTGTGACTAGGATTCTTGCTCTTCCACGCATAGAAATTGTGGACGCACAGCGCTAAAAAGGGGGAATTTCTTCTTTTCTTCTTGTCTACTTATTAAATTTGAATGTTACTTCCATTTCAAAACTTTGAAATTACCTAATTATTTGATGGAAAAAATTTAACACTATAACGTTTAAAAATGAAGTTTTAATATTATTAAACAAATTAATATTAGTTAGTTATTAGTTGTTTCCTTTAATTCCTAACTGGAGCATAGGGCATCATTACTATTTTCCCATGGTAGGATTTAAATTTATAGTTCGTAAGTTCGCCGCTATGCGCCATGGTAACGAGGGATCAGCTCGCCACTCACAGATGGCATTGTAGAGCAAACTCGCAATTCGCAGACACGAAATGGCGAAGCTTTTTACCCAGGAACCTTTCAAAGTATGGGGTTCTTTTACGAGCAAATAAACATTACACCAGACCGCCGGCTTTATTGCCCTTCCAAAGGAAACCATGCTAAAGATTTATGTGCCCAAAAATGTCCATTACCCTCCGCTAGTTTTGTACCTGCTATTTTGTCGGCCTCCGTGGTGTAATGGTTACCATGCTAACTTCATATACCCAAGGTTGCGGGTTCAAACCCGGCGGAGGATTTTTTCGGGCGTAAAAATCCTTAGCATGGCTTCCTTCGGAAGGGAAGTAAAACCGTGGGTCCCGTGTCGTAGATTTACGGCACGTAAAAGAGCCTCAAGCCTGATAGAGAGGCCTCTGAGCAAAATTAAGCGATCTTTCACGCCCATTATAGAATGGGACGCTAAGAACCAAAGCAGTTAAAGAGCGTCCATATATAACACGCCATTTCCATTTACCTACTATTTTGGGTTTTAGAGGCTAGCACAATAACCACTACACCACGGAGGGCGACTTTCCATCATGTTAAGGGCATCCATCTTTTGTGGATTCTCTCCATCTTAAAAAGAGGAACATCAATTCCGGAAATTCAATAAGAAGAATGGATGATGGAGTGAAGAAAGAATATTCTCATTAATGTAAAAATACTACAGAATAAATTATGAGGTATAGCTGACTATGTAGCCTTAAACTTTTGCTAAGGACTGTAGTTAAAGAATTTTCATCGATGCAAAATCCCAGATAACAGGTTGGCATCATTATTCGTGAAAAACGTTTTCATGCTCATATAGAGTTAATTTGGTGTTTCCACTGATTATTGATGAACCTGACTGTGATTATGAAGTAGATTTTATCTAGCTTAGATATAATAACGCTGGAGTCTCACATTCTTAACCTAGATTTCGGTTTTAATGAACTTTCCAGTCCTTAAATTTGCTGACAACGTTCCTCCTTTTACAAACACTAAAAAGCTTCCATGCGGAAGGACAAAGGTTTTAGAGGTTGCTTAATTTTTTTTTTTTTCCTAGTAAGAAGATACCGCTTCTGACAATCAAGAAATTAATAGGTAAGCTTGGTTTCTTGTCGTGAATCGTGCAGGAATAGGTACTCATTAGTGGTGAGCTGTTGATGCCGGTAGCCACGCAATTAATGGCAACACACGGATCTACCATGAAATGCTACTTTCATTTTAATGCGCTATAGGAAATAGTTCCTTTCTCTGCACAGAGAAAGTACAGGCTTTTATGAAAATTGAGTTGAATTAACGGCGAGCAAGTAAAATATGCACACCACATTATGTTTCAAAGCCGACTGACAGTAATTAGCTTTTTAATGCAGGTCACGAATCTCCATCAGAGATGATCAACGTTTACATTAAAAAGTAAACAACAGAAAATTATAATTTATGAACCTCATTAGGGTACAAAATAATTAATTATAATTTGGGGATAATAGGACGGTAAGATGGACCTTCTTAAGCAGTCAAGGTGGTCCTTAATACAAATATAGTCTTAATATATTTATGCAAGATATTAATTTATTGTCAGAACACGGTCGTGAAATTTAAAATTCGACTACTACCGTTTTAATCTTTAGAGATACAACATTTTAAGAATATATTGTCTGAAATAAAAAACCCTGTAAACCTCTGATAAATAAATCAGAGCAAAATTCATAAATATGAAAATTATTTTATGTTACTTTTTGTAGTACGTATGTACAATGTACATAATATACAAAAAAAACAAAAACCATTGTATTCCACCCGATTCGATACCGAGATTTTATCGGATATGCATATTTTGAGACTCCGTGAATCCAAACAAGCATTTTCACTTTCACTACATAGTGCATTGAGAAGGTATTGCATTCCACCCAAAAATTCGCTACCGAGATTTCACCGGAAATATGCGTTTTAGGGTCCCCAGTATCCAAAAACTGCATTCAGAAAAAGTTCCGTGTGTGTACACAGGTCACTGCGTCTGTGAACGCGATAACTCCCAAACGAAAAGTCGGTAAAGTACCAAACGTGGTATATAATTTTAGTATCTTCCAAGGATGCAACACAAAGGTTTTGAGGAAAATCCCCCCACCCCAAACTACCCTTCATATGAAAAAAGTTTTGAAAATTTTGATTTTGTCAAAAATGGCTCTAACAATTTTGATTAAAATGCCGTGTATTAAATATCTTTACATGACAAATAAAATGTATATCTTTAATTTTCTGGGAACAGCCTCTGAAGCCTCCTTATTTTGGTAGACTTTGCATAACTAGTAAACCCTAAGAGATAGAGAAAATATGAAGAGCTTTAAAACACGCAATTTATGTCTTATACATTTTTTTCGTTGAGTTGACCATTTTGAAATATTCCTTGTTATTGGTTTTCATTTTTAAAATACTCTCTTTTCACATACGGGAATTTGTAAACTCCTGGCAATGCATAGAAACGGGTTTCATCTACATGGCAACCAGGTTTTGAAGATTCGACTATCGTTTTATCATTATTTACTTTCTACTTACAACAAAGCCTTTCTGCTGTTTATGTCCATTAGCATGAAGTAGATAGAAGAATAAGCTTTTGAATAATAATTTGTTACAGAGATATAGAGAAAGTCATGCGAATGGAATAATCAGCTTTTTAGAAAATCATTCGTATGTGTATGTATATTTAGTATTATTTTATACTAAAAGATTCCAATTAATAATAAAACAAACTAATTATTTGAAATACTCATAAAATTGAATTTTGGCCAAATGTGATTATTTCAGAAGGGTAAGCCTTTGCTCTTTTTTACTTAACCCACCTTTCATCTAACATGGCTCAAGAACGAAAATACCGTTAAATACCAAATTTGGCATTTGGCTTCTAAGGATGCGACACGAATATTTTGTAGAAAATCTCTCCATTCCAACTACATTTTATTTGGAACAGATTTTCAAATTGTTGATATTTTCAAAAATGGCTCTAACGATTTTTATTAAAATACCATGTCTTCAAGATATTTTCACTTCAAACGAAATGATATCTTAAGTTTTCTGGGAATAGCCTCTGAAGACCTTTTCATTCTGGATGGACTTTGTATAACTGATAAACCATAAGAATTATAACGGAAACATATTGCACAAAAAAAATGTAGATCTCTATAAATATACAGGTTAGGTCATATACATTTTTACTTTCTCTACACGTACCATGTACATAGCGTATAGAGAAAGTATTGTATTGCACCCAAAAATTCTATACCGAGATTTCTCCGGAAATCCGTGTTTTCGGACCCCCCGAATCCAAAAGTAGTAATTTTAAAAAAAATATCCATGTGTGTGTGTGTGTGTGTGTGTGCTGCATTGAACAATAACGAAAAGTCCGTTAAATACCAAAATTGATATTTAAGTTTAGTTTCTTCCAAGGATGCAACAAGAAGAATTTCAAGACAATCCCCCCAGCTCTAACTATCCTTTACTTGGAAAATTTAAAAAAAAAATTGGTTTTCTCACCGATTTTGATTAAAACCTCTTATATTTCATATATTTACACAACAAATAAAATGTGTGTCTTGAATTTTCTGGGAATATTCTCTGGAGACCTCTTTATTATGGATGAATTTTACTGAATTTTGCATAACTATTAAATCGAAAGAGATAGACAAAAACTTACTATACAAGAATGTAGTTCCCCTTAAAATACTAAATCTACATATATTCTATACACGAAGATTTTGAGAAAAATCCCCCACACCAAACTACCCTTTACGTGGAACTTTTTTCGAAAATTTTGATTTTCTCAAAAATGACTAACGATTTTGATTAAAATATCGTATATTAAAGATATTTAAGTAACAAATAAAATGTATATATTGAATTTTCTGGGAATAGCCTCTGAAGACTACTTTATTCTGGATGATTTTTACGGAATTTTGCATAACCGCTAAACCGTAAGAGATGGACAAAAACTTACCACAGAGAAAATGTAGAGCACATTAAAACACACAATTTATGCTATATACATTTGGAGTTGATAGTTTTTAAGATTTCCCTTTTTTTAGTTTCAGCTTTGAAAAACTTGTACTTTTCTCAATTTAAGAAATCAAGTACAGGGGTATTATATTGCAGATTTTATTTATTTGTTTATTTACTTGTAGTTAATTTAGTTTATCACTAAGTTTAAATTAAATTTATGAATACCACAAAGCGCATTGTGCTACCAAGGATCCATATATAATCATTGAAATCCCTGATAAGCAACATTCTACTATACCTATTCAGTTTTAATGTCTGCAAAAATAAGAAAAGCTGATCCAGTGATTTGAAGCTAATAGTAGACCTTTAAAGGAAACATCCAAAGAGTGTTAATGTATAATTTGCAAGCTTTATTAGAACAGCCCGAACAAGGCCCTCTCGCTTGTAATTACTTCGCCGAAAACAGTGAGGGGGGTCAAAAACTTACAAAATATACATTTAAAGTAGCGGTTCCCCTCAAGCCAACTGCCATTTGAGTGAGATAAGACAGTAAGATACCAATTAGTAGAGCAAGATGGAGATTCCTAGGTGTAGATTCTTCAAAGCAGAATGTTGAACATCACAATGATCGACTAATAATTATTCTATGCAAAACTTCCGGCCAAACTTGGGTTTAAAGCGTCTGTCTATGAAATAACGATAATAATGCAAATTTCTTCATCTTACTAGTGTTTGTTTGAAGATTCTTCTTTTTGGTAAGAACAATAATTACACCTAATAAATAACTGCAAAGGGATATGAAGTATCGCTACCCTTAAGGGGACCCCGACATCCCTATACTTACAATGCTAAATTTACTTAAGTTCAGATATTCTTTTCTCTTAGACTATTTACTCCACAAACCTGAGTTTTTATTGTTATTTTATACATATATGTATAACATTTAAACACAAGGGTTTTAAGATATATACATTTTCATATGAGATATTCATTTTTATCAAGAGCACTGTTTTTTAATTCAACATTTTTAACATTATGTGATATAAAATCATGATCTGACAACTATTTTTTTAAATCCTGTGTTAAAAAGTGCATTTGTATGTTATAAATAGACCCACGAAATTTCAGCTTTATAACTTGTATAGTTTTTGAGAGAAAGACTTTTGTACAAGAACATTAAACTTACAGGAATTGAAGGTTGAAGTTTCGGTGCAGTCCTGGGCCATAAAACAAGTAAACCAATTCACAACATAATATTTCCTTATGTGAACCTGGTTAGCCAACAAGCTCATAAACAGCTATTAATTATACTTTTTGAGAAAGCGGCATTTTCGAAATTGTTTATGCGAAAGAATATTCAGCTAAGATCCATTTTCTGCCACAACCAAAATTTTAATAAATATATTTTTAAAAAGAACTTTAAAACCTTTAGAATTTAAATATTGAGGCAATTTTTGCGCCATTTTGAAGAGAAAACTTCCAACATTTTCATCCAGCAAAAAAGTAAAATATGACATTTTTCATGATTTTTGCGATTCCAGAGTCCCTTAAGGAGATTTTTAGATCAATATTGAACTACAATAAATGAGATTATTGATCCTACTGGTAAAATAATATTTCATGAGGTATAAGCACCTGGATAGTCTGAATATCGTCGGGGTATTCCTGCTAAACCTAGAAAGTGTTGAGGAAAGAATGTTAAATTAACTCCCACAAATATTGTTAAAAATTGAGATTTTAATCAGTTGGGATTAGTTAAAGCTACACCTCATGAAATACTATTTCATCAATAGAATCTACAATTTCATTTAGGTATTGCATTTGAATTTGTGTTTTAATAATTTTAGAGAAACATGCTCTTTTTGTAAAGGAAAGGCCTTTGTTTTGATTTTTTTGCCCAATTCACCCTTCACAAACAGATTCAATTCACAAAATAGCTATTTCGTTGCCAAATCACAATGCAATATGTGAGGGTCGTTTGATAAGTTCTCGGAATCGACAACAATGGTCGCAAAGGCAACGCGGTTCTGAGGCAATAATTAGCCAATTGAGTGCACGCATGGCGTTTCCGTGCTCTGGATGGAGAGTTGTGTTGTGGACGACTTATTATTGTTGTTTCCGCGTAAGAAATGTTGAAGCTTGGAAAATCCGAGATTCGAGCAGTGATAAAGTACTTATGAAATTCATGCCAACTTTGTGAACACATTAGAAGACTCTTCTCTTTCACATTTTCACATTAAACTGTTGGATCAACGAATTTAAATGTGGCCGGGAGGATATAGAAGATGACCGCGTAGTGGTCAGCCAAGGAGTGTCATCACCCCAGAAATGGTTACAAAAGAACACGAAATGGTCTTGGAGGATAGCCGACTAGATTTGCAAGAAATTGCTGAAGTTGTAGCGATATCATGCGATTACATGCTTACTAGGAAATTGGGTGTGAACAAATTATCTTCAGATGGGTGCCACGACTGATTAAAAACGCACAGGAGTGCAAATTTCTGAACGATGTTTAGCCCGTTTTCAGAAATAAACCTCACACGATTTTTTCGTCGGTTCCTGACCGAAAATAAAGTATGGGTCTACTACTATACACCAGAAACAAAAAATCGAAACTGTTGATTCTCCACCTCCAAAGAAACCAAAGGCAGTAACGTCGCCGGAAAGGTCACGACATCAGTTTTCTGGGATGCAAAAGAGATTCTGCTGATAGTTTACCTTGCCAATGGTAAAAAATTACAAGAGAATACCACGCTAACCTTTTGGAGCGAGGTTTAGCAAGGAAGAAAGCTTTCATCCATCAGGACAAATGTGCCGTTGCCATGGTAAAAATACACGAGCTGAGGTACGATTTGTTGTCCCACCCACCTTACTCACCTAGGATGGCTCCGTCAGGTTTCCAACTCTTCTCTAAGCTCAAAAGTTTCCTTGGTGGACAGAGATTTTCTTTAAATGAAAAACTCATAACCGGAGTTGACGAGTATTTTACAGCCCTGGAAGAATCTCACTTTCGAGATGGAATAAAGACATTGGAACATCGATGGACCAAGTGCATTAGAGTACAGGGAGACAAATTGAAGAATAACATAGATTGAATCAGGTCTGTTGTTATTTTGGGTTTTATTACGAGAAAACTTATCAAACCTCGTATATTAATGTATCTTGAAATGAAACTTTTACCACATATAAAACAACTTCTTATGATTCAGAAACCATAATCCAATTATAATTAAAGTTCTTAATTGTAACTTTATTTATATTCCAATAAACACAAACATTCAAAACTTGTCACCCATTTTCTTCTTTAGACACACTTTTCTAAAACTTATAATAGATACGCTGTGTTTTTTGTGCACGCACAAAATGCTTTACTCTAAACAGCTGGCGAAAGTTTTTATCTTATACTTTTATAAAATGTGAAAAAGAGGAGTACACACATATCCATTTTAAATTGGCCTTATTATTTATTTAGATGTCTTAATATTTCGCCAACAATGCAAAATAACATATTTGTAAAGTAACTGCAAAATTTGAATACGTCACTTTGATTATTTTTTTGTGAGAAAGGTGCATCTAAAGTAGAAAATGTTTGAACAAAAGTTTTTAACTGTTACAATATTAATAAAGTAACAATAATTAATTTCGGATTTGATAATGGTTTTTGAATCAGAAGAAGTTGTTTTTTGAGTGGTAAAAGTTTCATTACGATAGATTGTATAGTTTTTAAGAAACAATATATAATATATAAGGTGCACCATTTAGAACGCTGATTTTTAACTGTGGAATAAAGTACTCTATTTTCATGAAATATACATTGGTAGAACATATATACTATTGACATATTGCCATTGCATATAAAAACATTACGTATGAAAAATGAAAACATTACACACTAAAAATGATACCTGGTATATGTCCCCCACAAGTTGATCTTCATGCTCTAATTCTATGAACTAAATTTATCACCACCCTCAGATAAATATGCTCATCGATTTGGGTGATGACATTTCGAATCTCTTCCTTTAGATGCATTTTTGGAGATTATTTTCATATATTAATATAAGTACGATATAGTAGGGGTGGGAAGCCATCTGGTCCCAGTGCTTGAACTCAGGTGAATTCGCTGTTCGGGCAGAATTCTAGCAACACTAGCGTGTATGCATGGTATGTGCTCTTGTGCTTGTGGATAGAAAATTACAAACCTTCTCTTATTGAGTCACATTTCTTTGGACTCCCGAGCGAAGGGCTTGTTTTTGGAAAGTTCTGATTCCCGCAGTCGCAGTAAAGATGCTCGAGGTAAATGCCTCCTTGGGTAAAACTGAGCATAAAGATCTCGTGTCCTTTTGCAGCACCATAAACTAATACATATCTGTTAGTGAAACATCTTTATAAGGGACTGTAAAACTGAAAGTTTTATTTATGGAAGCTCTTTGCTTCACAGCGTCCCATTCTATATTGGGCGAGAAATACTGCTTAATTTCGCTCACAGGTCTCTTTATCAGGCTTAAGGTTCTTTTAAATCTAAGACACGGGACGAACGACTTTACTTCCCTTATGAAGAAAGCCATGCTAAGGAATTTTACGCCCGAAAAGAGAACAAAGATCTGTGTAATAGAATGTAACTCGACGGGAATACTCTAACCCAAATATTTAATTATATCTCCTGAATCACGCCTTCAAGTTATTCGGTGTTATTCTGACCTGTATATGTCCTTGGTTGCATTACTTTTACCTACCTTATAATTAATACTTTAGATAAATTGATTTAATTGACCATAATAGTTGGCTATACTATGAATCCTGGGACTTAACGTATAGCATTGTAAGTCGCCATTGGGGTTGTCATCTCAAAATAATTTGAGATCGCCTTGTGGTTTACCGGGAAACATGCGAGTCAGTTGAGAAATTCAATGCTATGCCGGCATGTTGCTATGACAGCTCAGTGGTAGAACAGCCGACTAGAGACCGGGAGATCCGCGGTTCAAATCCCGATTATGGCATTGTATTTTTCAGTCTGACTCTACCTATCCAACTTTAGGTAGATACTTTATTTCACTGCTTAGGACATGGCCCGGTGGCTGTCAATATGATAATACAATGAGATTAAAAGTAACAAATAATAATAATAATACCCTGTCAGAATGACAATACATCACACATAATATACTACCAAAATAATAATAATACAATAATAACAGTTTTATGGTGATAATGCAATAATTATATTTACTATCCTGACTATTAACCGCTCTTCCTTAATCTCTCTATAAAGCTAATAATTTACACTTTGAGGCAAAGTATCCAGTAACTCAGCAGGTATTTTGTTCCAGTCGTTAATAATTGTTCTATTTATAAAGGAAAAGTTACCTATTTTCTGTTCCCTGTCCCCCCCTTTTTTTCGGGTGACCATTTCTTCCACAACATAATCACGATAATAATCGCTTGGATATATCCTTCCATGTAGCTTCCCCCTTCTAGACTCTAAAAATTGCACATAGCATTGCTCGTTTTCTATGTTCTTCTAGTATTTCCCAGGAATTAGCAGTGGTAATATAATTTTCGAATCATTTACCTCGGTCTACAAATTTAGCTGCTCTTTTTACTTTCTCTACAGGTACTATGTACATAGTGCATAGAGAAGGTATTTTAAACAAACCAAAAATCGATACCGAGATTTCACCAGAAATACATGTTTTGGGTTCCCTTGAATCTAAAAAAAGCTAGTTTTGGAAAAAGCTCCGTGCTTGCGTGTGTCTTATCTGCAGCATAACTCTAAAACGAAAAGACCGTTAAATAACAAACTTGGTAATTTAAGTTTGGTATCTTCCAAGGATGCGACACAAAGATTTTCAAGAAAATCCCACCACCCCCAACTACCCTTTACATGGAACTTTTTTCGAAAAATTTGATTTTCTCAAAAATGGCTAACGATTTCGATTAGAATGTCGTACATTAAAGATATTTACCTGACAAATAAAAGATATACCTTGAATTTAATGGAATAACCTCTGAAAACTTCTTTATTCTGGAAGAATTTTACGGAATTTTGCATAACTGCTAAACCGTAGGAGATGGACAAAAACTCACCACACAAAAAATGTAGAGCACGTTAAAATACAGAATTTAGGTTATATACATTTTTTTCGTGAATTTGTCAACTCTTGTCCATGCAAACAAAGGAATTTCAGTCACATAGCAACTAGCTTTTGACTATCACTTTAACCATTGGTGCTTCCTTATTTCGCTTCTACTTACAAGGAAGCAAGTAATAAGGCTTTTTCTGCTAATTTTTTCTCGATTAGCATGAAGTAAATAGAAGCATACGGTTTTTAACAATAATTTCTTGCAGAGATGAAGAGAAAGTCATGTAAAGGAACACATCAACTCTCTCGAGTGCCAGTATTTGACCAACCCGATACGGATCCCAGCATGCATCACTATATTCTATTATTGGTCGAATAAAGATGTGTATGTTAAATTTCGCTATTTTCCGTTGCTGCGTTTTAAAATCCTCATTACGAAGCGCACGCCTTTCCAATGACCGAGTTTCCAGGTTACCCCCACTCCAATCTTTCATTTAGTATTACCCCTAGATATCTGGTGCTATTTACCCTGGGTATTTATTATTGTTATTGTTAGCTGTTATCTACTGTTCGAGATGTAACAACGGCAGTGCCTCAAGGATCAATTCCGGGTCCTTTTCTTTTCATTGTTGGTGTTAATGACTTGCCCGCTGCTACTTGCAGATGACACCACTGTGCTAAATATTATTTCTGCAAATACTTTTGATTGGTCCAATACTTTAGATCTAATTTCTGATTGGTTTGGTGCAAATGGCTTCATATGAATAAAGAAAAATCTGATGTGTTCCATTCACATGACTTTCTCTTCATCTCTGCAACAAATTATTCTATTTACTTCATCTAATCGAGAAAAAAATAGCAGAAATAGTCTTATTACTTGCTTCCTTGTAAGTAGAAGCGAAATAAGGGAGTACCATAGGTTAAAGTGATGGTCAAAAGTTGGTTGCTATGTGAATTAAGTTCCTTTGTTTGTATGGACACGAATTCACAAAGTCCAGTATGAGAAAAGTATGTTTTTACAGCTGAAACCAAAAACAAGGAATATCTCAAAAACAATCAACTGCACGAAAAAAATGTATATGACATAAATTGCGTGTTTTAATTTATTGTGTGGTAAGTTTTCGTCCATGTCTTACGGTTTAGCAGTTACGCTAAATACCGTAAAATTGACTCAGAATAAAGTAGTCTTCAGAAGATATTCTCAGAAAATTCAAAACATACATTTTATTTGTCACGTAAATATCCTTAATATACGATATTTTAATCAAAATCGTTAGAGCCATTTTTAAGAAAATCAAAATTTTCTAAAAAAGTTACATATAAAGTGTAGTTTGGGGTGGGGGATTTTTCTCAAAATCTTCGTGTCGCATCCCTGGATCAAGTTTGGTACTTTACTGACTTTTCGTTTTTGAGTTATCGTGTTCACAGACACACGGACCTTTTTCTGAAAATACTTTTTTGGATACAGGGGACACTAAACATATATTTCCGGTGAAATCTCGGTATCGAATTTTTTGGTGGAGTGCAATACCTTCTCTATACACTATGTACATAGTACGTATAGAGAAAGTAAAAAACACAAACTATTTTATTTAGTTTAAAAGATAATCAAAGTAGAGAGCAAAAAGTTAAGCTTCTCGGAAGATTATTGGACAATAAGCTTTCCTGGAAATTTCACATAATGGAAATATGCAAAAAGTTGTCTTTTGTTTTATTTATTTTATAAAGAAGTAGGATCTGTGCTTCTATTAGCACTTTACTGCCTGTTTATTATAGTTTATTTCATTGACATTTAAACTATGGTATTTTGCTCTAAGGTATCAGTGGGGAAGCCAACCAGGTATTTTTGCTCCAGAAGAAGATTCTTAGAATAATGAAAATATGTCATTCTTGCCAACATCGTGGAGCTAATTTTAAAGAATTTGGGATTTTAACTGTGGCATCTTTGTATGTATTTGTATGCTTGAATTTTCCTCATCTCCAAAAGACAGATGAGTTACTTTTTCTGACATACATACCTATGATACAAGGGGTAGAAATGACAAGGTACCTCCTTAAGTTTAGGTTACAGAAATTTCTTAACACTCATCTTTTATCTTGGAAGTTATTTAATAAACTACCTTTAAATATAAGACAAATTGTAAATGCAAATTCTTTTAAAATTAGTGTTAAAACAGAATTAAATTACTTAAATTTTACAAGATACAAGAATATTTAAATATAGATGCATTTTAATGACTTGCTGATGAAATCTATTGCATTGTACGTATGCTAAATGGTGAAATAAATTATCACTATCATCATCATTATTATCATTATTGTCTAATTTATATATTACGTGTTTTACTATTTTTATCCTTGGAAATATAATTGTTTTACATTTATTTGGATTTATCTCCATTTGATTATATTGCGCCCAGAATAGAATTTTGTTTAAATCTTGTAAATCTGTACCAACACATTTATTGCTAATAAATTTTCTTTTATTTTATAGCACTGAATTATGCAACGCAATATTTGAATGGAGACCGAAGGTAACCACGAAAACTCCGGTCAGTTGCCGTGTTCTATCGGCATTTGCACATCCCTGTAAAGTCGCAAAAAGCAGTGAGCAATAACATAATATAATATAAAGTAATAGTATGCAAGAGTCCCTGTAATTGCGTGAGTAAATTACAGAGAGATGGCGTTGACGCACTGCTATCAGCGATTTTCAGCTTGGCCAACTTCAAACGTGTTCATTACCGCACCTGACCCGCACAAAAACACATTTTGACCTCTCCCCCTTCATTTGCTCACGATGCTGGTTTTTTCAGCATAAACAACCAAACTGCACGCGCCCATCGCGTTTCGTGTCCAACCTGAAACATGTTTTGCTTCTGGACAACGCTAACATAATGTGATAAATGACAGTTTATTAATCCAGAAAATTACGTAGTGGCTGGTTGATGTTCAAGCGTTTTGAAACTTGGCTGTAGTCTATAACTACGCTATTTACACCAATCAGTTGATGGAGCTGTACGACATAATGATATACTGCTCTAGTAAACACAGACGACATTGTATCTTTGAAAAGTTACATTATAAATATACTTAAATAAGAGCGAACAGATTGTACAAAAATCTGATGTGTTGCACTCACATGACTTTCTCTAGCTGTTCTACAAACTTCATACATAAGATTCTCCTTCTTTCTGCACCTTACTAATCGAGGTACTCATTAGCACAATATTTTTATTATTTAGTTCCGTATAAGTAGGAAGAAAATAAGGGACTACACTAGGCTAAACCAATAGTCAGATGTTTTAAAAGTTTTACGCGATTGTCATCACAAATCGCTTCTTTTCTTGGCTAGGAGTAGAACAAAAGAAAAACGGACACTCCCGTCTGAGAAAAGTATAAGTACTTTACAACTGAAACTAATAAAAATGAATACCTCGAAAACGGTAAGCTCCACGAAAAAAATGTATATGACATAAATTGTGTATTTTAACAAGGCCTACATTTTTTGTATAGTAAGCTTTTGTCTATCTCTTACGGTTTATTAGTTATGCCAAATTAAGCAAAATTCATCCAGAATAAACAGGCCTTTAGAAGCTATTCCCAGAAAATTCAATATATACATTTTATTTGTTAGGTAAATATCTTTAATACATGATATTTTAATAAAAATCGTTAGAGCTATTTTAAAGGAAATCAAAATTTTCGAAAAAAGTTCCATGTAAAGGGTAGTTTGGGGTGGGAGAATTTTTCTTAAAATCTTTGTGTCGCATCCCTAAAAGATACTGAACTTAAATACCAAGTTTGGTATTTTAGGTACTTTTCGTTTTTGAGTTATCGTGTTCACGGACACACGGACACACACACACACACACACACACGGACCTTTTTTGAAAATGCTTTTTTTGGATACAGGGGGTCCTAAAACATGTATTTCAGGTGAAATCTCGGTATCGAATTTTTGGGTGGAATGCAATACTTCTCTATCCCTATGTACATTGTACATATGGGGCTAGAGAAAGTAAAAAGTCTATTGTGTTCCATTCACATGGTTTTCTCTACATTTCTGAAACAAATTGTTGTTAAAAAGCTTATTCTTCTATCTACTTCATGCTAACGAGATAAACATTAGCAGAAATGCTTTCTAGTAAGTAGAACAATAACGAAATACACAAGGCTAAACCGACAGTCAAATGCTTTATAATGCGGTAGTTATGGGATTGAAATCCTTTTCTTTGTGTGACCAGAAGTTGATAAGCTCCCATATGAGAAAATAATAAGTATTTTAAAATTGTAACCAATAACAAGGACTTTTTCGAAAACGCTCAACTCCATGAAAAAATGTATAAAACATAAATTGTGTGTTTTAAGGAATCTACATTTTTTGTGCAGTAAGTTTTTGTCTATCCCTTATCATTTACCAATTATACAAAATTCAGAAAAATTCCTCCAGAATACAAAGGTCTTCAGAAGCTACTCCCAGAAAATTCAATATATGTAAATATCTTACATATAAGCAATTTTAACTAAAATTGTGAGAGCCATTCTTAGAAAACAGAAATTTTCAAAATTTATTCATGTAAAGGATAGTTGGTATGGGGGAATTTTCTTGAAAATATTCGTGTCGCATCTAAACTGAACTTAGATATCAAGTTTGGTGTTTAACAGACCTTTCGTTTTGAGCCATTCTTTTTTTTTATTCAGGGGGTCCCAAATATATATTTCTGGTGAAATCTCGGTATAGAATTTTTGGGTGCAATACAATACCTTCTCTATACACTATGTACATAGTACGTTTAGAGAAAATAAAATCTGATATGTGCCACTCGCATGACTTTCTCTACGAACTATTGTTACAAAAGATTATTCCATCATCTGCATCGTGGTAATCGAAATAAACATTAGCAGAAATAGTTGCATTAGTTCCTTCTAAGGAGAAAGAAAATAAAAACACTAGGCTAAAGTGATAGTTAAATCTTTTACAAAGTTGGTCAAACCATTTAAATTTAGTTCGTTTTGCGTGGCCAGGAGTAAACAGGAGAGAGATGAAACGAAAGATGATCTCCCGTTTGAGACAAATTTAAGTGGCCTAAAATTGAAACCAATAACAAGGTTTAACTCTACATAAATGTATATGACATAAATTGTGTGTTTTAACGATATCTACCTCTTTGTGCAGGAAGTTTCTGTTTATCTGTCAAGGTTTATGCAACATTCATCCAGAACGAAGAGGTTTCTAGAGGCTATTCCCAGAAAATTCAAGATACACATTTTATTTATCATGTAAATATCTTTAATATGTAGCATTTTAATTTAAGTCGTTATAGCTATTTTGAAAAAGAAACAACATTTTCAAAACATTTTCCATGTAAAGCATAGTTTGAGGTGGGAGAAGTTCATTGAAAATCTTGTCGTGTTCTTGGAAGATAATTAAATACCATATGTCTATGGATTTTTTTCTGAAAAAATGTATTTTCCAAAATATGTATTTCCGGTGATATCGGTATCGAATTTTTGAGTGGAGTGCAATACCTTCTCTATAACTATGTACATAATGTAGAGAAAGTAAAAATAGCGAATAACGTTTTTCTAAAGATAACACTGCAAGCTATTTGCAACCCTCATCTTATGCTTTATATTTCAAAAAGTGTGAAAAATGTTCCTGGTTCAGTCTGCTGAGAATCTTGTGACAAAGTGCCACGACCACACATTTTCTCTAGATTGAAGGCCAAACATATTCATTATAAGAACATTTTGTGTTTCCAGTGTTGCGAATAACAGCGATTTGCATATAGACCAGCAAACGCGTCGCAAGACAAAGTTGACACCAGAGGCCACCCATGTTGACACGTCTGGCTGTAATATGAAGGCATCATTAAGTGACTCTCAGTGCGATGTTTGACCATCATTAGACAGCTGTGGTGCTTGTTCCAAGAAACATGTTGATTTGACCATGTCTTTCGCACATGGTTTAATTAATGTTTCCTTCATTACATAGGCTAACACTGTCATCGAGCAACAGTGAGGTGTTTGTACAATCTTCAATTACAACACTAACAACTTGGAATTAGAATTAGAAACAGCCAAAAAATATATTACATATTTTAATTTTAAGTCCAGTTGCTCTTCGGTTTTACGTAATTCATCTGTGGCATTTGATCAAACATTTTGAAAAATATGGTGTGTATCATTCACATGCCTTGCTCTACATCGCTGTAAAAATATTGTTAAAAAGCACATTTTTCTGTCCACTTTATGATAATCAGATGAACATTAGCAGAAATTGTCTTAATTACTTGCTTCCTTTTAAGTAGGAGGTAAATAAGGGAATACACTAGGTTAAAACGATAGTCAAATCTTTTAAAAGCCGGTTGCCATGTGGTTAAAATCCGTTTCTATGCAGCGCCAGGAGTTTACAACTTTTCATGTGAGAAAAGTAAGTATTTGGAATCTGAAACAAATAACAAGGAATGTCTAAAAAACGATCAACTTCGCGAAAAAAATGTATATAACATAAATTGTGTGTTTTAACGTGATCTACATTTTTGTGTAGTAAGTTTTCCTATTTCTTACGGGTTGTAAGTTACGCAAAATTCATTCAGAATAAAGAGGCCTTCAGAAGCTACCACCAGAAAATTCAAGATTACTTTTTATTTGCCATATCGATATCTTTAATATACGATATTTTAATCAAAACTGTTACTGCCATTTTTGAGAAAATCAAAATGTTCGATTTTTATATCATGTAAAGGTTAGTTTGGGGTGGATAGATTTTTCTCAAAATCTTTGTGTCGCATCTCTGGAAGATACTGAACTTAAATACCAAGTTTGGTATTTGAGGGACTTTTTTTTGTGCTATGCGGTCCACACACACACACACACACACACACACACACACACACATTTGCCTTTTTCCAAAAATGATTTTTTTGGATTCAGGCGGACCCAAAACATGTATTTCCGGCTAAATCTCTGTATCAAAATTTTGGGTGCATTACAATACCTTCTCTATACACTATGTGCATAGTACGTGTAGCGCAAGTAAAAGGGAAGTGTTGGGGCCTTTTGGGGGAAGAACTACATTAAATGCAAAATAAGAATACTAAATAGAAATAAGGGAATACACTAACCTAAACGGGCACTCAAATGTTTTAAAATGTGGATGCTATGGGATTGTAATCCGCTGCTTTGTGTGACCAGGAGTTGACAAGTTCCCGTGAGAATAGTTTACATATTTTAAAACGAAACCAATAATAAGTAAATCTCTGAAATGGTAAATTACACGAAAAGATACATACGATATAAATTGTGTGTTGTAATCTACATTTTTTGTTGTAGATTTTTATGTCTCTTACGATTTACTAATTATGCAAAATTTATCACTAGAATTAATAGCTCCTCTAAGCCTATTCCCAGAAAAGTCAAAATATACATTTATTTTTCATGCAACATCTTTAATCAAAATCGTTAGAGCTATTTTTGAGAAAATCAAAATTTTCGTAATGATTTCCGTGTAAAGGGTAGTTTGAGTGGAGGGATTTTCTTCAAAATATTTGTGTGTAATATTACGTTTTTTAAGTTATCGTGTTCACAGATACACGGACACACATAAATTGCCTTTTTTTTTTCTTCTTTAAAAATGGGGTTTTGGATACAGGGAACCTCAAAACATGTATTTTCGGTGAAATATCTAAAACAAACTTTGGGTTGAGTGAAATAGTTTCTCTATCTATGTACCATGTTCAATTTATAGAAGGTACCTAATAATGGACTTTAAATGAAATGTCATCTGTTTTATTAAACTATAAACTGAAAGAATTCAGAAACAAAAGCAGACTAATGGTCAGATAGATTGCTCAGTTCTCTTAATTGGAAACAGAGCTATTGGCTTAAATCTACGGAGGTTAAGAAGAATAAGAAGAAGACAATGTTATTTTTTCCACTTAGCGCATTTGATTACCGATTAACTAAAGCTATAATAAACAGACGTATGCTTATTAATATGTAGGTTAAACATTAAACGTAGTTATTTAGCAAAATTTTGAATCATTTTCCATACACCTAATCTCCACATGATGTAATTTGTTTAAAAAATATATGATGTGTTCCATTCACATGACTTTCTCTACATCTCTGCAATACATTATTGTTAAAAGGCTTATACTTCTATTCACTTCATGCTAATCGGGAAAAAATTGGCAGAAACAGTCTTCTTACTTGCTTCCTTGTAAATAGAGGGAGTACCATAGGTTAAAGTGATAGTCAAAAACTGGTTGCTATGTGACTGAAGGTCCTTTGTTTGTATGGACACGAGTTGACAAATTCGTGTATGAGAAAAGAACGATCAATTCCACGAAACAAATGCATATAACATAAAATGTGTGTTTTAAGGTGCTCTACATTTTTTGTGTGGTAAGTATCTCTTACGGTTTACCAGCTATGCAACATTTCGTAAAATTTATCCAGCATAAAGTAGTCTTCAGAGGCTATTCACAGAAAATTCAAGATATACATTTTATTTGTCAGGTAAATATCTTTAATATACGATAATTTAATCAAAATTGTTATAGCTAATTTTTAGAAAATTAAAATTTTCGTAAAAAGTTCCATGTAAAGGGTGGTTTGGGGTGGGGGGATTTTTCTCAAAATCTTCGTGTCGCATCCTTGGAAGATACTAAACTTAAATACCAAGTTTGGTATTTTACCGACTTTTCGTTTTTGAGTGATTTGTTCACAGACACACGGACACACATACACACATGAACCTTTTTTTTAAATACTTTTTTTTTGGATGCAGGTGACTCTAAAACATCTCGGTATCGAATTTTTTGGTAGAGTGCAATACCTTCTCTATACACTATGTACAAAGTACGTGTAGAGAAAATAAAAATGATAATGCTTTTAAAAGCACATTAAAGAAAAGTACCATATACTTTTATGAAATAAATCGCTAATTTTAAGAAATAAATTGTCAATTTTTCAGATATCTATAGTTCTGAAGACTACAAAAAATAATAATTACTTTCTCTAGCACGTACATAGTACATAGATAGAGAAGGTATTGCATTCCTCCCAAAATTAGATATCGAGATTTCACTGTAAATATACATTATGGGGTCCCAACAAAGGCATTTTAGAGAAACGACCATTGTGTGTGTTATTGTGTGTGTGTGTGTGTGCGCGCGCGCATGCATGTCCGTTAACAGCACAACTCAGAAACGAAAAGCCTATTACATAGCACACTTGATTGTTCAGTTGAGCATCTTCTGGGTATACAACATGAAGATTTTAAAGAAAAGTTGCCCAGTCTAAACTGGCCTTTGCATGGAACACTCTTAATTATTGATTTAAACTTTAAAATACCCATAATTTTCTCAAACGGGAAGTCGTCATTATTTTGATTTCTCTTTAGTTTTACTCCTGACCATGCAAACAGAACCAAATTGCAATTATATCACATATTGACCAGCTTTTAAAGGATTTAACTATCGCTTTAGCCTAGTGCATTCTCTTATTTCCCTTTTACTTACAAGTAAGCAAGTAATAAGACAATTTCTGCTAATGTTTGTCTCGATTGGCATGAAGGAAATAAAAGAGCAAATAAGCTTATAGCCTGATGCCGAATAAGTAGCCAAAGTCATGGGATGGAACACAACAGATATTTTTCAACAATGATGGGGATTTAATATAGAATATATATATATATATATATATATATATATATATATATATATTTGCAAACCCTGTTACTATAAAACTTAAATTTGTAATTATCAATATTAAAAAATAAAGCATTGTGAGCATCATTCTTATTATAACAAGAATTTAGACCATAAAATGTTATTTAAATAACCTGTAAGAAGAAATTTTGAAAAGTTCCAGAACTGTATTGTTATTGCGTTTAATAACTGATATAATATTTTTTTCAACAGATTATTCTACGTATTGTGAATTGTAAACATTTCACCAATGCACTATCTTAAGATAGAAAGCTAATTTTTGGTATCAGTTTTGAGCGCATTCTGGGGGTCACGTTTCGATTCCAGTCGACAACCCACTCTTAGCTGAGTTTTCCATTTTCCATGGCGATGGGTGAATTCTGGTGTGGGTTCACCATCTACCATTATTTCCTTTCCATCACTTCCCTGTTATTCAGTTTCTTTCTCAGATTTCAAAACATCTGTGTTCCATTCACATGACTTTCTCTATAACTCTATAACAAATTGTTGTTGAAAAGTTTATGCTTCTATTTACTTCATTCCAATCCAGAAAAAAATAGCAGAAATATTCTTATTACTTGCTTCCTTATAAGTAGAAGCAAAATAAGGGAATACCATAGGTTAAAATGATAGTCAAAAGCTGGTTGCTGTGTGACTGAAGTTCCTTTGTTTGTGTGGGCAGGAGTTGACAAATTCCTGTATGAGAAAAGTACGTATACATTTTTTAAAGCTTAAACCAATAACAAGAAATATCTCAAAAACTCCACGAAAAAAATGTACGTGATATAAGTTGTGAGCTTTAATGTGCTCTACATTTTTTGTGTGGTAAGTTTTTGTCCATCTCTTACGGTTTAGCAATTATGCAAAATTCAGTAAAATTCATCCAGAATAAAGTAGTCTTCAGAGGCCATTGCCATAAAATTGAAGATATACGATTTTATTTGTCAGGTAAGTATCTTTAACATACGATATTTTAATCAAAATCGTTAGTCTCCCTTTGAGAAAATCAAAATTTTCGAAAAGTGTTTCATGTAAAGGGTAGTTGGGGTGGGGGGATTTTCTTGAAAATCTTCGTGTCGCGTCCTTGGAAGATACCAAACTTGAATACCAAGTTTGGTATTTAACGGTATTTTCGTTTTTGAGATATACTGTCCACAGACACACACATACCTTTTTCTAAAAATCCTTTTTTTTTTTTGGAAGGAGGGGACCCAAAACATATATTTCCAGTGAAATCTCGGTATCGAATTTTTGGGTGGAGTGCAATACCTTCTCTGTATAGTACATGTAGAGAAAGAAAATGTGTTATGAGTTTACACTATGTCTTAAATGACAATGTTATTTAAGGGATGTGTCCCACAGATTTATGCAACGATAAAACTTGTTTATTGGAGTTATGCTAAAGTCGTCACTATCTTTCTCTAACTATTCTGTAACAAATAATTCTTAGAAAATCTTATTCAGGATAAACATTAACAGAAATAGTTATATTATTCCGTTTCTTAAAGTTGACAGAAAAGGAAGGGAACACAATAGGCTAAAGCTGGTTACTATTTGACCGATATTCGGTTTCCTTTCTCATGGCCAATTCCAATGGGAAAAGTTAGCTTTAAAAACAATAACAAAAAATATCTTGGAAATGATTGACTCCACAAAAGAAATCTGTATGGCATGAAAGAGATCTACATTTTTTGTGTAGTACGTTTTTGTATACCAGTTATGCAAAAGTCATCCAGAATGAAGAGGTCTTCAGAGGCTATTCCCAGAAAATTCAAGGTATAAATTTGTATTCTTATGATCCTTAATGTGGGGTATTTTAATCAAAATCGTTATGCTATTTGTGAGAAAAGTTTTGAAAAATTTTCAGTATAAAGGATAGTTTGAGGTGGGGGGATTTTCTTTAAAATCTTCGTGTATATTCCTTTGAATATGCTGAACTTAAATATCAAATTGGTATTAAGCAACTTTTCATTTTTGATGTATGTGTTCACAGATACACACGCGCGTTTTACTTTCTCTATACTCACCATGTACATAGTGTATAGAGAATGTATTGCACTCCACCAAAAAATTCGATACCGAGATTTCACCGGAAATATATGTTTTCGGGACCCCTGTATCCAAAAAAAGTATTTTCAGAAAAAGGTCCGTGTGTGTGTCCGTGTGTGTCTGTCCTTGTGACTACCTTCAAATTTTTTTCCCATAAAAATTATAATATATACCAATGAATATAAAATTTCCTAAAAAGAAAGAAAGTTTCGTGTGTCCGTGTGTCTGTGAACACGATAACTCAAAAACGAGAAGTCGGTAAAATACCAAACTTGGCATTTAAGTTTAGTATCTTTCGGGGATGCGACACGAAGATTTTGAGAAAAACATCCCCACCCCAAACTACCCTTTACATAGAACTTTTTTCGAAAATTTTGATTTTCTAAAAAATGACTAACGATTTTGATTAAAATATCGAATATTAAAGTTATTTACCTGACAAGTAAAATGTATATTTTGAATTTTCTGGGAATATCCTCTGAAGACTTCTTTATTCTGGATGAATTTTTCATAACTACTAAACCGTAAGAGATGGGCAAAAACTTAACCCATAAAAAATGTAGAGCACGTTAAAACACACAATTTATGTTATATAAATTTTTTTTTCGTGGAGTTGATCGTTTTTGAGATATTGCTTTTTCTTGGTTTCAGCTTTGAAAAACTTATGTTTTCTCATACAGGAATTTGTCAACTCCTGTCCATACAAACAAAGGAACATCAGACACATAGCAACCAGCTTTTGGCTTTCACTTTAACCTATGGTACTCGCTTATTTCGCTTCTACTTACTATAAAGCAAGAAATAAGACTATTTATGCTAATTTTTCTCGATTAGCATGAAATAAATAAAAGATAAGCTTATTAACAATAATAATTTATAGAGATATAGAGAAAGTCATGTGAATGGAATACATCAGGTTTTTTATACAGGGGCTTTAAAACGTGAGTTTATAATGAAATATTGGTAAAGAATTTTTGGGTGGAATGCAATACCTTCTTTACGATGGACTAAGTAGAGAAAATAATAAAAAATACGATTAAAATATACAATATAATATAATAGCACAATAAATACAAAATTTAGGTAAATAGTATAAATGATTAATTATCCACAATTTAATGATGTTATTATGTATAGTGAACATGATCCACATTGATAAATGCAGATGTTAAGCTAAATTGCTGGCTTTATTTTCACATTGCAGGATCACTAATAAACAAACAATTAAAAAAATAGTCAAGTATTTATGAAATACAAGTTTAACTTTCTTACCGAGAAATGTCTATTCCTTCTGAATTTGAAATACTGAGCTCACCTAAATGAAGTGACATAGATTAAAGGCTTTAGAAGGCAGTGTACGATATAATCTTAAAGAGCTGAGTCTGGGGTGATGTGGACTTAAATGGGCTACATATAGGATTGATATTTTGGCCCCATTTGGGGTTATAGCGACCCACTCCAGGACCAAATTTTGTACTTATTTTAGGACGCGCATGTGACACCCCTAACAAGAATGGGATTGGTTTCCTGTTGACGGGCTTCAGACAAGGAAACTTCTGGTTGTACTGTCCTGGAGACGGACCCTCTACTCTCTTGTGGCTGCTGAACCTGGGCCCTGCAGTATACGCAAACAAAAAGAAAATTAAAACTCTGTTGTGTTCCATTCACATGACTTTCTCTACATCTCTGTAACAAACTATTGTTAAAAATCTTATTCTTCTATCTACATCATGCTAAACGAGATAAACATTAGCAGAAATTGTCCTTAATACTTGGTCCCTTGCAAGTAGAAGGGAAAAATCTAATGTGTCTCCCATTCAAATATCCTCTAGCTGTACGGTAAACAAACTTTTATTCAAAAGACTATTCTTTCATCTACATCATGCTAATTAAGATAAACATAAGCAGAAATATCTTATTACTAGTTTCATTGTAAATATAAGGGAAATAAGAAAATGCACAGGCTAAACCGATAGTTTCGTCCTTTAAAAGCCGGTCGCTATGTGAAACAATTGAAATTCGAATATCTTTGCTTGCCAGGAGTAAACAAATGAGAAACGAGAAAACAGGTGTCTTCCCGTTTGAGAATAGTTTAAGTGAATTAAAATTGAAACCAATAATCCGAAATATCATGAAAACAGTTAACTCTTAAAAACAAAAAGCTAAAAAACAAAGAAAAAAGTATATGACAAATTATGTATTTTAATGACATCTACATTTTTGTGTAGTAAGTTTCTGTATATCTCATGGTTTGCTAGTTATATAAAAGTCATCCAGAAAGAAGAGGTCTTCAGAGGCTATTCCCAGAAAATTCAAAATATAGAATTCATTGTCATAAACATATCTTATACATAAGGCATTTTAATCAAAATCGTCAGAGCCGTTTTTGAGAAAATAATTTTTTTCGAAAAATGTTCCATGTAAAGGGTGGTTTGGGGTGAGTGGATTTTCTTAAAAACTTCTTGCCGCATCCTTGGAAGATTGGTCTTTTCGTTTTGGAGCTATGCTGTCCACAGACGACTCATACACACACATGCGCGCGGACCTTTTTCTAAAAATTTTTTTTGATTCAGGGGGTCCCAAAAGTGTTTCCGGTGAAATCTCGGTATCGAAATTTTGGCTGCATTACAATACCTACCTTCTCAAGTAAAAGGAAATAAACAGAAGTGTTCCATTCCATAATTTTTTCTAGCTGTTCTATAAACAAATTTTTCTTAAAAAAAAACTATTCTTTTATCTGCGTCATGCCAATCTAGATAAACATTTGCAGAATTGTCTGATTACTTGCTGATTGTTGCTTGTATATAGGAAATAAGGGAATACATTAGACTAACGCGATAATCGAATCTTTTAAAAGCTGGTCGCTGTATGAAACAATTGAGGCTCATTCGTTTTGCATGGGCCCGTTTTAGAAAAGCTAATTAGTTTAAAATTTAAACCAATAACAATTAATATCTCTAAAAACTGCGAAATCCACAAGAAAAACGTGTATGACATAAATTATGTGTTTCAATGAGATCTAAATTTTTGTGTACTAAATTTTTGTCTATCTCTTGCGGTTTAAACGTTATGCAAAATTATGAAAAATTCAACCAGAATAAACAGATCTTCAGAGGCTATTCCTAGAAAATTCAAAATATACATTTTATTTGTGATGTAAATATCTTTAATATACGGTATTTTAATCAAAAGCGAGGGAACCAATTTTTAGAAATTCAACATTTTCGAAAAAGTCCCATGTAAAGGTAATTGAGGGTGGCGGGATTGCATGGAGCAAGAATGATTGTATGAAATGAATTATACCAACGTTCATTGATCTTGGAGCTACCGAGCATTTCTCCTCTTACAATATGAAACACTTCGGGTAAAATCCTGAACCATAAAATGTATCCCTATCCAGATTTGAAACTGGATCTTAAGCATTATGAGATCGACACTTGGAGGTTAGTTTGTTTATTAATTGTTGAAATGAATCCATAAAGTTACTGATATGTTATTATATACTTAACATTTATCCCGTTCTTTTAGACTTCGATAAGTACAACAAATTTATTTTAAAATACTCACTTAGAACAAAAGCCTATGTGTTTTGATTTTTTCACAGATTCAAAAGAAGCAGTGCAAAGCCACGAGACGTGTTCGGAGAGTAAGAACCGGTTTGGAAAAAAAACAAACATGAAATATTTGTTTTCACAACATTTATTTGTACATGAAAGAGCATTTCATAACCTATTTATAGACATAGCTGCCATCATAGTTCAGGCATTTGTTATAGCGTGGAACCAACTTTTTTTGCCCTCTTCAAAACAAGCTGTCGCCAGTGAAGACAGCCACTGCTGAACACCGTGTTTTGTGGAAACACATCATGAAGTATTCTTATTGTGAGTCATCTGTTTTCACGAATTGCCTCATTACTTGTTCAACCAACTGTCAGCGACAACACAAGGCCGCCCACTCCGTGCTTCGTCATGAACATTGAAGCGTTCATCACTGAACTGCCTAACCCACTTTCTCAACGTTCCATGTATCATTAAAATTTCGCCATAGTTGACTATGAATTTCAGTTGGCTTAGCATTCTTTGCGTTACGGAACGCACTTCAAGTCGGCGGGATTAGAAATTGTCTTAAACATTTTGAACGGTCACTAACAACTACGTTCCGACTGTAATAACGTCAGTGGACGGACAATGAAGCAGAGAGAAGAATGTGCATGTGTGGAACTGCAACATTAGCGTTGCGGTCGACGAAAATATACTTGCTTTCTGGACAGCCTCGTAATTCGTGTGTTTTGTCTAGCGCAATTAGTGTGGATAGTTAAAGTTCAAATAATGAATTTAAGAACGATACACTGATATTTGCTGCACAAATTACGAACATGAATGACAACCAAAATGCCTGTCTCTTGGAATATAGCAGATGTCTCCAAAACTGCACTCGCTAATATAACCCCTGATTGAGGGGAGGACGGTGTGGGCTATGACGTAACGTTGCCATCCATTCACCTCTTCGCTGAGACGTGCAGTTGTGGGCTGTCTGTGTAGTGAAATCGCTGTTCCAAAACATAATAAGAATCCACGGAAACGTGTAGCAACATTTAAGGACGAATGGGAGAAATAATTTTTCCGTACTGCTTCTGACGAAAATGTAAGGGAGTTTATGGGGGATATAAATGGTGTCATTATATGCATGTCACAAAGCGCACGTGAACGTTACAGGCAAATCATTTTAACAAAATGAATCACTAAGTGTAGGTAAGTATAGTATTTAGTATACCCAATTATTTTATTATGTACGAGTATAATTTAATAAATTCATCGAGTTTTAAGTATACTTTAGAAGATATTCGAATTGGAAGCTCAATATTTTCTTAGGGATATAAAAATACAATGGATAAAAATGTATAAATCATAATCGTACTATAGGGATGAAGCGTACAATATAACTCTAGGAACTGAACACATTTTCAAAATTGAAAACAGTAAAGTCGCATTCACAAACTCGATACCAGATGCAAATCTATGTGCGCGGTTAAAAGTATTCGCACGCGACAATGAAGTATATTTGAATACTCTTGTATCGTAATTTCTCTACGAAATTCACTCTTTACTAAGACCTGTGACAGGTATTTACAGTGCAACACTGACATTCTGTCCCTTACCGCCAACTGCCCTCAAAACCTTTGTAGTGCGGTACAGTATCTCTGGTGACGTATACTTTGGAGGCGCCTGCCATATAGACATGCGTTCTCTGGAACTGTGCACCACAGGGCATAAATCAAGCACGTTTTGCTGAAGTATGTTTTGTGTTCATCCGCCATCTTGTAATACTACACACTATCATATACACCATATGCAACATCTGCCAAATTAATTGTTTTTCCAAGTTTTTGAAGTAAAAAACAAAAGGCAATGGAAGGGGAAAGATCTCTAGTTGAAGGAATATTTAATACAATCACATTTTTCGGCCTGTCAGAAGTTATCATTGATAAATTGATATTGTTGCAGTAAACATCACGGCACAGTTATAACTTAATTTTGTTCTAATGTCTTGGTCTAAAATTGAAGGAGGGCAAAATATCAGATTTTGACCAAGCCTTGTTTGTCTCTTATGCCTGTAGCCATTGATTCCACTACATGAACCTATAACGTTCGCGTACTCTAATTCCTCTATTGAGTGTACTAAACAAACGATCCTGAATATTTGTACGAGGCAGTTATATATACGATGCGTGTAGTAAACACACACACACACACACACACACACACACACACACACACACACACACACACACACACACACACACACACACACACACACACACATGTTTGGGAAAGGCTTGGAATCATTTTAAAGTGCACACCAAACATTCCGATGTGCACTATTCACATGACTTTCTCTATATCCCTGCAACAAATTATTCTTAAAAAGCTTATACTTCTATTTACTTTATGCTAATCAGAAAAAATGAGCAGATATACTCTTATTACTGGCTTCCTTGTAAGTAGAAGCGAAATAAGGGACTACCATAAGTTAAAATAATAGCCAAAAGCTGGTTGCTATGTCAATGAAGTTCCTTTGTTTATGTGGATAGGAGCTGACAAGTTCCTGTATGAGAAAATTGTTTTTCATAGCAGAAACCAAAAATAAGGAATGTCTCAAAAACGACGAAATCACGAAAAAAATGTATATAACATAAATTGTGTGTTTTAACGTGCTCCACATTTTTTGTTTAGTAAGTTTTTGTCCATCTCTTACGGTTTAGCAGTTATTCAAAATTCAATAAAATTTATCCAGAATAAACTACTCTTCAGAGGCTATTCCCAGAAAATTCAAGATATACCTTTTATTTTTCAGGTAAATATCTTTAATATACGAAATTTTAATCAAAATCGTTTGAGCCATTTTTGAGAAAATCAAAAATTTCATGTAAAGTGTAGTTGGGGGTGGGGGGATTTTCTCAAACTCTTCGTGTTGCATCCCTGGAAGATACTAAGCCTAAATACCAAGTTTGGTATTTTACCGACTTTTCGTTTTTGAGTTATCGTGTTCACAGACACACGGACACACACGCGCACACGGATCTTTTTGTGAAAATGCTTTTTTTTTATACAGGGGACCCTAAAACATATATTTCCGGTGAAATCTCGGTATCGAGTTTTTGGGTAGAGTGCAATACCTTCTCTGTAGACTATATACATAGTGCGTATAGAGAAAGTAAAAACGGTGACTAGTATCAGAGATAACGTAAAGATTTTAATGATTTTCATTGTGAAGTGCATTTATTGCCATCCGAGTCCGAGCAACACGCTCCCTGCTCTCACGGTTCTGGCATCATAAGCACATAATTTGATAGTAATTATTTCTCGCGATAGCTGCTTAATGGGCGAATTAGCAAGAGGTTTCTTATTCATCGGAGTTGTCTGCTTTTCAACGGACTTTCCGGATTGGAAATCTAAAATGCATAATTGTTCTGTTGATAGTGTATAACATATTTCACCAAGTATATCACAGAAAAACTACTTAAATAAGTACTCAAACCTGTATATTGAAATATTTCACTGAGTATACTACCGAAAAATCACTTAAATAAGTGCACTAACTTATGTACTGAAACATATTTCCCTTTCCTTGTTTATGCTTCTGCTATTCGAGAAACTACAACCAAACACCTCACACGTATTGACCATTATACTGGCTTAAGACGTACACTCCAAATTTACGACTTAATTAAACATTTAACACCACAAAATCATTTAAATAAGAACCCTAACCTATGTATTGAAACACATTTACCTTTCCTTGTTCATGCTTCTACTATTCGAGAAATTACAACCAAACACCTCACACGTATTGACCATTATACTAGCTTAAAATGCATACTCTAAATTGTAGGTTACCAATTTTGCCTGCTTTTCAACGGTCTTTCCGAGTAAGAAATCTAAAATCTAACAAACAATACACAATTGTTCTGTTAATAATATTTAACATATTTCACTAGGTATACCACCGAAAAATCCCTTAAATAAGTACAATATCCTGTGGTTTGAAATATTTCACTAAGTATACCACCGAAAAATCATTTATATAAGTACACTAACCTATGTATTGAAACACGTTTCCCTTTCCTTGTTTATGCTTTTGCTATTCAAGAAACTACAACACATATTGATCATTATACTGGCTTAAAACCCACACTCTAAATTTACTGCTTATTTGAATATTTAACACCACAACATCGCTGAAATAAGTACCCTAACCTATGTATTGAAACACACCTACCTTTCCTTGTTTATGCTTCTGATTTTCGAGAAACTACAACCAAACACCACACACGCATTGACCTTTATAGAGGTTTAAAACTTAGTCTAAATTTATTGCTTAATTACACATTTAACGCCACAAAATCTTATTTTTGGGTGTACATTCAAACCACACAAGGTATACTCATCTCAAAAGTGTAGAATCTAAATATGGCGGCGGGGCGAAAACGAGCTTCACCAACCACAATGCTTAGGACATGTCCTATCTATTCTCTCTATATCTGTGGTACGCACCTTTGCGCCATTCGCCTTTCCAGCGAACGTCCTTCTCCGGAGGTGGTACAAACAGATGGTCCGGTAACTTCATACTTGATGGTGAAAAGTGATTCTTTATGCTGGAATAATCCCGGAGACCTGCAAGCATAGAACAAACTTAAAGCTTCAGTTGATAACAGGCTACTAGAGGAATCTCAAAATGTTAGTGAGACCCAGATTACGGTGAAGATATACATAAAAGTCTGATGTGTTCCTTCATATCATTTTCTCCACCTATTCAGTAACAAACTATTTCTAAAAACTTTATTATTCTATCTCCTTTGTGCATTTAACAGAAATTATATTATTACTTATTTCCTTTTAAGTAGGAGGGAAATAAGGCAATACACTAGGCTAAACCGACAATCAAGTGTTTTAAAATGTGGTTGCTATGCGACTGAAACTCGGGTTTCTTTGCATGACCAGGAGGAAAAAAAAAAGAAAGAAAAAGAATAGGAAAATGGAATCACAAATTCTCGTTTGAGAAACGTTTAATTATTTTAAAATTAAAACACATAAGTAATATCTCGGAGATGGTTAACTCCACAAAAAACTGTTTGATATAAATACGTGATTAACTCTACAAATATATATATATATATACATATATATATATATATATATATATATATACATATATATGTATATATATGACATAAATTGTGTGTTTTGACGAGATCTAAATGTTTAGAGCAGTAAGTTTTTGTTTATCTCTTATGGTTTATCAGTTGTATAAGTCATCCAGAATAAAGAGATCTTGAAAATGCACTACACACTTCATTTATAATGAACATATCCCGAACATATGGTATTTTAATCAAAACGGTTACAATCGTTTTTGAAAAAAATAAAAATTTAAAAAATAATCCATGTTGGGGTGGAGGATTTGCTTTAAAATCTTCGTGGGGCTTCTTGGGAGATCCAGATCTAAAATATAAAATTTAGTATTTAACTAACTTTTCGTTTTTGAGTTATGCTGCCCAATCTCTCACCAACTCCTCACACAAAGAACTTTTTCTAATACATTTTATTTATTCAGGTGGCCTCAAATAATGCAGTTCCGGCGAAATCTCGGTATCGAATTTTTAGGTGGAAGAGAATTACTTCTCTACCTAATATCTGCATTGTGCATACTAGTTAGAGAAAGTAAAGTAATCGGCTCTCGTAGGTAGTTCACAACATAGTGATTAAACAAAGCACATATCGTAAGCTCCTCACAGACAAAAAAATCTTATGTGATACATACAAATGACTTTCTCCAGCTCTTCTACAAGCAAACTTCTTATAAAAGATTATTCTTCTTTCTAAAGCATGCTAATCAAGTTGCATTAGTAGAATGCTTATTACTTAGTTTCTTTTAAGTAAAAGGGAACTAAATGCACTAGCCTAAAGCGATAGACAAATGCTTTAGAAACTGTCGTTATGAAATTTTCATTTCACTTCGCTTCTTTGTTTGAACAGGAGTACAACAAAAGAAAAATGGACAATTCCTGTGTGAAAAAGTATAAGTATTTAAAAATTGAAACCAATAACAAGGAATACCTTGGAAACGGTCAACTCAACAATAAAAATACATGTGACATAAATCATGCGTTTTAATGATATCTATTTATTTGTGTATTACGGTTTACTAGTTATTCAAAGTTCAGAAAAAATTGTCCAGAAGCTATTCCCAAAGAATTCAAGATATAGATTTTATTTGTCATGTAAATATAATATACGGTATTTTAATCCAAATTTTACAGCCATTTTTGAGAAAAAAAATTAAAACATTTTCAATATAAAGGGTATTATGGGGTGGGGATTTTTTTGAAAAGTTTACTGTCGCATCCTTAGAAGATAACAAGCTTAAATACCAAGTTTCGAATTTAACGGTATTTTAGTTTTTGAGCTATGCTATCCACACACACACACACACACACACACACACACACACACACACACACACACACGGACCTTTTCTGAAATTCTGATTTGTTCCATTCACATGGCTTTCTCTACTTCTGTGTAAATATTTTTGTTAATAAGCTTATTCTTCTATTTACTTCATGCTAATCGAGAAAAAATTAGCAGAAATAGTCTCATTACTTGCTTCCTTGTTAGTAGAAGCGAAATATGGGAGTATCATAGGTTAAAGTGAACTCAAAAGCTGGTTACTAGGTGTATGAAGCTCCTTTGTTTGTATGGACACGAGTTGACATATTCCTGTATGAGAAACGTACATGTTTTTTAAACCTGAAACCAAAAACAAGGAATATCTAAAAAAACGATCAACTCCTTGAAAAAAAATTATATAACATAAATTGTGTGTTTTAATGTGCTCTACATTTTTTGTGTGGTACGTTTTTGTCCATTTCTTACGGTTTAGCAGTTATGCAAAATTTCGTAAAATTGATCCAGAATAAAGTAGTCTTCAGAGGTAATTCCCACAAAATTCAAGATATACATATTATTTGTCAGGTAAATATCTTTAATATACGATATTTTAATCAAAATCGTTAGAGGCAGTTTTGAGAAAATCAAAAATTTTGAAACAAGCTCCATGTAAAGGGTAGCAGGGAGTGGGGGGATTTTCTTGAAAATCTTCGTGCCGCATCCTTGGAAGATACCAAACTTAAATACCAAGTTTGGTATTTAACGGTCTTTTCATTTTTGAGCTATGCTGTCCACAGACACACAGGCACACACATACACACACAAGCACGCTCACACACACGGACCTTTCTCCAAAAATGTTTTTTTTTTTATTCAGGGAGACCCAAAACATGTATTTCCGGTAAAATCTCGGTATCGAATTTTTGGGTGCATTACAATACCTTCTCTATACACTATGTACATAGTACGTGAAGAGAAAGTAAAACTCTAATGTATTCCATTCACATGACTTTCTCTACATCGCTGTAACAAATTATTGTCAAACAGCTTATTCTTTTATATACTTTATGATGATCGAGATACGCATTAGCAGAAATAACTTCAATTACTTGCTTCCTTGCAAGTGGAAGTTAAATAAGGGAATACATTATACAAGAACAATAATCAAATATATTAAATTAATTTCAGGTTTTAAATATTTTAAACCTGAAACGAATAACAGGGAACGCCTCAGAGCCGGTCAGTTCCATGAAGAAAAACATATACGACTTAAATTGTGCGTTTTGACGAGATCTACATGTTTCGTGTAGCACGTTTTTGTTTATCTCTTGCGGCTAACTAGTTACTCAAAATTCAGCAAAAGTCATCCACAATAAAGTGGCCTTCACAGGTTATTCCCAGAAAATTCAAGATATATTATTTGTCACGTAAATATCTTTAACATACGATATTTTAATCAAAATCCTTACAGCTATTTTTAGAACATCAACATTTTCGAAAGTATTTCTTGTAAGGGGTAGTTGGAGGTGGGCCATTTTCTTGAAAATATCTGCGTCGCATATACCGAACTTAAATATCAAGTTTAGTATTTAACGTACTTTTCGTTTTTGAGCTATGCTGCCCACAGGCAGACACACTTACGGACCTTTTACTAAAAATGATTTTTTTAGGACTCAGGGGACCTAAAAACACATATTTCCGGTTAAATCACGGTATCGAATTTTTGGATGCAATACAATATTTTCTCTGTACACTATGTACTGTCTGTTCGGCAGTGTTTTAGTTAGTGGGTTGGGGCGCCCTTCCAAGCAGGTAGGGGTTTAGCAATTGGAAGGAGGTAGTTTTCTTAGTCTGAAGCAAGCGAGGAGTAAAGGCGTGTGACAGAGTGGAAGAAGGAAGCACTGTTGCCGATAACATGTGTGTTCAATGTGTACAATTTGAGGATTGTGTGCCCTTCGGTAGTCATTAGAATCTGAGTAAAATTTTGCAGCACTATTGAGTATTTTGTTTGTACACGGTACGAGTTCAACATACGTGTACCCCTCCCACAGGTTAAAGCGTTACTTGAGCGATAAGCCACCCCAACCCACTAGCTATAACACCGCTGAACAGACTGTATATAGCACCTACGTGTAGAGAAAGTAAAAATCTAACAATTGAGGACAGAAGAAAAAAAATCTGATGTGATCTATTCACATGCCTTTCTCTACATCTCTGCAACAAATTATTGTTAAAAAGCTAATGCTTCTATTTACTTCATGCTAATCGAGAAAAAATTAACAGAAATAGTCTTATTACTTGCTTCCTTGTAAGTAGAAGCGAAATAAGGGAGTACAATAGGTTAAAGTGATAGTCAAAAGCTGGTTGCTATGTGACTGAAGTTCTTTTGTTTGTATGGATAGGAGTTGACAAATTCCCGTGTGAGAAAAGTATGTTTTTTAAAGCTGAAATCAAAAACAGGGAATATCTAAAAAACGACCAACTACACGAAAAAAAATTATATGACATAGTTAATGTGTTTTAATGTGCTCTACATTTTTTGTGTTGTAAGTTTTTGTTCATCTCTTACGGTTTAGCAGTAATGCAAAATTCCGTAAAATTCACCGAAAATAAAAGTCTTCAGAGCCTATTCTCAGAAAATGCAAGATATACACATTATTTGTCAGGTAAATATCTTTAATATACGATATTTTAATCAAAATCGTCAGAGCCATTTTTGAGAAAATCAAAATTTTCGAAAAAAGTTCCATGTAAAGAGTAGTTGGAGATGGGGGGATTTTCTTGAAAATCTTCGAGATACATCCTTGCAAGAGTTTGGTATTTAACGGTTTTTTCGCTTTTGAGCTATGCTGTCCACAGACACACACAGGCACACACACAAGCACACGGACCTTTTTCCAGAAAAGTTTTTTTTTCTTTTTTTGGATTCAGGGAGACCCAAAGCATGTATTTCCAGTGAAATATTGGTATCGAATTTTTGAGTGCAATACAATACCTTTTCTATACACTTTGTACATAGTACGTGTAGAAAAAGTAATTAATTTCATGAGAGAATACTACTTACCTGTAAAGAGGTCATATGGTCCACGCTTGGAGATTACCTTCTTGAGCAAGGCCTCTATTGAACCCGGTTCCCCGTGCACGATGTATGTGGTAGGAGGAAGTCCGCATCCTCTTGGTTGAACCAGCCTCCTCTTCTGACATCCATCCCAAAGGAAAGGCGGTACTTTAGTTCCCCAAGCTTTTATCTTCCCGGACTTCTCTGGGATGCCATACGTCCCTGAAGACACAATCCGCTGAGTAAATTACTTAACATTGTCACTTAAGGACATATATGACTGAAAGTTTGAAAATTATACCACAGATGTAATATAATGCAAATAAGTTGCAGTGTAAATTTCTCCATTTTGCTCTAATGGTTTGGA
This sequence comes from Hymenopus coronatus, assembly GCA_030762935.1. Classification (NCBI taxonomy): domain Eukaryota; kingdom Metazoa; phylum Arthropoda; class Insecta; order Mantodea; family Hymenopodidae; genus Hymenopus; species Hymenopus coronatus. The sequence goes on from CM060898.1 coordinate 25,363,694, forward strand.
AATTATGGTCAAATTCGTTTATGTTTTTGTCACGGCACTAAAACAGTTCCTTGCGACAAAAAATTTAAAATTTTGGTCTAATATTTTAACCCTTCTTTCACAATAGATCTACGTTTTGAAATTGGCCTAGGTTTCTCTGTATCTCCCTAGTTTAGGCTACAAAAACTTTTAAAGTTATGAATGGTTTTTTTTTTGTCGTAAGAATATAATTTCTATGTTTGAAAATTGAAACATCTGACAGTAAAACCCAGGGAAATTGTTATTTATTGTTCCTCTGTGGACATGTACAGTAACTTTTATTTGCGCAAGGAGCATTTTACAGAAAGAGAAATGTTGAAAATATCAATAATGAGAAAACAAGGAAAGATTTAAATGCATAACTCACATTAAAATCCATCAGGTTGATAGGTGGGTCTCTCAGCTTTCTTTTTGCTCTCCTCTGCTTTTTCTGTCCTTTTCTTCCTGCATTACTGTTTTTCTTCTCCACAACTTTGCTTTTTACTTTGTAAGATGTGAATGACGTCTCGAACTGATTTTTTTTTTTTTTTTTTTTTTTGCCTTGTCCAGTGCAATTTCACCTATAATGCTTTAAGGCATTTAAAAGTGGCTCCTGGTGGCCAATTATACCTTTTTATATTCAGGAGTGTTTAAATTACTTTATGGAATTAAAATAAAAGAGGAGTTTTGTGATTTTTCAGGAAATTTCAGTCATACATACTCTTAAAGCTGAGCAGATATTGTGGAAGCAGAAATATTCAATCACAGGTTTTCTATCAGTTTATGCTTCTCGAATTAAGCTTAGAGGGCGACAACCAGGGGAGGGCACCTCACCACTTCTGTAAGATCATTTGCGGGTCCCACCAACACCGCCTAAAGAAAAAGCCATGTAATACGCTGTATATAACACCTTTGAGCTTTTAGGGATCCGTCAAAGCAGTACTGAATGCAAAAGTTATGTTTTATACCTATACACGGTACATTTAATGTAATTGTTTCAGAACTTCGCGTAAAAATCCTTAGTATGGCTTCCGAAGGAAGAGCTACTAGAAGAATCTCGCATGTGTAGCTTCCAAAGCCTCCGGTTACTGGCGCACCGCATTTCCTGTTGTTACGCATTCCAAGGTCTTCAACTTCGTCGACTTGCACATCAACGCGAAGTGAAATGGAGTTTTATTTATGGACCCTCTTTAACTGTGGTTTTCAGCGCCCCATTCTATATCGGACATGAAAGACCGCTTTAATTTTGCTCAGAGGCCTTTTATCTACGACACGCGCCAGTAACCGGAGGCTTTGGAAGCTACACACGCGAGATTCTTCTAGTAGCTCTGGCTTCTACAATTTTTCACAATGTTCTGTGACATCATTTTCTGACTATAAAAGGAGGAAAAATTGCAAGCCAGGTGTGTGTGGTGAGTCATGAGCAGAGCCAGGAAGTTCGTACCGATTTTCTTATGCGGAGTAAGAGCGGCCAGGGTTGGCAATACCATACGGCGCTACTTGCGTGAGAAAAGGTCAACATAGAGTGCAACCCATTACTGCAAAACAGCTATCACTGCATAACACAGAACCACATTGGTAGGAAGGAAGGCTTTCGAATAACACTTTTCTGCTGCTCAAATGTGAGCAAAATTAATTTGTTTTACAATCATTGTAAGTTTTCTAGGAGTGCGCTTATTCCTGTACTTATTCAGAAGCCGACGGCAGTTCTAGTAAGCAAACTGTCAAACGTCTAATAACAGAACAGCTTCACAGAAACATCATATTGATTGCAAATTAGTTCAGAAAGCTACCCACAACTATCACACTGTTAAAGTCCAGAGGTATGGAGCTGAACTGAATCTTTGCAGTATGTAGAACTGTCAAGACGGATCTACTAATCCACGAGCATCCTACCTGAAATAAAAATGAAAATGAAAAGTGTAAATGAAAAGAATACAGGGTTCAGTGAGATGTATCGCATACAAGCTGCACTTTTAGATCCCAACAAACGCTACTTGCTTGGTGATACTGAAACATCATGCGAAGTGGAACACACTTTTTCGCATTACAAATCTCGTTTGTTGGAACGCAGAATTAGGTTTTCATTTGAAAGGCTTCAGAAGTACATATAATTTTCAGTGATACGGCTGCAGATGAGTAAAGATTTAGTTTAATTCCTGCTTTCCTTTTTACCCGGTAAGAGCCTGAAGATATTTAAGAAATTAATTTTATTATTTGGATATTATTTTACATTCAATCAGTGACAATCACCGTTTACTTGTCAACAGGTTTGTTTACCTCTGCCCCCTGCGTTCTTATCAATGACTTGTTTTGATACAGCGAGATGGTCGGTCGCAACCTATAAGCGGAACGGCGAACATACGAACTTCCTATTATCTGTCTCAAGTTAGTTCAGTCCTGATGTCAACACGTGGGAGGGAAGAGAGAGAGAGAAAGAGAGAGAGAGAGAGAGAGAGAGAGAGAGAGAGAGCGATACTGAAGCAAAAGAGCGTTAGGCTGTTGACTGGTTCAGGGAAGGTAATGGGTGTTAACTTTTACGTGGATGCATATTGTAACAGCCTCCTAAAAGTACAGTACTGTAATAGTTTTCAGATCTCTGCTCTGCGCGAGTTAGTTTCGGAGAGAAAAGTATGCAATGCTTCGATTCTATTAAAGGTAATAGTCCGACATTTTATCCATATCCAACACATACCAAGCAGATGGCTCTGGGTTCGTGAATTCTGAAAGGAATATTTACAACAGAGTTACACATTCTATAAAAAACATATAGATTAGACAGAAGATCGGCGAAATTATATATTGATTTTATTAACTTATTACTGTTAAATAAAATGCAGCTAACTTATATTACTAAAGAACATTGATATTATATACACAATAAGTTACAAGCCTGTACCAGACAGCTCTCTTAAACAACCGGTAATTCTCGAGGTGAATGCTGATTAAGCTGTTATTGTTTATAGTGCAGGGTCGCCTCTGATAATGTGTTATTTAAGACTGTATTTCCCGTACATCTCGCATGCCTCACAAGCCCAGGGGACTTGCTATATGCAGTTTAAAAGCAGTAAGCTTTTGATCAAGGATGATTAGCCGTAATAAAATACAACCGAGGCAAGCCTTTAAAAAGTGTCGAGAGGCGAATGGTCGCGCATTGTTTCGCGGTGCTTAAAGAAAGAAACGCCGAATCGGCCATAAAGAATATCTAAAAAGAAACGGGTGATCTCCTTGGCGTTTCTGCATTTAGTGTGCATAGTGTTAGGATGGAACACTAAGCATCCGGAAGCTAAGAACACCGGGAAAATCGCGTAAATATAAAAAACGTTCGGAGAAATATTTTTGCGAAAAGTGCTATTCGCGGTAAAGTTTATGATTGCTTTTTCAGAAATGAACTATCGACTCTAAATACAATTTTGCATGCAGTGCATTCTCACACAGAATTGCCACATTTCTCAAAGTACTCTCCACAGGTTGCTGACCTGGACCGTCATTAACGTACTCCACCTCATAGGCCGGTTAGGTAACAGAAAACTATCATGTTTCAATATAAACCTCATGCTCTGTACGCATCGAAGCGTCAAGAGAAGTGTTTGTAGCAGTGAATCAGACAGTTTGTAACCAAATTTTGAGCCAATAAACACATTTGTTACATTATTTATGACACAGTAAGTCGCCATTGTCTCATGTCATCCCAAGATAATTTGAGATTTCCTTGGGTTTACAGGGAAAATCTCGAGTTAGCTGGGAAATTTAATGTCATGTCGGCATGTTTTCATGATAGCTGAGTAGCTAGAGCAAGGGGGTGTAAACCAGGAGATACGTGACTCAGCCTCCGGTTATGACATTTAATTTTCAGTCTGACTTTACTTCTCTATCTCCTGTCCTACACACGGCTAGTGTGGAAGAAACAGTTAATTAACAGCTTCTTAAAGTTCTGGTAGTATGATTTGAAAAGTTAAAAAGCGATAATGAATACAATACCTAAATTAAATAATAAAATAGAGGTTACGTTACCTGGGGCAGGAATGCTGTTCTGTTGTGTCGACGGTTTGAAGAAGCGCCCGACAGTTCCTAGGCCAATGTTAGGTCTGATAGAATTACGTCTAAATTCCAAAAGGTCCAGGAATGTAGGCAAGTTCTGGACGGCAGGACCTCCACATTGCTTATCCAGGATTCTCTGCCGAAGAATGTGAGGTGCTTTCCCTCCTGCGAAAACAGAATATACATAGTAGGAGACAATAACTACACATATTTGTAACAGCGTTTGAGTACGATGTGATGATACAGTATTTCCATTTTTTTTTTTCGTTATTTTCTAAAGGCATGTTCATGCGGAAAATTTTAACGATGTGTTTAGGATGGCTTTTATTTCCAATCTCAGACTTTGGCGATTGTTTACGTAACAGGTCATACGGTTGACCCTCCTCTGTATGATGTTAGGGAAGAATATAAATCGTTCTGAAGTTTCAACCTATGTAACCAATGCTTTTGATTTCATACAACATTATCTAATAAGGATTCACAATTAATTCAAGGTTCAATTTAAAAATAATGAATACAATGATATACTTTATTTAAATTTGGTTTTATTGAAAAAATATATAAGTCAAAACAGCACGGAAGCATTTGCATTCCATTCTTTAAATCACGAAATCACCCTATTGCTTTTACAAAGGTAAAAAATTAAAATTAAACCTCGATAGTTAAAAAAAAAAAATGCTTCAAATCGGGAATTAAGAGAACTTTTGTCACAGATCCTTTGATATACTGTAATTAACATTCGTCTTTTGGGAAAGATGACTATTTAGAAATCGCCGATGATAATAGTCCCTTGCAGCGTTGGCAGATTCCCCTGTTGCGACATAAAGTAAATTAATATCAGCCAATTCAACAAATGTAAAGCCATTCACTGAGCACAGACAATTTTGCAACTGAATCAATTTCTCATCCCTCACTGTGATTCACGTGAATGCAGATCGGAGGTGTGCGAGTTGTACTAAACACAGAAGTTGGCCGTTATTAACTATGTAAACACAAGCGAGACAGAACGCAGGGCCGTTCAAAACACATTAGACCCTGAAATTTGTGCTTCATGTATGACAATGCTATTAGCGGACAAAATTAGATACACTTATGTGTTATACAAAAAGATCAAGCTATTTGTACTTACGCACCTCATAACCTAACTCCTGCGTCCTCGTAAGTCTTAAGAATATATCACTGTAGTTAAGGTTAATTATTATTATAATTATACAGCTACACATGAAACATTTTTAACTTCCAAAACCTCCTTCAAAGCATTTGAAACAAACATTGCAGAAAGATCCTGAGTAAGTTTTATTTCTCTACCAACCTTCAAAGTACATAGTAGTGAGAGAAGATAGAGGCATTTTGTTAAACATCTTCGTGCTACATTGCAGTTCACACACAGGCATTTTTCTAGAACTACTTTTTGGATTCAGGGTATCTCAAAACGTATATTTCCGCTGAAATCTCGACATCTCCTTCCCGACTACTATGTATGTAGTAGTGAAAGTATAAAGAAGAGCTAACTACAGGAAAACTACATATAGAACTTTTTAAAGAATATAATTTACATAGTTGCTTCTTGGCAGCATTCCCATTCATATTTTTATATTTTACCTAAGCATGCGAGCGAAGCGAGCGTGCGCTGTTAGGTTTAGTTTGTGTGTGTTTTCGTGTAATTTTTCGTGCAATTACTTTGGTTTATGTGAATTCAATAGAAAAAATCTGACGTGTTCCATTCACATGACTTTCTCTACATATCTGCAACAAATTATTGTTAAAAAGCTTAGGCTTCTATTTACTTAATGCTAATTCAGAAAACATTAGCATTATTATTTGCTTTCTTGTAAGTAGGAGCGAAATAAGGGGGTACCATTAAGTTAAAGTCATAGTCAAAAGCTGGTTGCTATGTTACTGAAGTTCCTTTGTTTGTATGGATAGGAGTTAACAAATTCCTGTACGAGAACATTATAAGTTTTTCAAAGCTGAAACTAAAAACAAGGAATATCTTAAAAAGATCAACTCCACGAAAAAAATGTATACAACATAAATTGTGTGTTTTAATGTGCTCTACATTTTCTGTGTGGTAAGTTTTTATCCATCTCTTACGGTTTAGCAGTCATACAAAAATCCGTAAAATTCATCCAGAATAACGTAGTCTTCAGAGGCCATCCCAGATCATTCAAAATATACATTTTATTTGTTAAGTAAATATCTTAAATATACGAGACTTTAATCAAAATCGTTAGAGCCATTTTTAAGAAAATCAAAATTTTCGAAATTTTTTCCATGTAAAGGGTAGTTTGGGTGGGGGATTTTTTTGAAAATCTTCGTTTGGTTTTTAACGGTCTTTTCATTTTTGAGCTATGCTGCCCACAGATACACACAGACAGACATACAGATACACAGACATTCGGACACACACACGGACATTTTTCTAAAAATGCTTCTTTTGGATTCAGGGGGTCTCAAAATATATATATCCGGTGGAATCTCGGTAGCAAATTTTTGGGTGTAATACAATAACTTCTCTATACACTATGTACATAGTACGTATAGAGAAAGTAAAAAAGTTTAATCTTGTGCCTCATAAATTCTTGAAAAAATATGGATTGGTATTATTGTTTGTTGGTGCGTAGAATTGCCAAAACGGAGTATATCTTTTACATTTTGCGGCCAATTTTCTGTATAAGAAATTTTCTTAATTTAGGAAGGTGGGTGGGCCGGAAAATGCAGCCTAGGAGTGAGCTCTCTATGCCGCAAGGCACAGCTAAAGGATGTTTTTATTAGAAGCGGAGAGAAGCAGTTGCGGCCATAGGATCTGTGAAGCTAAACCCCAATTATCCAAACGCCAATCTAACGGAGTTCATTCCCACTATATATTGAAAGTTGCCTTCGCACATGTGCGATAGCGACATAACAGTATGCTTTTCTTCCCCACCACGCATGTTTTCGTACTTTTTGACATTTAAGAACGTGTTTTTTTCAGGATGGATGTGGAGGTTTGGTTCAAGTCACAAGGATAACATCCTGACATCTTGATACTCTGTAGTGGATAATAAGGCTTGGTCTAGTTTTTAAATGCCTTATATTAACTAATGCAAGACAGTATACAGCGCTGATTGTCAAGAAGTTAATGATGGCCATGCGTCATTAGGGAGCATTTTCAATGCTACTGTTTGTTGCCCTGCAAATATCAAATCAATTACCTAAATTTTCCGAGAAGCGCTTTGTTTGCATTTGGCGTTTCCATCTCACGTCAGAAAGATGGTACTTCAGGATATCTCTTGGGCTGTAGCTACCTACAGGAGCGCCATTTCCTTCTCGTACTCCTAAATCGGGATGTAATCCAAGCGTCAAGAACCTGAGAGATGAAACTCCAAATGGCGCACGATCAAAATTTGTAATGCGTCCACACATTTTTATCTTGGATTAACTTCATTTAGAACACAAATAAAGGTATTGCTGCTATTGGTTTAGTTTATTGGGTAAACATATAGGGTAACTGCGTTAGCGATGGTTTACGAAAAAACAAAACAATAAAGAAAACAAAAACACAGAAAACAGAACATCAAACTTTTCCCTCAATGTAGGCAACTTTTAAGTTTTTGCAATGATAATTACCACGTTTCCATGAGGAATTAAAATCGATTTGGCTCACATTCCCGATTGAATACTGCATGGAAACGCGGATTCAGATCGATTTAAATTAAGGGTCTGATCCTCTTAGAAATTGGGATCAGAACGGAAATCGGATACACCTATGTATTCAAATCATACTGAATACTCCAAAGGTAGTATATTCTTTCGCGCTCTTTGCAACACACAGAACACTCGTCATTTTTTCTTAAATAAACGTGCCATAATAGGTTTAGTAAAACACACAACAGAAGCATTTATACGGTTTCCATAATCTCGCAATTTATTCTTCTCAAAAATATTCACCAACCTCAAAACCTGGTTATAATATACAGAACTATATCGAAAACAGGTTCGCCAACGTAAATCCAAGTCAAAGAACATAAAAGCTTGAATTATTTATTTTTGAACCTTGCGTATTGAAAATGATATCAACTCGTATTGATTTAACACTTAAACGCGGTCATATTCAGATGGAATTTCACTCAAATCGATTTTAATTCCTCGATAAAAACGTAGTAAATGTTAATATATCACCTTGCAAACAAAGCTAAATGACAAACGCTATCCTTGCAATCTGTGGAAAGTAAGCAGTGACTCTGGGCGTAGTAGTATAGTAGATTACCACAGGCAAAAAAGACGTCGTCTTGAAAAATCGGCTACTATAGTTGAATTGTTTTATTTATGGACGCTCTTTAACTGCTGCAGTTCTTAGTGTTCTATTCCATATTGGGCATGTAAGACCGCTTAATTTTGCTTAGAGGCCTCTCTATCAGGCTTAAGGTTCTTTTACGTCCCGTAAGTCAACGACACGAAACCAACGACTTTACTTCCTTTCCCAAGGAAGCCATGCTAAGGATTTTTACGCCCGACAAAATTTATCGCCCTCCGTCGGGTGTGTACCCGCGACCTTGAGAACCAGAGGAGCACTTTATAGTATACAAGTGGAGTGTTGGTTATATGTTTGTAAAAGAAACAGTAAAACCAGTAAACCAGTAATCAGTAAAACCTACGGGGGGAAATGTAAATAGGGATACAGTACCGGAGTCCTGATCAGACTCCGTTATTGTTTTTGTAAAAAAAGTACAACGCCTGCGCTGGCGAGTGTAAGGGGAAATCGTTTGATAGGAAATAACCTAAAAGGTGCAGGAACGTAGATGACAAGAAACATGAGCATAAGCCAATTAGGAACAGCAATGCACGTCTTTGTAGCGGAAGTTATCGCCTCAGACTCTGCTAAGGGATTCTTTAACACCTAAAAATAACTGCAACAAGGGAATTTATGCAGTCATGTTTTCCTTAGTTACTAAAGCTGTGAAACTGCAGCACCTCTGGAATGGAATCCAAACACTTGTTGAAGAAGAACATTTACGTTTCCATGGGGAATTGAAATCGATTTTAGTACACTTATCGCATTGAATACCCCATGGAAACGTATTGAATCTTGGATCCAATCCTCTTGAAAAGTGGGATTGGAATGAAATTGGATCGAAATATGGAAACACTTCTGTATTCAAATCATTTTGGATACGGTAAAGAAACTCTTCTTCTGCTATACTCGTTGCATGCCTATCATTTGTTAAAATATTTTTTTAAATTGCTCTGTGGTAGATTATAACAGAGCCACTTATATGGTTGCTATAATTTGCAATGCACTCTCAAATATAATTATTTAACATCAAAATCTGCAAGTAATAAACTTATATTTGTTATGTATGTAACAGGTTCGCCAAAGCAATTAAAAGTTGACGAACATGAATGGACGAATACAATTATTACTATCGGAGTTCATATATTCAAAACGACCTCAATTCGTATTGAATTTAACACGTGAAACGCGGATCGTATTGAGATGCAATTGGACTCAAATCGATTTCAATTCTCCATGGAAACGTAGTAATTATGCGGTTATGGTTGCCTACCAAATGATATCAGGTTAGCTAAAATAGGTAAGGTTTTATGCACATATGAAAATAGAACAAATTGTTTAAACTATAAGTCAGTTTTATTAATAATAAATAATATTAACAATAATAAAGAATATTTTGCTTGTTAACGGCGCTGTCAATTGACAGGATCATATCAGCCTCGCCGGTGTGCGGGAATTTCGTCCCACAGGAGCTCTTTTTATATGCCAGTATATATACTGACATGGGGCTGTACTTTTAAGCACACTTAAAAGCCATCGGTCTGGGCCGGGTTTGAACCCACGATTTTGAGATCAGTAAGTCAGCGTCTAACCCAATGAGCTATCCAGAACGAAATAAAAAGGGTGCAAGGTTTTACTCTCTCTCTCTGTACTTAATACATAGGTAGAGAAGGTATTGTATTCCACCCAAAAATTCGATAGTAAGATCTCACTGTATACATACATTTTAGGGTCACAAGCATAAAAAAGAAGTTTTAGAAAAAGGTGTGTGTGTGTGTGTGTGTGTGTCTGAACAAAAATGAAAACTCGGTTAAATACCAAACTTGATAATTAAGTTCTGCATGTTCCAAGGATGTGATACGAAGATTTTCAAGAAAATCTTTTCGAACTTTTTTATTTTTTAAAAAATGGCTGTAACGATTTTGATTAAAAAATGTAGAATTTGTAAAAAGAATGCAATTTATGTGGTGTACATCTTTTTGGAGCTATTTCCAAAATTTCCTTGTTATTGGTTTTAATTTTAAAACTTGTGTGTTGCCAAAATTATATTTTGACAAGCCATACAATATAGTTTTAGAACGGAGTTGGACCAAGAGGCAATGTCTTGAATCTAGTACACATGACTCCAAAATGGACAATGGATCTGGATCTGGGATACATGATGAGGCATCAGTAAAATATTTATTTTGCTCTTGTTTGCAATATCATTTTATTTTAAGCTGAAGTTTATGCAATTAAAACCTGTGCCAGAGAGAATCTGAAAAGGGCTACAGAGGAAGTGATGTTTAGATCTTCCCTGACAGTCAGACTGTGTTAAAACCAACTGCAAATTATCAGATAACAATCAAGTTACTTGAAATTGTCTAACAAACCTTATGGCAAAACAAAACAAGGTTAAACTTGGGTGGGTGCCTGGATATAAGGGAACTTTAAGAAATGAAAAAGTAGATATCAAAGGGAGATACTCATTTACTGGACCTGAACCAGTTTTTGGCATATATTTAAACTTTATTCAAAGAATCGTTGCTGATTAATCACAACCACAAACTATGATGGGTTCAAACAGAGGGATGCAAGTATAGTAAGAGAATATGGGCAATATTTGCTTATCACTCACTGGAGAAGTACTGAATCTCAATAGGTCTGAAATGAACCATAACTGGGCTCTTAAGAGGACATTGTATGTTATGAAAACACCTACATATGAGGGCTGGAAAAAAATAAGTGACAATATAAATCTTTCATGAACAATTTATTGTAGAATAATGAGATGTCCACAGGCCAGCAGCATGTTGCACCTGTTGTCAGAAATGGGGAACTTGCAGGATACCTGCAGATTGATTAATGTCTGCAAGAGTATGGCATTTCTGGTGCAGAACTGCATCCCTTGCAGTGGTTCTTTCATCTTAGGGAACAGCTGAAATCACACTGACTCATGTCTGGTAAATAGGGTGGGTGCTCTAGAACCTATCTTCATTGTACAAATGGGTTCCTCAAGGCAACTGCATTGTGACAACTGGCATTGTGCTGCAAAATAATGGATGGACACCTGACTCAAAAGTTGGGTTGATAGCCAATTCCCTGGAAGTCCAGCTTCTGTCCAGATGCAGCAAAGATTGAATCAATTCAATGACTTGGTTTTGGACCCCATGTTTACCTCTACCTGCTTCCTGATGTAGACTTTCACATTCTGCACAGAAAGCTGTATTTAAAGTGCCACAGTCCAATACAGCAATGTCGCATTCTCGCATACTTCATGTAGTCCAGAGTGACATTCTCTGGCATTTTTTCCACAGGACACTTGATCTTTATCCACATTGTTCTACCTTGGAAAATATACCTTTTAGGGCAGTGTGATTTGACAACATACATTCAACACACGCCACTCCTATCGCTGCAACACACTTTCTCTCCTTGTATTTTATTTGTTTGGCATGTTAAATTTATATAAAATCCATTTTGGGTTCTAAAGTTACGAATACACAGAACAGCCAGTGATATAAAGAGAGGGTTTGTAGCATAAACATGCACACATTGAGATATAATCTGTTCAAAAAGTAGTTCATTACAGGTATTGCCATTATATGCATTGTTCTAATTCATTAAATAATACAATAGAAGAATTATTTCATAATATGATTAGTAAATAAAAATGCCTATTACTTTTAAGATAAAAGTATAAGCTTGATACAAAAAACTAAGGATAATAACATGCAGAGCTTGAAAACACAATGAAACTCACTCAGAATTCACAACATACATCTTTACTGTATCGAAAGAAAAGGTCCTCCTCCTGTCACTTAAAATATGTTTGGATCATCCACAAGTTTGTTCAGCGTCGAATGCCTACCCTTCCATATTTTCAACATTTTTCAATCTGCATTCTCCTTCAGTGTTCACTGGCTTATCTACTAACAAGAACTGAACAGGCCAGGCAGTGAGCAATACTAGATAGTACAATACATTTTGAAACAGGCTGTAGAGACATACCTACTCCATCATGTCATAGTTATACTCCATATGCACTATACCTCAATATGACAATTTCATGACCCCAGGCAGAGCCCTACTTATAAGCCACTTATATGCATTCCCTTCCTGGGAGAAAAGCAAGCAGATGTTACAAACTGTGATATAGCCTATTATCAGTGAGGCTTGTTAAGTAGTTATAAATTCAGATCTTAATTAGTCTATATTAATAATATACAGAGGTTCTGCAGTTTTGTTGCTCAGAAAAAAGACTATCACAAAACGGTTTTATCTTCTCTCTATACAGAATGTTTGGAATATGTTTTAACTTGAAATACTGATATCACATCATTGCTGCAGGAAATATGCCATTCCTATTATTGAAATGCATGGCAGAATGAGCCAATTATGCATGAAATTGAATACGATAAGAATGTGTTTATAATGGTTGGATTGCACAAACAATGTGAAACATGAAGAAATGCTTTTTCCTAAATTAATTTCAGGATTGACTTCAAAATAAAATATTTGTAAGCATTTTCAATTAAGATATACTTAATAACACTAACTTTCAATACACTGTATCAGTATGTATGTAGGGTAAAGAAGCCTCAAATGAAGTGGAAATTCTGACATGAGTGTGAAGTGAAAAATAACATTTAGTGGACAGAAAAAGATTCTCAGTGTTTTGAAAAAAATTGACTTCATGGTTTTCATATTTTTGACAACTTATTTTGGGAGAATGTTCTTAATTTTATGCCTCTAATTTTGTAGTTCACACACCTAAAAAAAAAAAAGCAAAAAAAAAAAAAAAAAAAAAAAAAAAAAAAAACACCATATTTAATTTCTGAAGAAAAATAGTAAACATTTTTAATACCAAAGGGTAATGAACATTCTGGTTTATCACTGCGGTGAAGGGGCAGTATAGAAAAACTAATGTCATTACAAAAAAACAACTACTTTGATTGATGAAAGCAATGGGTTTAGGAAATCCATGAAGAAAAGTTTGAATATGTAAAACATATAATCAGAAGTTAAGGTACTTTAAATTTCTGACAAGTTAATTTTTACTTTCTCTGGCACATATGTACATACAATGTATATAGTAGCTAGAGAAGGGAGATATTGTATTCTACCCAAAAATTGATGTAGAGATTTCACAGGAAATAGATGTTATGAGGTCCCTGAATCCAAAAAAAAGCAATTTTATAAAAGATCCATGCATGTGTGTCTAGACAGCATAGCTCAAAAACAAGAGACCATTAAATGCCAAACTTGGTATTTATATTTAGTATCTTCCAAGGATGCAACAAGAAGATTTTCAAGAAAATCCCCCCCCTTCACAAACTACCCTTTACATGGAAATTTTTTTTAAAGTTTAGTTTTTCTCAAAAATGGCTCTAATGACTTTGATCAAAATATTATATAATGAAGATACTCCCAAATAAAATGTACATCTTGAATTTTCTAGAAATAACTCTGAAGACTTCTTTATTCTGCATGAAGTTTGCATAACTGGTAAACTGTAAGTGACACAAAAACTTAAATACACAAAAAACGTAGATCTTGTTAAAACATGTGATTCATGTCATGTATATGTTTTTTATGTAGAGCTGTCCAGTTCTTGTCATTGGTTTCAGTTTTAAATTAGGTAAATTTTCTGAAATGGGAAGTCACCTTTCATTTCATTTCTCTTGTTTTACTGCTGACCATGCAAAGCAAAGCAAGTTTTAATTGTTTCACATAGCTGATTGCTTTGGTTTAGTGTTATTTCCTTTCAGCTTATAAGGAAGCAAGTAATAAGACTGATTCAGAGAATGTTTACCTCGATTAGCATGATGCAGATAAAAGAATAATCTTTTGTAAGAATAGTTTGTGTGTGGAGCAGCTAGATAAAGTCACTGAATGGAACACATCCGATTTTTTAACAGGCTATTAGAAACTGAATTCACCAACTAATGGATTGATTTACAATGATAGATAGGATGGAAGGAGAGCTTGTGGGGATGTGATTATATTAAGAATGGAATAAGTGTCATTTAGCAGTTTAATAATAGTTTTAACAAGTTCTGTGTAATATCTTTTTTAAATAGTTTGTACATTGTTTAGGCCATAATAAAAATTACATGCGTTGTTTATGCTCAAAATGCATGCTATATATTGGTGTATATAACAAATTGCATAAAAAGCTTGTAATATTATTTTTGCAATATTTATTTTATATTTGGTTTATTCTTAAATATTTCAAATGAAATATGTTCAATAAACAAATAACTAAATCTGCAATTTTCTCTTCTGTGAAATTACATTCAGCATAAAGTTTGAATAAATACATTCATACTCTTTACTGATCTATATATTATAATAAATTAATTCAAACTAAGAGCATTAATACATATTTTTATCATGGCAACTCTTCATTTTTAATATTATATAGAGAGAAAGAAACTTTACACTTTATTTTCCAGTAGACATATGAACCTGAAGGTATTTGTTTTGATATTTATTGTAAATTTATGCACGAAAACAACAGATAATTCTAGTTGGCCCTCAAACTTCCCGAGTCGAAACAAACAATTTTCTTTCACATATAGTCTAGCATATTTTTTTGTGTTTATTTTTGTTCTGTTTCTTATTAATACTTTCTTGGAAGTAGTAATGTCGTAAGAGAATAAGACTGAATGTTTTGAAAATCATTATAACCAAATCAGTCATTTGAAACTGAGTCCATGTGCTCTTTTCTTAAGGCAATGTGAAAATCCAACCCTCCAGTTTTCCTCTGTTTGTTTTGATGTTTCTACTATATACTCAAGACATAAAATATGTAGTGCACACAAAAGTTTAATGTCTCATGTTGAATCTTGTCAAGATATTAATTTTTTTATTCATAATTAATCACTTTTGATATGACATTATGAAATGCTCCTCAATACTTATATCACCCATGCTTTATATTGGCAATATTGCTATTAAAAAGTGTTCTTCTTAATAACACATTTTGTTAACAAAAACATCCTTTAATAATAGTACACTCAACTCTCAATAACTTGACATTCCATGTAGCTTGACGATTTCTTCAGATTATTTTTTATTATTAAACTTGACTGAAATAGTATCTATAATCCATATGTGGTATAAACTGTACAGGTGAAGTTTAATCAGTGTACATATTTGTGTTTATACTCCTGCATATAAATAGTCATGTGTGCTCCTGATCTGTTCAGGTATTTGGTATGGTATGATGTTTTCAGATTTTGTAATTTATTTATGAATCTAATTTAGTGCAATTTTTTTTTTTTTTTTGTGGAAGTATGACCTACCAAATTCTCAGTCACTAACAGAAGGGCTGACTTCTGATATCTGAGTCTGAACTGACATACTATTCTTATGAAATCCAAACATTACCACTAACAATATGTGTGGCACAACATTTGTTTGAAAGGGTTGAAGGTTTATCACTTTACCTAGTACTTATGTAGAAACTCAATGTTCAGTTATTTTTGGTTACAGTACAGTTTCACAGATTGCAAGCTTATTGTTAGTGTTGTGTTTGTACCAATGAAAATGTCAAACAAGAAGAAAAGACAAGTTAATATGACAATGGAAATTAAATTGGATGCATTAAAGAAACTAGATAAAGGGGAAGATATTAGTAAAATTGTCATGGGTTTAGGAGTTGGATGAACTACTATAATAAGGTGGAAAAGAAGAGCTCTGAAATCAAGTCTTGGTGTGTGTGAAAAGAGTGTGAACTGATACAAGTTTATGCATTAATGTAATGTGGTATATATTATATACTGAGTGGCCAAAAGTCATGAGAAGGCACTGTATGTGATGTTAATAACAAGTTGTTCTTCTGTGAGCCCTCAAAACGACAGAAATACATCGAGGCATCAATTCTACAAGGAGTTGGAATCATTCTGGAGGGATATGGACCCACAATTCTTCTGGTGTAGTTGGTGCTGGGATCATGGAGTACACACTAGCATCAACAGCATCCTATAAATGCTTGACTGGATTGAGATCGGGTGATCTAGAGGGCCAAACCATGGTCAGAAATTCACTGTAGTACTATCTGTCATATTGACCTATTAAAATATAGTATCTCCATCAGAGCACTCTACAGCAGGCCTGGCAGGCAAAGCTCAAAAGCTGTGAACTTACCCTCCCTCTTGTCCCTATTACTCTCTTTCAAGTCACGTAGAGCCAAAGAAACCGGTTCATTCTGGCATTAGCACCGTGGCAGCCTTATCAGTGTATGGTGGCTTACATGTGCAATATGAATGAACGGCTGGGTTCAAAACTGTGCATTTGATTACGTTGCAAGAGACAAATCATCCAAATCCTAAACAACTGCCACTGTTGCATATGTAACCTCTCTGCCAGGTGGAAAGAAAAAGAAGGGTCAATTGTAGGGGTAGAGCATTCGGGTGCTTATCTTACCAGCCCTGCTCTATAGCCAAAAAGGGATGCAGATGATCTGAAAGAATGTCCACATAACGTACACCTGTCATTGACCCTTGCAGCTGGACAATAGAACCTGATTGCGACCATGAAGCCATAGCCCAGACCACTTCCTGCCTGGACATAACCTTATTGACTAGCTTATCACCACACTCTCATGCATCCATCATCTTGATGCAACTGAAATCAGGTTTCATCAGACTATACCATATGCCGCCACTTCCATGCAGTCATCAAGCTGTGTCGAGGTGTCTGCAAAAGGATATGAATTGGTTACCGGCTGTTGAAGCCATGCGGTGCATGTACCTCCTTACAGTCCTGGTGGAAATGGACTCCCAATATTCAACTGATCTATCTCACAGTAGCCCTTCAAGCACCAGTATGGTTCTGCTGAGGCAACATGATGTTGTTCGTTTATCACTGTGGTCTTCTTGTGCAGCAGTTTATGTATGTAGAAACATTCTCTCTGTGATATTGAAAATCCACTCTAGAAAATGTTGACCTTGGAAACCTGAATACTCATATAATTCCAGATATGTTATGAACCATGCATCATGCATCGATTTTCATCCATGTTCAACATTGTCGTTAACTTGTAATGTGTTGTTATATTCACCACACAAGTGTCTAACAGACTGCTCAAATATCTCATCTACACACATGTCATACACCCAACTAGCTGCAACACTCGGGAGTCATATACTGCACATTTACTAATGGGACAACTGCTTGAAATGGGTTGGTATATGCCATGATACCATACCAGTACTTTACTGCATCAGCGAATTTCATACCAACACTTTTTATTTGAGAGAATTCATGCTGGTATGTTATTTGCCATAAATTATTAAACACAAAGTAATAAGAGAGGTCAGACGGTACTTGCATCTGCAGACGCATACTACTCCGTCAACAATGAAGTAATATCAACAAACCACCCTAATCGGTTGGTAGTTTGTAAATACCAAAGTTGTGTGGCCATGCAAAGAGACATTCAACCTTAAAGAATAGAAAATTATCTCAAGTGGATCTGTTATAATCTGATTGCCATGCCAATTTCAAAAGACGGTAGTTTAAAACTTAACTCATAAAAAAGATGAATACATTAGACAAATTTATAATCAAAAAGAGAAAAATTAATGGTGATATATGTATACCTGATATTGCAGTAGTTAGCGATAGTGCAGATAGTGCTAGCGTTTGTGTTTCTGAAACAACTGATTTAAATTCAGAACATTTTCCTACATATTGGAACCAAGTGCATTGGCTTTAGAAACTGAAAGAAAATGATTGCTTATGATTCACAATGAGAAAATAGGTTGCAGGGTGTGTCATGATGTGTGTCAGTGGTATGGCCTGATTGCATGTCTAGACGGTGGATGCGACCACCAAAGCATCACATTTTGCGATTTTCTGCAGATTATAAACAATCTGATGCAATAGGTATAACTAATTTTATAGTAAGAAATATACAGCGGTTATATATTTCCATTTCGAGCCCTGAATGAGACTTTTGGCCACTCAGTGTATTATGAATTGTGAATAAAATCCTGATATAACTATACTAATATTACCTGGATACTAATGATTTAACTATATTAATACTACTTGGATACTAAGTATTTACTTAATAATAGTAAATTGCCGTTAAGGAAGTGAGACGCACTGGTTAGTTAATAGGGTAAGCTCAAATCAGTTTGAGAATTTAATGACCTATCAGCATGTTGTCACAATTTTTTTTTTTTTTTTTTTTTGTAGTGTTTAATGCCCATTTTTACTACTTGTGGCACTGCAGGCAATGACACTGGTGATACAAGAAATGAAATTGGAGCACCGGTGGAATGCGATGGTGGAGGAAACTGGAGAACCTGGAGAAAACCTGCCCTTGTGCCGCTTTGTCCACCACATGTCCCTAGATGGCCTGCGATTGAACCCAGGCCATCTAGGTGAGAGGTAATTGGTCTAACCACTCGGTCATGGTGCAGCCATTGTCATAGTTATAGCAACTGCATGGATAGCGAGAACTGGTTCTCACAATCACTCCCAAATGTTTAATTTGGGCTTAGTATACAAATATGACAATTTTGTTGAAGGCATTTATTAATTTTAATTACTTTAAGAGGGAAAAATATGTGCATATATAATTGAACATTTCAGCTTTTTTAATTTGAGTTAAGGAAAACAATTTCAGTTTAACTAGTTCATATGTTACATTCTCTACCACAAACATTGTAGTTAGAGAAGTTATTGAATTTCACACAAAAGTTTGATACTGAGATTTCACTGGAAGTGCATGTTTTAGGACTACCTGAATCCAAAAGAGCATCTTTAGAAAAAGGTCTGTAGGTGTTTATGTGTGTGTCTGAACAGCGCAACCCAAAAGCGAAAACCAGGGTAAACTACAAACTTGATATTTAAGCTGACTATCTTCCACGTATGTGACTGAACATTTTCAAGAAAATGGTTCTAATGCAACTATCCTTTGGAAAATTTTGGTTTTCATAAAATTGGTTCTAAAATTTTAATTAAAATACCATATGTTTAAGTGTTTTAAGATATTTTCATTTTATATAAAATGTATGGGCTTAACCAGTTACAAGCTATTCCCTGATATTGGTTTCAATTTTAAGATACTTCTACTCTTTTCAAATGGAAGTCATTATTAATTTTTCTTTCTCCTGCTAAAGTAAAGAGAACAGAATTTCAAAGCCTCACTTAACAAGTAGCTCTTAATATATTTGACTATTTTTTTGGCCTAGAACATTCCCCTATCACAACTTTATTTACAAGGGAATATGTAATAAAAGGATTTCTGCAAATATTTATCTCCATAATGTGAAATGGAAGAATAAGCTTTTAGAGAATAGTTTGTTGAAGAATTGATTGAGAAATAAATATGAATATAATGCACCATATTTTTTTTAACTAGTACACAACAATTTTTAAGTTCATAACTCCTGGAGGCTTCCTGAAAATTTTACGCTAATGAGTAATAAACTGTAGCTACAGAAACATTTTTAAAAGTGTAAAATGTCCAAAACAGGAACTATGGAAAGGATGTTTAAAGATCAATGAGATGATTCACCTAAATGGCACAGCTGTCTTTACAATTTTTAAATTAAAAATATTCAATTATTTAGCATAAAAGTAAAAGGATAATAAAAATGTAAGAAGCAACATATTAAAATTTTACTTTTTTTACCAAATTTCACTAGTGCATTGATTTAAAGAAACTAGCCTTAAATAAATAAATAAATGGAGGAGTTAGGAAGAGTGAAATGTTACATCTGGTAATTAGTTGAAGGGAGTTTGATATTTATTACCTTCAGACTTAATATTTGCCCACATCCTCAGATGGATACCAACTGCCGGTTGAAACTGTTACATCTTCTGTTGATGCTACTTAACATCTTCCAGATAAATCTGTAAAAGTGGTCTGGTGGAGAAATATCAAAGTTCATTAAGTGACTTTGGTTCTTTAAAGTGTGGAGAGAGGTGTTACAAATTTGTCAATTTGTTTTAATAAAAACCCATTTTTTATGTTCTTTATTAGTTGTTTATAGAATTATCCTTTCAGATTTCTGATATTGAGAGAATAGATTTATAATTTCATTTAATATGAGAAATGCCAAAGCGGGAAGTTATCTGCAACATTTCACTTCCTCTTGGTTTAAGGGTAATGCGCATTACTCTTTCACTTCATGATCTGCTATATAAAATTGCACCAAGCAGTTTATAACTTGCAGAAAGTTTTATTACTCATCTGTAAAATGAAAACATATAATCACATGTTTACTGGAAAAGTACATACATACAGTTTCTCTCACTCTACACATAAGATATATTAATCCATACATATTTTGCAAACTGGACGTATGGTAACAATTTTGTGCTAGCAAACAACCAAGTCATGGATATGTTGACATTGTTTTTACATTGGCCATACTATATTTATAACAGGGCCGTACACATGGGAGCTGAAATAAAATTATATTAGGACACTTAAATAAACTTCTCTTTTAATTACAGGTCTTGCCAAGTCTCACAACTGTTGTTCTGCGCTGTTCACTATAGTATAACTCTATTTAATGTGATTAGGATTACCAAATATTTGTAAATAACCAGAAACGTCCTCTATTTAGATATTCTGTCTGGCAACTGGAGATTTTCTAAAAGATCCTGAGTTTTTTATAGAGCTAGAAATTAGTAAATTACAAAATAGGTTAATAGTTATTGAGGGATTGTTCTGAACTTCAGCTGAGATGGAAAACAAAAACATGAATTACAAACCATTAACTTTTTTGGGAAGACTCAGTTAAGCATAGTACTAATTGCAGTTACAATCTAATTGATTCGGTAATAGAAAAAGCATTAGAGAAATGTTTTAGTATATTACCAATAAACCAGGGTGGTGCCATGGTTTAGAGGTTAGACTGTTTGCCTCCCATCTAGGTGGCCTGGGATCAATCCCAAGTGCCTGCATGTGGGATTCGTGGATGGACGAAGTGGCATCTGTTTGGATTTTCCCCGGGTCCTCCAATTTCCCCTGCCACTCATTCCATCAATTGCTCCATCATCACCTTTCCAATCATCAATGTTGCTTATATTTCATATCATCCACTTCATGCTCAAGCCTGGCTACAGGTCGACCTCTCGTAACAGGTTCTCCATTCTATGGTTTTGTGCCGTAGGCTCCCCAACAGGCTTCTGACCCCTAGGCATTGGTTTGCAAGTCCTAGGGGGGGGGGTGTCAGTCCTACATTTATGGGGAGGGTAGCTGATTACAAAAAGAATGAAACCAATAAACCATACTTCTATGCATCATACCGTTAAACACAATGTGCCAGACCAAAAAGTAATTTAGCCAGAATATACCCCTATATTCTGTAGGCTAGCTAGGCTAGCTGCAAAACCTAGTAAATTTGTGAAGAAAGAATTTCTATTAAATTTATAAATTAACAAAGAATTTGTTGCTAATCTGTTGGCTGTTTGCATTCTGGCTATTTTGTTACAGCTCCTGCTGATAAAACTTGATTGCATTTGCAATATAATGTAGCCCTGACTGTGCCATGGCCAAATGATTAGACCACTTGCCTCTCACCCAGGCAGTCCAGGTTTGACCCCAGGTGACCGCATATGGGACTTGTGATGGACAAAGCAGCCAGCAGCAGGTTTTCTTTGGGCTCTCCAGTTTCCCCTGACATTGCATTCCACCAGTGCTCCATCTTGATTCCATATATCATCAGTGTAATTGCCTGCAGTACCATATGTAGTAAAAGAGAGCATTAAGCACAATAAAAAAAATATATAGCCCTGTCTTCTCAGATGGAAATAGCATGACTAACTGACATAATAAACTTGGTATAATTTGCGAGATGAACATAAAAGGGGAAGTCGTCATAACAGACCTTCTGATCATCTCTTTTGCCACGTGAAGCATAGCCAATGAGTTTCGAGTATAATCGATGCAGTTCCAATTTAGTGAGCCACCCTAGTAATTTTTATTACTGAAGATAGGGATTCTTAATTTGCCCAATGACACAAATTTAGAAGTTATCCATTTGAAAGATAAATAGAGGTGGTTACTTTTGATTGTTTTCTTTTAAAATTAAAGGCTTAGTTTAATGAGTAATTATAATTAAATGCATATGCATAAAAACAGTCTAACCCTCAAAACCAAAATGTTTGATTATTGCTTGTGTCTCTTGTTTGGGACAATACTAATATATTATGGGTGGTTAACACCAAAAACTTGATTATAAATGAAAACAATAACTTATCTCTTGCAGTCATGTGTCCTTACCACATAAGTATCAAAATCCAAGGTCCAAAACTTAAAGATGAACTGCTGAGTTGTGTGTATCCATTGTTTATTTACAGTCTTTCATCTGTGTGAGTTAAGTTTTCAATGGCAGCTTTTTTACAATTCATTTCTAATAAGCACTAATGCAATTAATCTACATTTAATATGAAAGGGTATTTTTTTTTTTTTTTGTTAGTAATAATTAAAAGATATATAGCTACTGTTATAGTTCATTAGGAACAAGGAATATTTAATATAATTATTGTTGTTATTGTTGCTATGTTTTCCTAATAAGTCCATTTAAAATGAATTAAAAATACTTTGAGGCTCCACAGAAGAAATAAGTTTGAGGTGAATGCTTTAACCCTAATCCTAATAAAATATACATTAGTGTAAATTAATATTTCTTTTCTTTTGTGTATATAAAACTCATATTTTTCTCACATTTAAAACGTGTAGGTTAGACTGTTTTTATGCACATGCCTTCAGTTTTTATATCCTTCTTTATATTATTATTATTAGTATTATTATGCCTGTATGATTTAAATTTCATTGAAAATATTTTCTTTATTATTGACTTCTTTCATTAAATCCAAGAACTATTAAGTAAATATAACTTGCCAAGTAAATATGTCTCTAAAGTTAGCTGTATGTGATATTTTAAAGTATTCAGATGCATGTATTCCAAGGGAAGCATTGCTTCTATTTAATTGTTAGTAATACATTAATTCATATATTGCCATTAAAATCACCTTTGATGAAAATTTAGCAACACAATTTTTAAACACTGCACCCAAATAACTACACAGCTTGTACATCTCAAGTAGTTTTCTACAGCTTCAACAGATGGCATGGAGTGTTTGCTGATGGTTGAGATTTAGGTTATGCTATCAATATAAACTTCCTCATTAGCTCTCTGTGAGTAATCCAAGTTACTGCTTGTTATGTTTAGGAGAGAGAATGAAGACAGTATTGTTTTCTTTATAAATAATAATAGTTTAATATGCAGCAGTTTAACAGAGGTTTCTAATGGAATGTTTGCTTGACAACTTTCATTACTAAATACAGAAATTGCACATGTCTTGGTAATTAGAAAAAGCATTTTCAAGAAGACGTTTTGAAAATGCAATCACTCTCGATGGTCACTAATATTCATAGTGCTTGTATACAGTTTTTGAGAGTGATTATGTTCCACAGCTCATGTTCACTGCGCAAGTGATAGGCAGTGGAATAGAGGTTGGGTGAATGTTACAATAGATGTGCACTGCTCATCAAAGTTAAATAGGCATTGTCTCCAGTGGATCAGTCAAGAGAGAACTCTCTAATCTGGCCATTTTAAGTGTAAAAAGATACTAATTTAAGACTTAAGTGGAAGACCTAAATTTTGTGACAGTGTCATTGCTGATTTAGCAAAGAAAGAAAGAAAAAAAAATGAATGCCTTTGCACTACAAATAACAGATATGCTGCTATAAAAACCTCTATATTTTCATTACCATAACTTTTCTCTATACACCAATGCTAATGGTTGTTCACTGGGTTTTGATAAATTATTTTACAGAAACATAAGTAAAACGTAAGTAGTGGAGGACCTTCAATCGGTGGTAAGATTTGGTAAAACAATATGCTTTTAAATACTATCTTATGTTTTATAACACCCACTCTGCTTTTCAGCCAAAGAATCCAGTAACCCTACATTTGATATTTGTTTCTTAGCTCTGAAAATCAGAGAAAATGTCTACAAATGAATGAAAATTTCACTTTTATTCTTTTAAATGATAATGCTATGCATTCTTTCTATACTACAAAGCTATAAATATTTCCTGTTCTTTGGCAGAAGCTAGTTGTGAGACTTGGCAAGTTTAAACTAATTACTATTAGCTTTATATAAAACAAGGCTACTTTAATCTTGTAACAGTCTTATTATATTGATAAGGTTGTTTTGATTTTGGGGTGACTTCAGAGTTTCAATCTGGTACACTGAAGTTCTATACATAGCTGCCAAAACTTTTAAAGAAAGTTTTATATTAACTTAATAAAACATAAGGCTCATGTTCTCCACGTAGTAAAGGTAGCAAGTTTATTTCACCTACTGGGTAATCAACAAAGAGCAGAACAGGTTTTGCAGTCCTTAGTCAGCTGGTGGCGCTGCTTGCCATGATAAGCTACTGCCAATTTGTCTATTTCTTTGTTATTTAAATGCCTGAAGTGCTCTTTTAAGCAGCATGACAAAAAGGAACATAACAATCTGCTTAAAAGAGCATTTCAGGCATTTAAATAACAAAGAAATAGACAAATCAGCAGTAACTTATATTTTTGGGTAGATAGACACGATATAAAATCAGAGGTTAAGTTACTAAAAAATGTTGGCAACAACAATAAATTAAAAGTCTGGGAGAAGATATTTATTAAAAGAATTTGAAAATCGTCTGATGAATTGGGATGCCAGCCCAGATGCAATCAAATTTTAAGTTAATTTCTCCGATGATAGAGGAACGCAAGACGAGCACAGCTCACCAAACCAGACAAGTCATTAGCTGAAGATGCTGGCAAAGGCTGGCAAAAACATGTTTCTAGGTAAAAAACCTTAAAGTGAAGTTAGAGTGAAACTCATGGATAATTATAGACCAAAGTTCCTTGACTTTCTATGTACAGATAAAAGGTAATGGGAAAGGAAACATACTTAGACAAGGCTAACAAAGAGGAACAAAAAGGCATTGAGTTGTTAAGAACTGGTGTATGGAGAGTAACAGATTTTAGAAATGGAATACCAAAGAACCAAAGCCCCATATGAGGTGATAGGGACACTGAACATATTGATTTGATTGTAAAGGGACAATATATGGAAAAACATTCATCTTTCAGAAAAATGGTTTAAAATTAACAGGAAAAATGCTATAACTGGATTGTAAAGATAGTAAGAAATTAGTTCAGTTTCCAAATAAGGTGAAAAGGAAGTGGAACTGCACTGTGAAAAAAGAACACAAACAATACTAATAATATAGAGTAGTTCTTAATAAACAGAAAATTGCACAACATAAATAGGATATGACTGGCAAAGAGCCTGGGCTAAATGCTATGTCATATTCAAATATAATCTACTTAACATGAAATAAATAAAATCAAAATGAAGAGCATCAGAGCTGCAATACAATAATCAGAATGAAAGAAATATAAAAAAAAATGTGAAAATTAAAATATATAAAAACAGTATATTTACCCCATTTATTGTATGGATCAGAAACATGGGTAATGCTAAACAAACATAAAAGTAGAGTACCATCCTCAGAAATGAAATGGTTGAGGAAAGTGTAAGGGAAAATAAGGAAAGATAGAGCCAGAAATAAAATTATTAGGAAAAATTTAAAAATGTACCCATTAGTGGGACAGATAGAGAAAATAAATTTAAAATTAATGATCAGTGGAAAACAAAACAGGTATATTGAAGCAAGATCAGAAGGAAGTAGAAGACAGGGAAGACTGTGAAAGGAATGGGAACAATATATTGGAGAAATAGCAAGAGAAAGAGGGATGGAAATGACTTAGTTGAAAAGGAAGGCACAGGACAGAAAACAGTACAAAAAATGGATAGAAGGCCCGACGCTGAAAGGCAGAAGGGGAAGGTGATGATGAAGAAGAGGAAGAAGAAAATAAAGAGTCATGAAACCTGTTCTGTCTCTGCTGATCATCTAGTATAAACACACGTGCAAGATATATTTTTCTAAATCCTTGTTAAAGTTGGTAAGCTTTGAAAACATGCCAGTTCCACTTATATTTTAAAACAGGACATGTTTTGAGGATGCTCACACTTTCCTCAGGTGACTGCCTTCCTCTTTTTTTTTGTGATTGTTTTGTATTGATTAGTTGGATGACATTGACAACACCGGTATAAAGTCCATAAAGTTTTTCCATTTTTAATAACGTAATGGCCACCAGGCCATCAACAAAATACTCGAGAGTGGATCTGGCAGTCAACAGGCAGCTGACATATGAGCTCATGTTCATGATACATGTTCTGCTATATAAATAGGGGAGGGAAGCTATAAAGGTGTTCACTTTGACTCCATCTTCCTTGAAGTGCTTTTTATGAACTGTTTTCTATGTTTGATTCCAACAACAATTTTTTTTAACTTATAATTTTGTTAAACAACTAGTTTAAGAGAAATAGATATTTTTTGTATACTACCTTGACCTTAATGAGCAGCATGAATTTAACAAATAGTTTTAACAACTGGTATCAGACATGAAACTTAAGAAAATAAAACGTATTGGCTAGTTCCTAAAGTTATTCCAACTTGCAAACTTTGCAATTCTATTTATGTTAGCGTTTATGAATGATAATGAAACTAGTGCCAATAGAATTTAGCAATTTTACAGAATAAAATGTCATTACTTCTTACTAGATGCTTTACAAAATTCATCAAAAGCATTATTTTGATTCTTCCTATTCATAATAAAACATTGCAACAATACTATGCAATGCTGATCCAAGATAATTGACTTAAGATTAGTGTACCAGGTTGGAAAACTGTTCTTAATGTCTAATAACTACATGTTTAAGAAGAAAATGACATTCATAAGTTAAAGAAATGACTACTACATACAGCTATCATATTTCAAAAACTGTTCAATTACACTAAGAAAAGTGACACATGTTTTATGGGCAAAAAATGTTGATATTGTCTTTCCATTATTTAAACAAATTAGTGCTATTATATACTATATACTTTGCTAGCACTAATGAACAGTACTCAACATACCAGCTGACATTCCTTCAGTCCCACAATGATTAATGACAAAATCTTAAATAAATTCATTACAGAAGCTATTTTCTTAAATTACTTATCTCCTCATTTGCACTGTCTAACTATTATTGCTGTTTCCAATGTTTCAGGAACTGTTCATATTAAGAAATGCAATATTACATAGTTTATATCACACAGTGTGCTTGCTCTAACCTTCTGCAATGCTCCACCATTCTTTCTCGCATAACACCTAGATAATGACATTATTTACAAACAATCTGCATTTTGTTTTAAGTGTTGCTTTTTGCAAATAAAATGTTCAACAATGAAAGAGTTTAAAAAATTCACATTTGTAGTTTTTAGGAATGCATTAAATGTGAGAACTGAGATATCATTGTCCCTAAGGTTTGTAAAGGTTGGGTACCTACATGCTCTTAGCCATTTGCTTTTCTGTTTAGGAGATTCTTTTAATTAGAAATTTAGAATTTCCCCACAGCTGCAAACACAAAATGGTAAACAAAGAAGGAACTTATTTTCTAATCATTATATGCACACCACTAGATTCACAACTATAGCTGGAAACATTTTAACATACAGCTAAGAACTGTAACTACAATATATAACCTGGGAAGTGATGTCACTTTGAGTAAAACATTTAAAGGAGATTAAGTCAAAATGTCCAATTATGGGAGATTAAAAACCAAATCTTGCCAATGTTAAATCCACTAAATTCATAACCCATCATCTCAGAAACTAATTAAGGAAGAATGTCTTCAAAGTTCACTGACCTATGTTTAACCAATAAGTTTGTTAAGGAAGATAGGATTTTTTAATAGTTAAAGTTCCATATTTATCACAGCCCAAAAATGAAATAAAAATACAAGTATTACCTTTGTATTTTCATGGTACGACAGCAAGGAACTCATTATAGTAGTCATGAGTCAATATTAATTTGTATTATTTCTTTACCCTGTCAAAATCAATCACATTTATACATTATTATATTTTACATTTTCTTAACTTACTGAAACGTTGTTAACTGTGTGCATGGAAGTGGCTAACCATTCCTAGATAGGCTCAGAGGACTTTACTGTGACGTGAAGTTTCCTCATATAAACTGGTAGAACATTTGGCATTATGTAACTTTGAAAATGTCATGTGTCTCTAGGAAAATCCTGGAAACTCGTGCAACTCCATGTGAACATGGCTATCACAATAGAAAGACTATAGGAAATGAGTCCCTATATAAGTGAATGCTCAGGGCCAGCTTGCTCTCTCTGGTCTCTTGTAATAGATCATCCTGACTGTCAGTCTGTCTGATTCCTGGCCCTCTGCTCCTCCCAGACCTCCCCATTGACCATCTTATAAGGTAAGCCCCAGGTTTTTGTGCTTGCCTAACAGCAGTTGCAGCATATTTTTGTGATACAAGGACATGAAATTGTCAACACAGCATCAATTGTTAGGCAGGCACAAAAACTTGCTGATTTAAATATTTGGGAGAAAATATTTCTTTGGAAATTTCGTCCAAGATTAATGAACTTCAAGATCCCAATGGAAGAAAATCTGATCACAAAATTCATAGCACCACTGCCAGAGAGACTAGGAAATGAAATTGAGTTTTATTTATGGACGCTCTTTAACTGCTGTGGTTCTCAGTGTCGCATTCTATATTGGGCATGAAAGTTTGCTTAATTTTGCTCAGAGGCCTCTTTTATCAGGCTTGAGATTCTTTTACATGCCGTAAATCTACGACATGGGACCAACAGCTTTACTTCCCTTCCGAAGGAAGCCATGCTAAGGATTTGTACACCCAAAAAATGCATCGGGTTTGAACCCGCGACCTTGTGTATATGAAGTTAGCATGGTAACCATTACACCACAGAGGGCAACAGAGGGACTAGCAGACAATCATAACCATCAGAGGAGAGACAACCAGTTGCAATCAGCTGATGATGAAGTGATTCCTTGAAACTATTTCTGAGGTAATTAACCTAATTTAATGGAATTGTATATTTGCAACCGCTTCTAAACTATAATTATACTTATTAACTTGTAGTTATGGTCACTGAGGTCTTGTACACGAGATGCCTCAATGGAAAAGGATTGCTTGACAAGTCAAATATACTATGGAATGAGCATTCATAATTAGTGCCTGTCTTCCATCTGATTCTTGAAACCTACACACATAAGTCACCTCAATTATGGGGACATATGGTGGAGATGCTAGTCATGTCAAAGACATGGTTTTGTTTCTTGTACTCTAATTCCTTGTTGATGTTCCGTGACAGAATGTGATTCAGGAGCAGTTCTTGACACTCATCTGCCCCAAGTAAAACACTTTCTTTCATAGGAAAACTGATGTCTGCAAGCCAAGCAAACGCTCATTATTGCCCTTATATGCATGTCCGGAATTCATTGTCAACCTAAAGTAGGTATTGAAAACTGATAGATTAGCAGGGCAGCCTCATCTCCTTGTCATCTTCATCATCATCTCCTCCTCCTCCTTCCTTCCTTCTTCCTCTTATTATTATTTTCAGTTATGGCAGATCACTGGCATTTTAATTACTAGAGCCCTTGGCTACACCCTGCCGTCACTATTTCTAAAATACATTTCTTGGCTACACTTTGCAGTTAGGAATGTTAGTTAACTATCTGAAAAAATAATATAATAGATAAAAACTTGTAATGCTTGTTTTTGGAAATAAATTTAAAGTTTAAATATATTCCCCAGTATAGTTACCTAGGTACTGAGGTAACAAATTTGGATTTCATTTATTTATTGATTAGGGATGTTGCTGCCAGAATGTTGAGAGCACTACTACATAGTAGCATTTATTGCTAATCTGGCAGCTCTGCAGATGATGTAATCAGTGGATTAGTGTGCATCTAGACTGCGACAGATTTGGAACTTTACCCATTTTAATTATACCATCTTTTAATTAAAATTTATGAGTAATTATGCTTTAAAGAAATTACTAACCATCTAATGAACCTAAAATACATCTACAATAGCAATCAAGTGGGTGTTGTTTTCTCAACATAAAGCTTAATTTAGTTATTTTCAATAGTTTATGAGAAAACAGGCTATATATATCAGAAAATGGCATTCACAGAAAAAGCTGTTCAAAGAAACAAAACTGAGAAAATAAACTCACATATGTTTGCAAAGAAACACAACATGACTTTGAGCAGATAGAATAGAATTTGTAAACAAAAAATGTGTATGAGATGGGCTAATTTTACCCTCTACTACAAAGTGCATAGAAGTTATGATTTTTTTTGTGGGGGTGGGGCAGAATTAAATGTACAAAATGACAGATATAGTACCATTTTTAAAAATAAATATCAACTTAAAGAGGAAGTTCCAAATTATAAGAATGCAAAAAACTAAAAATGTCATTTATTAGCAATTTTTAACATTTAAACTCCCCTTAAAACATAAATCACCACTTAGAATATTCTCAGATTCTTAATTTAAATAAAAAAACATTAACCATATCAAGTACCTTTATAACATACAATGCACTTAGTTTCCATGTAAGTGTAGTGTTTAGAATGCTGTTTAAACTTACAATGTATAAATGGATAGAATTAAAATACAATTGTTTAATGAGTGCATTTGTATCAAAACCTTAGCTCAAACTTCACTGGCATGTCTATAATCATCTTAGAGGGAAAAACATCAAAACTCAGCAACCCCCTTGAATGTTAGATATCTGCAATCAGAGCATAAAATCAATTAAAATAACATGCAAATACTAACAGTTTTCTCCTCCACTTATATCACTTGAATAAATTCTTTCTGTTTCACTTTTGGAGAACAAATGTATTGCATCTTGCTCTAGACAATTCCAAGTAGATATCAAAGGTTTGCCTCATCTGGTAATGTAGAAGCACTAATCTCAGAATGTTATTAAAATAAATAGCTAAGTTTTATATATCTGGGACATTGTAACATAGAATCTGTATTTCTTCAGGCTGATAATAAATCTATCTATCTATTGTATTTGTACCATTTATGCCCTCACATCAGAGAGCATGAAACATTTGTATTAACTCACCTCATCTCCAGCTACCAACTTGCCAGATCCAGCTGTGAGGCATGTTTACTAGGTCTGTGTAATAAATTGTTGCATCAGTCATGTCAGTGATGGTGGCATCAGAGGCTATTTTGACCAGCCCTGGGCTACACAAGGAACCAAGATTTCAGTTGACGAAACCCAACAATTGCGAGTAACTACTACAGGAACTAAGACCATCAGGGAAAACTGGGACAGGAGGGTAAAGGTGCCATGTTTCCAACTTTTCTAAATTGAAACAAATGTTCCCTTTTGTGGGCAGAATTACAAAATCCATGTTATAGGCACCTGTAGGCAAAGCTAACACTGACTAAAATTAATTTGGCATTTTATAAACCTAAATAAGCGCACAGTTATTTGAAATTTTAATCTAAAAGAAAAGGATTAGCTTATTAATTGTTTAGCTTTGGGTAGTTAATTGTTATATTTGAAAGTATATATTTATTCAAAATGTTATCACAAATTCAAGAAAAGAATGAAAACCTAATTTTAAAAAAGTAAACTGGAGTCATTTCATAAATTCTAGAGAAGAAAATAATTCAGAAACGTTTATCGTTTTTTTTCATGCCATTCAAGGTGGAATAAAGATGCTAAAACCATCTTTGCTTTTAGTTAGTTCACACCTAGTCTCCTTTATGTTTATGCCTTTAAGTGAACATTAATTTTGACAGGCCATTTACCAGGGCTCAGCATATGTTAGCTCCACATACAATAGCTCTGGTCCCTCCTATTACACAAAGAATTTAGAATTTCATAACAGTAGTATAGCGTTATAACATTAGTTCCACTGGACATCAGAGAGAGCATTAGAGCACAAAATGCTAACAGATTAAGTGAATATAACAGTACATATTATAATAAGATATATTTTGAGATGAAATACTCATTAAATATCATCAAGAGATGAGAAAGATAATGCAATTCCTGTTAAAATCACCAAGAAGGAACATATGATACTGTGTGTTGGGGAAAACTGTGGAATGCTCAGGATGGCATCTGTTTTCTTATCGGGGGAGTCTGGGAAGATATTTGGGATGCAAATAGACAGTTTGCTGGCTGGGGGGGGGGGTGGAATGCAACAATGAGGCCAATGTGTTGCATCTTCTGTCCAGTGCGGAGTTACTCATTGGTTGTAAAGGTATATACTCAACTCCAAAAATAAAAGTATGTGTATGTAGCAGCTGTGGATAGGATCTTGTAAGTCTGTAGTAACCCCCATCTACCAAGTGATTAATTGATCTTGTACAAGCCATTTGGTATAATTACCAGATTTTATAACACCCCTGTAACTTACTTCCTGTTTAGATGTATGTATATTACATTGACAAAATATTAGTTCTGCCAGTGAAGTTTCGCATAGGTTTCGCATAGGTTTCGCACTCTCTCCTCTTCTTATTAGTGAAGCTATTCCAGTTTCTTGGTATTATTTTCAGAGTCTGAAATGTTCCAAGGGTTCCACATGTTACGAACAGCTAATAAATTATAAAAGCAAATCTGCACTCCCAGAAACTCTTAAGAGTTAATGAGAATTAAATAACATTATAAAAATTAATAACAGTATCTTGCTTAATGCTTTGATTTGAGGAAAGGTACATTATTGGTTATAGAGGACCATAATTCTAACCTTTTTTCATTTATAATTTAATTAATAAATCCATAATGGATTGAATTAAACACATGGAAATATCCTGAAAGATCTAGAAGGAGATGATAGAAGATAAGCATAATAGTTCACAAATACTGTAAGCTTTTAAAACAATTATTTGGAAAAATTATGCTTCAATCACTGCAAATTTCAAAACCAGAGACCTGAGAGAATTAATTTTAATAGAACTGAAATCTTTTGGAATATTGTTAGATCAAATAGAGATTTTGAAAACTAAAGGTTTAAGAAAATTAAAAGAATAATTTCATACCTGGACAAAATTGTCAAAAGTCTTCTTCTGTGAAAGGGAGAATTAAGAAGTGATATAAAATCTATAATTGTATCAGTTTTGATAAAAGATATAATTTAGTACATAAACATTTCAATAATAATGTCTGGAAGAGTCTGCAAAAGCTTAAAATTATCCTGCTTTGTTTGAAGCATCCTAAGTAGTTTCTCCATATTTTTATGCCAAATCTTCAAAAATTATAAAATTAGTTGATTTTTTAAATTCACTTTCTTTACAAATGGATTGCAATGTTGACAATGATAATTAGCTGAATAAAATATAAACATAATACCTTAGTGAGGTGGAGCAATTAAATCCGTGATTGACTGTCAGAAACATTGCCGCAAACTTTCATTTATCAGTACAACTATATTCATTATCATCTTCCTATTTACATTGGTATAAACTATGGAAACAACAAAGAGTCTACTAAAATTTTATGAAACATGAAAATGAAGTTTTACTTTCAATTGCAAAGCTCAGGCCTAATTAAAATATTAATCCTAAATAATTAAAAATGTCTTCCTTATTGTAATTACATGCATTGCTGATCAGCCAAATTCCAACTTGCATCATAAACTTAGCACCACAGTTTTATTTAATGTCTCCTGCATATATGTATTACATGCATAATGCCATTCACGTCTAAGAGAATTATTCTGAAGTGAAAAACATGAATTTATGTACACAAAAATATCTTCCTTATATTTTCATTTATATTTACATAACAGAAAACAAACAATTTGTTACGACACAGTTACTAGGATACTAAATTTGTGCCCTGTGCATCTACTTATCTTTTGTTTATTTACAACTTTAAGGTATCAATATATTGCAACAATGCAATGCTTTTATATACAGAGTGCCTAATGCTTCCATTTTCAATAGAAGATCCTATATTCTTAGAATATTCTACAGACAATCTTATCTTCAATATAAGATTTTATATTATAATTAATATTGCTGTTGTTATAAAATGATCATCTATGGCCTACAATAGGACAATATTGGAAGAAGTTTAGTAACTTATGCATAGCTCTGGACACAAAATGTCTTAAGACATTTATTATATTTAAGTTAGTCTGCAATCCACATCATCCTCAGCAGCAATATAATTAAACTGTAATAAATTCACAACTGTCAGGATAAAGTATACCATTACATATATAACATAATAATAGGCATTAAGTTTTTTTATATTTTGCTGTAACAGTTAACAAGGTTATTTTAAAAGAAGTAAAAGTTTTAATTGTTCTAATCATGGCAACTTTCATTTCATTTAGTTCAACTTCTCGATTCAATTTATTTTCTATGCCTTTTTTTTTATTTCTTTAAGTACAAGAGGCAGGGGACCCTTCAAACTGGAAGGGGATCATTGCCTATTCCCTTACTATGACACTGATCATATGTCTCAACATAACCAATCATACTTTCAGACTGAGGTTTTACTATAGTATTATAATTCTACACATTTGATAGACAATTCACATTTAATCAATGCATTTAACAGAATTACATTTAGAATATACAAACAAGAGGAAAAAAGGCATACAAATTACAGTTACCTTTGACTATTCTTAAATATTTTGCATCAAATACCCTTTTATCAAATGCTCTAAAGTTTAGAATATGTAAAGAAATGGTAGAAGCATATAGAATATGCAACAAATATGTTTTTCCTGACAGTTATAAATTTTCTTCTTTAATGTTTATAGTAGCTATTCACTTAATTATAATACAAACTTAATTTTAAACTATTGTATAACTTAGAGGTGATATATTAAAACTACACTTAAAAAATAATGCTTCTGCTTTGATGGGAAATGCAAGATAATTGCAACATGCAATGAGCAGGTGCCAAGACTTGTCATAGGTGTGATTGCTACATATATTTGTTTTCAAATGTTAGTTCAAACCAAACTCTGTAGAGCCCTGTGAATATTTTGAAAATTCTTGGATTCGATAGATGTGATGCAAAATACATAGCATTCCTAATGGCTTTCCCACAACAATATTTTATAGATTTTCACCAGTGGCATACTTGTGGACTATCAATGCTATCATCGAAGCCTATGTCTAAAGTAAATTAGAAATTAATAATATTAAAAATAATTGCAATACCAACCAGTTTCCCTTGTGGAAAATTAATGTGTTGTGGATGGAATGTGTCTTGTTCTCTATACTATCAAACTGAGGGGAGAATCGAGCTTCGGATGCTTAAGCTCCAGCTGCTTGCTATGATATGATCAGAGAGGGGTTCGGAAGGAAGAATGCAGGAATCAGCAAGCGAAGGTTTCAAAAAATGAAATTGTCACACCATACACAAACATCCCTGAATAATTTATTTGACGAGTTGATTAATTACACTAAACAACACTTACTTGGGATTTTTGCCAGAACATGTTTCAAAGGACTAGCTAGCTTCCTTCAAAACATATTCTGGCAAAAATCCCAAGTAAATGTTGTTTATTGTAATTAATTGACTTGTCAAATAAATGAATATAACAACACTGTTTACAAACTTCCACAAAAAAGTGATCCCTGAATAATATCATACAGACACAATTGGCTTGTTCTCTTGCATAGTATATGGAATTAAAAGCATGTTGTGTTTTTAATTGTAGTTATTGTACGATTCACTGTTGTTAAGGCCCTTAATAGTTATGAATATTAGTGTTAGTATATATTAATATTACTCAGTTAAAAATGTACAAAAACATTTACCAGTGCTAATTTTTCAAAATGTATGAACAATGTGTAATTACAAATTACTGAACAAATCATTCTCATTTTTGAAATACAAAGGAGGTAATCAAACAGGGGAGGCCTACACTTCTACACTTGCGGTATGAGCAGAAGGAAAAAAGTAAGACCCTTTACAAAAAATATTTTAATCAAAACAAATACAAAAAATATGTGTGGCTGTGTGGTTCACATGAACTAAAATTGCTGGTCATGCATTTGCAACAAAGAAAATGCCCTGGAATACAATGCAGGAATTACAATTATATGAAGTCATCATGGATTATTAGAAAATAATAATAATCAAGCCATTCAAGGGGCTTTTCCTGGATGATTATTGAAATTTTTGTTGGTAATTTCTGTTTTAACAATATTGATATAATAAAATTTATCTTAGGTTATATTTGGTCATAGCTCTGGATAAATCAACAACACATATAACATAACATGCAATGAACAATCTGTTTTATTGTGTGGCTCTTTTAGGTGTAATCATAGCCCAAGTCATAATCCCAGCATATGCCACTGATCAGTTTTGGAACAAATGAGAACCTTTGAAATAAAGTAACAACTTCCTTCATCAGAGAATGCTTCTGTTCCAATTTCTCAGCATTATGAATGTTATTGTTCAAGATATTCACAGAGCTAAATTACAAATGGCAAGGTGCAAAGGTCTGGCCATTTTTAACAAACTAATTATTTATAATATGTATAAAAGAAGCTAGTAACAGTAAAGTAACAGAAATATTAATATAGCAATTACTAATTTGGTTTTGCAATAAAAAGATCTATTGCAACATTAGCTAAATTTCTTTTTGCTCTTGATGTTTATTTACATTATTATGGTTACTGCTACTAGGTGGATTGTGTACTAAGGCATTGCTAACTATTGGAATCAAAACAAATTTGGTGAAAGAATCAATTCTTAATGTGTAAAAAAGAAGTTAGTAACAGTGAAGTAACACGAATATTAATATAATAATAATTTGTAGCAATTTTCCACTTATCCAATTGATTGTCTCACCAAATTTGTTTTGATTCCAGTAGTCAGCAATGTCTTAGTACACAATCCACCTAGTAGAAATAACCATAGCAACGTAAATAAACAATAAAAGCAAAAAGGAATTTAGCTGACAATGCAATAGATCTGTTATTGCAAAACTAGTCCTGTGGATTTCAAAAAGATAAGTGGAGAATTATTACAAATTATTAATTGTTATATTAAAACCAATAATTGTTAAAAGTAAACAAAACACCATGCAGCATATAACATTATTTTAACACAGCCTCTTTTAGTGTGCAAATGATATGAAATGTGTAAATGGAATGAAGGGCACAGTTTAGGATCCTAGCAACCATATTATTATTATTTAGCACAACCTTATTCTCATACATTATTAGTATTACTACTGCTGGGTTTGGATCTGTGCCGAGGAGGGGGGGCAGGGGGCACTCTTTTTGTTCCTATTCTCTGTTGTCGCTGTAGCATTTGCATCTGTGGTCGTGGAGGCTCACTCTGCTGTCGCTGTATTGGTTGCCGCACCTCCTGCTGCTGCTGCTCACTCTGTTGTCGTTGCAGTCGCTGATGCTGCTGCTGCTGATAGCCCTGTTGCTGCTTTTGATGCTGCTGTTGTGACTGCTGATAGCTCTGCTGAAGTTCTTTCTGCTGCTGCTGTTGATACAACTGTGCTTGATGTGGATAACTTAGCTGCATATCTTGTTGTGACTGTGGTGGTTGCTGCTCTGGTTGATGTTGATAAGGTTCTTGCTGTTCCTGTGGCTGTTGACTACTGCTGTTGGTTCCTGTTGAAGCTGATGCTTGAGTCTGACTGGTGGCCTGTGATTCTGTTGATGTATTGTTTATTTCTGACAAGGGTGGAGCACTTCGCACAAGACCACTGCCTAGTTCTGCAGTAAGATCCAGGACCATGCCCCCATTTGGAATCAAGTCATCATCATCGTCATCCTTGCGTGCTGCAACCTGCAGCAGAATGAGCATCACGCTGAGCACAAATAATTATAATCTTATTAGTGTAATGGTGACAATCCACTAAGTGGAAAAAGGATCTTTAATCTTCTATGAATGTCTAGGTTAGAAACAGTCATAGATCTGTCTGTATCTTGCTATCATACATAATCAACATTAGAGCATTTGCCTTACAGTTGATTTTTTTAAAGTCAAAGATCCAAAATAAAAATACCTTGTCTAAGCTTTCTTTCCCATAGCCCAAAGTTTGACAAGAAAAGATAGTTTGCAGAGTATAAAAACTTACTCAAAATATTTTAATTTTTTACATTCCATGTTTAAAATTATTAAATGAGAGAACTCATAAAAATGAACAATTTTTATCCCTTTAGCTATTTCTTTCTCTAGCACATGTGAGAAGGTATGGTATTGCATTGCATGCATAAATTTGAAAGTCAGATTTCACTGGAAATACACATTTTAGGGTCTTCTTAATCCAGAAAAAGTATTTTTAGAAAAATATCTGCGTGTCTGTGAACACATAACTCAAAAATGAAGTGGGTTAAATACAAACATTGGCAGTTAAGTTCAGTATCTTCCAAGGAGGTGACAAAGATTTTCAGGAAAATTCCCTCACCCCAACTATCCATTAAAAAGCTTTAAAAAATTGGATTTTGTTAAAAATGGCTAAAAATGTTGATTAAATACTGTACTTTAAAGATAATTACATGACAAATAAAATTTATATCTTGAATTTTCTAGAGTAGCCCCTGAATGATGCATACTTCTGCTAGTGTTGTATAGTCATGAAACTTGCACCCATGCCCTCTAGGGGCAGCCTGTGAACTTCTGCGCTCTTGTCGGAACCAGTCTTTGTTGTTACACATGCAATGTAACTGGTTTGCACATTCCAGACTCCTACTCAATTTCTTTTTGAATGCTCCTTATAGATATTCAGTACATATGTGCTTACTTTACTTAATCTGAACTTCCACAGACTAAAGATCCAGCCTCCGCCATTGACCATGTACTGTACATATATGAAATATTACCTTGAGGATAGTTTCAGAATCCTGGAGTGCCTGTTTAGCCAGGTAACGCTCCCTCTTAATCTTCAACTCTAAGCTCTCAGGAATATCTGGTACCAGCACATCAATTAGCTTGCAGATTCCAAATACAACATGCTGAAATTCAAGCAACTTGTGAGCTTTAGCACAGAGCAGTTGTTTCTTTTTGAATGAAAAGTCAAAAAATATCTCTATTCACTAAAAAATAATAATCACTTAAGTGACAAGACAAGCTTGGTATGATTATTGATAACAGTTGTCTTGGAACTCTCATCCATTACCTATGCAGTAAACTGTCACCTATGTCTTCTTATTGGTCAACCTAAAAAGAGAAATGTCAACCTAAATTGCCACCTGACATATTTTTCATTCTTTCAGAGTATCTTTCAATATGGTTTGATACTGCAGGGCAGCAAACCCATGAATCACAGCTATACTAATCATTCAAAGAAAGTTTGACAGAATATTGATAAATTCTCATGAAACAGAACATTACAAACCACAATTTGTCAAATTAGAAATTCTGACTATTGTTAAACTATACCTGTATAAAGCTCTCTGATACACGAGAGAAAATGTACAAAACTATAACACAAGAATTTAAATACACAAGCACAGCACATAAAATAAGAACAATAGATATACCATATCTTAGGTATTAGAAGCACTTGAGGTATGACTATAAGGCAAATAGTATAAAAATATTTAATTCACTTCCTTCAAAAATATATATTACAAATATTCAAATATTTAAAGATAAAATATTTAAAGGATTAATAAAAACTCCATTCTATTGTACAGAAGCACTTTTAGAGATAACAAACATGAAATGTAAAGCACGTGTGCTATGAATTTTTATGGTGCTTCACCACCACCATTATTAATTATAACAACAATAGCCAAATAAATCAGACAGTAACAGCAATGTTTTCTTATTCAGACATTATGTATGTTGCCAGACTCAAATTAAAAATAAGGACCACACTTAGCATTAATGTACAGCCTTGCCTCTACTAAGACAGTGATTTCTGTTGCTTGTAGAAGACTTACATTGTATCATTTTTAGAGATTATATTACTTGCCAATTATGTACAGATTTGTACATATGAATTGAAACTAATCAATTTTACACATTTATCTCTGCATTATTTTTGGTATTTGAAGTATGTAACTGGGAAACATATAACTGCAGTGATACTGTGTCATAATATAATTGCAACTACTTACACTGGTTAAAAATATGGAAGAAGAGATGAGCAGAAAGTATGATCAGTGGGAAAGATGGTGAAGAATAGTGGAAAATAATAAAATGACTCAAAGTGAAGCCAGAATATAGTTGAAGGAATGATACATTATTTTGAGGAACCAAATATATCCTCTGTGATCATTGTTTAGTTTAAGTTCTAATGTTTCTTAGTTTGCAATACACTCATTTTCTCTGTAGCTCATTACTCATTGAAGTGTGCAAGGAAAATAGCTACGAGGGCTGATCAACAAAGACTGAGACTGATTTTTTCCTGTAGCTTCCGCGATAGTTTCGTATCTGTAACATAAATATTTGAAAAGAGCGGGTTTTTTGTATAATTTCGGTAGGCGGCAGCACTCTCAAATCGGTAGGTTGGTAGTAATGCTCTATTTTGTAAACCCTACATGCATTTCGCATACCAGACAATCGAGGTGATGTGAGAGGAGCAGGAGGGGATGCAATTTTTAAATCCATTATCACCGGTGATGAGTCATGGCTGCATCATTATGATCCTAAAGGAAAATAAGCCAGCACACTGTGGAAATCGCCAGGTTCTCCAACACCAAAAAGGCAAAAGTTGTTCCATCTGCAGGGAAAGTGATGGTGATCAAATTTTTTGACTGCAATGGAATGATTTACCAGCATGCAGTTCCCCCACACATTACTGTTCAACAGCATGCTACACGTCAGTATTGGCTACACTGAGGAAGCACATTGCAAAGAAATGACCAGAGCTTTCTCGGACTGGTGGCAACTTCATGACAATGCACGGCCTCGCAAATCAAGTCATGCAGTTTCTGGCTTGATTCAACATCCACCTTATAGGCCCAATCTTGCACCCTGTGACTTCTTTTTATTCCCATCACTAAAGGCAAAGCTTAGGGGTGTTCGATTTGAGAACTCTGAAGCAGAGTTCAAGAAAAGTGAGGCAATTCTCAAGGACCTGACAAAGAATGGTCTGCAGCGCGTGTTCGAGGACTGGCAGAGACACTATAAAAAGTGCATTGAAGTAGGAGGGGACTACTTTGAAAACTATCATGTAAACTTTGAATTGGAGTAATAAACATCTATGAAAAAAATCAGTCTCAGTCTTTGTTGATCAACCCTTGTACTATGTGAAGGTTAAATCTCCAAGAAAACCAAAACTTTAAACTTACCTCAAATACAATTACAAAAGCAAGACGGACTGCAAGCAGTCGCCAGAAAAATGGGGTATGCTTGCCAGTCTCATCTCTCATTCCACGATACCTGCACTGGTTTAAATTTGTGTCCGGAGGAGCATGTGCTAATGTAAAATTGACATATCCCACCAGGTTCCAATCATATTCATACTGATACAGCAGCTTGGGTAAAAACTCTGATGTGAAGGCTATCAGGAATGCCTCAAAACAAATCAAAGATGACACATAATTAATGTATTAGTTACATAGTTTGCAGTCTCTTAATGTAAAAGTTATTTTATGAATGTGTATTATTCTGATGGCCTCCCTCAAATTCTGCTGCTTGCATCTTATGTGTTTCTTTATGCAACAATAATTAGTTAAATAATCATTACATATATACATGCTAATCAATTACCAACATCTGACTTGTGATGGATGTAGGTAAATAATTAGTTGAGTCGATTTTGTAACGCTACATTACTTGCATTTATTATTGGAAAACATGTTTCAGAAGCCATGTGCTTCTATTGTCAATTCCTTTAGTCGACTGCTGGCATTGTGCCTAGCTGGATTTCAAAGTTAAAAAGAACAAAAACAAAAAGAACAATGTTTTCAACTTTGAAATCCCACCAGGTGGCCTACTGATGCAGAGGTTCATCAAACCACCACCAGGGACTGTCACAACCACCACAGTAAGCAGTCAACTAAAGGAATTGATGTAATAATAAGTGTAAGTGATGTAGTGTTACAAAATTGACTCACTAATTAATTTCAATTGAAAGAACACATCACTACTACAAAGTCCACCATATACCGGTAATATTAATTTGTTTTTATACGCAAGCATTATTAGATAGATAATTAGATAGGCAGAGTGAGACTGAAAAATTAATGCCACAGTCAGGATTTGAACCATTGATCACCTGGTCTCTAGCCGGTTACTCTAACCACTGAGCTACCATGGCAACATGCTGACATGGCATTAAATGTCTCAACTGGCTTGCACATTTCCTGGTAAACCACAAGGTGATCTCAAATTATTTTGAGATGACATACTCCAGTGATGACTTATTTATTTCCCAACTAGAGACCGGGAGATCCGTGATTCAAATCCCAGCTATGGCAATAAATTTTTCAGTCTGACTCTACCTATCCAATTCCTATTCTACACATGGCTTATGTGGAAAAAAAAAAAAAACACTAATTGACCTAATAGTTGGTTAAACTATGAAGCTTGGGATTTAAAATACTTATGACATTGTAAGTCGCTATTGGGGTATATCCTCTCAAAATAATTTGAGATCACCTTGTGGTTTACCAGGCACAAGTCAGTTGAATTTAATCCCTTGCTGGCATGTTGCCATGGTAGCTCAGAGGTGAGAGCAACTGGCTAAGACAGAGATCCATGGTTCAAATCCTGGCCATGGATCTGAATTTTTCAGTCCTCTATGTAGATAAATAACTATTTACAGATTTTTAGAAAAATGGGAAGTTTTAAATACAAATATGCTTAAAGTATCTATAAGATAATAGTAAATAAATGATCACTTCCTGCTTTAAGCCATGAAATTCTATTCAAGTAAAGTTTTTTGAAGATGCTGTTTCTACACATATTAGTTGCATATGTAAGAGATGTTCATAGGTACTTGTGATTAAAGTACTGGAAAAATGAAATGTTTCCCAATTTCAAAATGAAATCAGAATGGATCTAGATACTAAAACAATTGGCTCATATCAAAATTGTTACTGAGGAACAGCTTTTCACATGTGTTTGTATGAAGGTAACCCAAAAAGCAAAAAACAATTATATATCACATTTAAATATGTTTATACACAGTGCGGTCATTTTATGGTATGCTATGGATAATACATATGCATGCTCTGCACACAGTTTATTGCATTCAAAGGTTTTTTGTTCTGATATTGCAATGTGTGGAACACACATGTCCGATCTGCAGGCCCACCATAAAATCACCTCACTGTATAATTGCATACCTGTAATTCAGACATAATTTGTACATTAAGTCTGTATTGAGCAATTTATATCAGCTCAGCATATTTACCCTACAAAACAGAGGAGACGGTTTGGACTTCTTGGATGCTAAAGTTGAAACTTACATTGCTGATGACAGCCAGATGTGCCAACATGTTGAGAATCTTGAACCAGATGCCAATGTTTTCTGCACGTTCTGCTACAATGCGCCTATTCTCACATACAAATTTTTGAGCATCTAGTCTTATTTCTACCCAGTTATTGAGTAGGGCAAACAAAGGAGCCAGTG
Organism: Hymenopus coronatus; assembly: GCA_030762935.1. Taxonomy (NCBI): domain Eukaryota; kingdom Metazoa; phylum Arthropoda; class Insecta; order Mantodea; family Hymenopodidae; genus Hymenopus; species Hymenopus coronatus. The sequence goes on from CM060898.1 coordinate 25,407,463, forward strand.
GAAAAGCTGCGACAAAGATGGTGATGAATCCAAACTGCAATACTGCAAAAGATTCATTTCATTTAGGTTTAGAAACTGAACTGTTTTAAAGAGTAGATCACCAATTCTGAGTTAACATTAATCATGTATAGATCTCTCTCTCTATCTCTCTGCTCACACATATGAACAACATGAAAGAAACAAAAACCTGAGACAAAAAATGCAATTTTCTGTCATGGAAGCAAAATAGTATTCAAAGTTACATAGTATACTAAATATTGAAGTAAAACTGCTTAATTCTTAGGTACTGACAGCAGCCTAGCAGTCATTAGTTTGCTGTTAAGTTGCATTGACAATAAACAATTATGAAGGTGGTTTGACAAGCCTGATTATTCAAAGAATAATATATAAATGTCAACAATATACAGCATACAGTTCACTGTTGAGAGCCGTTTGAATTGGTCAATGTGTCAACTACAGATGAAAATGGAGAAAAGTGGGTTTCATCCCGTTATTAAACATTTTCATTTGAAGGGTTGAGAATTGCATAAAGCTGTACCATCTGTACTTTTGGATTAATAAATTTAAATGTGGCCAGACAAGCACTAAAGATAAAACATGCTCTGGCTGTCCAATTGAGGTCACTACCCCAGAAAACCACCGGTAAAATCCATATGATATGATAATGCAAGGCCACTAAATAAAAGTTTGCAAGACTGTAGGCATCTCAGGTAAGTGAGTGCATAAATATTCTGTATGGAGAATTGGCTATGAGGAAGCTGTGTGCAAGGTGGGTGCTGTGATTGCTTACAGTAAACTAAAAGTGCACCCAGAGGAACATTTCAACACAATGTCAGGCAATTCACATGACTTTTGGGATTTCCAAGGAATGATCCTCGTAGATAACTTGGAAAAAGGCAGAATCATAACTGAACCCTCTTATACCTCATGTTAGATTGTTTGAAACTTGCATTGGCTCAAAGATTACCAAGGTTGGAACACAAAAAAAGAAGTGCTCTCTCAGCAGGATAAGCACTGTCCCACACATCAGTGAAAAGAATGGCAAAAGTGCATGAATTAGGCTTTGAAATGGTTCCTCATTCATCCTATTCATCAGACTTAGCCCAAAGTGACTTCTTACTGTTCCCTTACTAGAAACTTTGTTTTGTAAACCATCACCAAACCAAACATTTTTTCTTGCTTTTTTTTACCAGACTTATCAGACCAGCAGTAGTTATCAAACCACAAAACCAATAAATGCTTTATCTCTCAGACCACTGCTTAGTAATGACTTTTGTGGCTTAGGTTAATAATCTAGGCTTAGGGCATAGGTATAGGCAATGGGAGGTAAACAGGGGTACAACCTCCTCCCTAAAGTGCATTAGAATTGGCAGCAATAGATCACATTAATGGTATCTTTAAGTTTAACATTTGTGAAGCTCCTTTTTTTCTTGTTTAATAATAGATAAAAGAAATCAGGATTAATAATGCATAAATATTGTACACAAAACTTTAGCATGAATCAATGTTGCCAATGGTATATACTTCTTGGACACAGAAGATTGTAATAATCTTAAAACACATCAGCTCCCTTGTACAACTATTGTTTTAATAAAAAATGATATTTGCTGCTTTGAAATATAATCATCATGACCTGTTAATGTGGGTTCTATCCACTTTATTCATAACTCATTTTTCTATTCCACCCTGTTCTTTTGCATTTTTTTTCTCCTATGGTTCATATTTTGCTAATAACTTCAGTTTCTCTTTATGAGAAACATCAATCCTTTGAACAAATTTTCAATCAATTTCTTATTTTAGGTCCATATAAGCAACAGTTGTAAAAATGTAATTTCTGTTGAAACCATTTTTCTCTTCTGCTTTTCATTTTGGGTCTTTGTTTTATGCCAGTGTAAGAGTGTCTTAAATTGGAGAAACTTTAGGACAGTGCATAATTTTCAGTTTTTGTCGGGAAATATAAAAGCTATAAGTTATGCATTATCCTAAAATTACTCTGATTTACAGTAGGGGAACTGTTAATGTCTAACAAAATTTCATCTGTGTCTACTTCTTTGTTGTCTTAGTACTCAAAATTAAATTTACAGAGCTTATTCTTTACATCTCATCAGTAGTCAATTTGCATGTGAGGTATCTAGATATGGCGCTTATTTGACAATTTCATAATTTATCACAATCCTGGTTCTAATATATTCTTTATTGCTTAATACCTATTGAAAATTTTCACAAAATAAAGGATCTAAACATAGCAAAGAATTATAATTTGAGGAATGATGAGATGATTTATACATGCCAATTTGTCTCAACATTTCTCAAAGTAGGTAGTTTGTTTTATTGCTTGATATTTTCAAATTTAGTGTGATTATTTCATACATAGGGGTATTAATTTATCATATACAATTTATTATCTGGTCATTATTTTGCTTTGTACTATTTATCACTGGATCATTCCTTTGTTTAGTCAGTGTTGCCAGGTTATTTTTTTTTGTATGGAATTTAATATTTTCAGGTCAAATCTTTGCAATAAAGTAATTAATTTCATATTTTATGTATGAAATAGTCCAGATAAATATCATTTAATGGTCTGACTTTACCAGATAAAGTCTCGAGTGGCCAACTATAACTGACACTGTCTATTATAAATAAAATAAAATACTTAATGATAGCCATCCATGCTTAGCTCACATTACCTAGTGTACAACCACTTCTAAGCAAACATTTATAGTGAATAATAACTACTTGGTTACTTTGAAATTTTAAAGTGATACAATACAGGGTTACTACAAAAGAAATAGACAACTTCAACTGCCTGTAAAACAAACACTATTAGAGATAGCAACCTAATTATTTTGGAGGTATGTTGAGAAACTCTCAAAGTTTCGTTTGTTACTATTGGTAATGCTGTAGTGTTTTGTTTCTTGTTGCAGAAGCTGAAATGGCAGAAAATCCTGTGGAAAAGGCATATTGCGTATTGGAATTTGCTGGAACGCAATCAGCAACTGTTGTCCAACAACATTTTAGAACACGTTACCACAAAAATGAAATGATGCGCTCACAAAAACCAGCATCGTCTTCATCATGTCGCAACATGTCGATGCAAAAGCCACGCCGTATGACCTTATCTTCTTCACTCAGAAACTGCATCATCTGTAATCTGTAAGGCATCATGTGCAGTCGCTTCTGCAAGATTTTCCATACAGTTTGCTATGGAATTTGTAATTGCATGCTTGCCCTAGATGTCGATTTCTGTGGGCTTCTTATGTAGGCAGAACGAACACGTTCAACGTTTTCTTCCGAAACTCTTGGTCTTCCCGAGCTCTTCCCTTTGCACAAACATCCCGTTGTCTCGAATTTTCTATACCAGTCGTAGATTGACTGTCTAGTCATTGGCGTTTTGTGGTAACGTGTTCTAAAATGTCGTTGGAAAACAGTTGCTGATTGCGTTCTAGCACATTCCAACACGCAATATGCCTTTTCCACAGGATTTTCCGCCATTTCAGCTTCTGCAACAAGAAACAAACTATGATAACCTAAACAACATGAAAATATGAAGATATAACATTGCTATAAAACAGTGTTACATTTATCTCTCATCACTTTAGCAGAGTTACATTCATCAAGAACTAAAAAAGTTAAGAGTTATTATGCAAAGTTGGTTAAAATATGTCAGAATGAAAAACTATTTACCCATCTCAAGATATTCCTGGAACAGTCCTTCACTATTGATGAGCTGATAATCTTCTTCCCATCGTGTTTTGTGCTTTTTTGACAGCTTCACCTAAAGCAAAAAAATTAATTTCATTATAATTGCGTTCAAAAATTAAATAATCATTAGAAGCACAATTTTCCAGAATGACAGATCATGTGTGAAAAAATGCAAATGGCTATTAATTTCACTTGAAATTTTTCTGAACATACTAATATAAACCAACAATTGCAAATATGCAAATAAAATCCTCTGCTGAACTTTCAATATCACAGCATCCATTTCCACAAGTGGTAATCAAACTATATTTATTATACTGGACTTCTGTTTGGGGACTACTGTCACTAGGTGTGCCTAGGATTAACAAATGCTGCATTGGAATGAAATTACTGATGATGTATAGGTCAGTATGACATAGAGCCATGAATCTGCATATCTCCCTCAATTTTGTCACTTGTTTGCTGTCATAAGATTAGTCCAGATTTAACCAAGTAAGCACTAGTTAGTACTACTAATTACTTGCCATAAGAATAATTATGTTATTGTCACTTTTGCAGCATCAAACAAGCCAAAACTTCATTTCCATAACTTCTTTGAGAATTGTTTATTCATTGTTATATTGTATTTTGAAAATTACAAATCTAATTTCAGTTACAAAAGGATAATGCTCATGCTTAGAGTGATAAGGGATTGCTCTATATTAGATTTTCTTTAGATTTCTCTATATTTCTAGAGTATTTCAACTTTGTTTGTGCATGTAAATGTCACAAATCTTCATTGTGTTTTCCCAAAAGTGAAGAATTCAAAATGTGAGCCTCAGTTGAGTATTTCAACTTTGTTTGAGCATGTAAATGTCACAAATCTTCATTGTGTTTTCCCAAAAGTGAAGAATCCAAAATGTGAGCCTTATTTAACTGGGTATTAGACCATGATGACACATACCAGTCAAGATGGGTAAACTAAAGGTGAGATTGTTACAATTTAATTTAAATATTAAAACATTAAAAAAGAGGATATATATATACAGAAAGTGAAGTTAAAGTAATTTCAATTTCAATTTATCACGCAAAAACTTCTGTTACTTACTTTGCTTATTTACGTACTTCCAACCCTAGGATACCATAAGTATCCCCTAGCATAAATGTTTTATTTTTTATTCCAGATGAGTTTTTATAGAATATGAAAGATTTTTTTTTTCTGTTTTTTTTCTTTTCAAAATAGCAAAACTGTAGATTAGATTCTTGAGATCCAAGTATGCGAGGTATTTTGTTTCATTCACTTAGATTATTTTTAGTCAAATAACTACGTTACTAAGTGAATAATGATCTCACCCGTTTCTTGTGCCACCATGCTTTCATTTTTGGAACAAGTATTTCTTGCGCATTGTTGATAATCTGTTTACCAATCATGATGACTGCCAGCTGCTGTGCAAGTTCTATTAGACAACCTCCAGCACTGCACTACCAAAGCAAAGAGATTCAAAGTTAATGTGACTTAATCCTTAATGCTAAAAGGGTCTAGTTGGCATAAGCTGCAAAATAAAATGTTTCAAGCCCAAACTGTTGGAGCTACAGAAATAAAGAAACTGCTAAGAGATTATTTAATGATAAACATTTTTGTAATCTTCTTTCTGTATAGAGCTAAGAAAGACAAAAGTTATTTCACCTTGTACTTTTAGCATAAATCAGCAATTTCAGAGTAGGTACATTAAAATGAAGTAAACTATAACTGTGATGTGGACAAAGCCATTTCCTTAATTTCATAAATTCCAATCATTCATAGTTTCACAAGATTGCACTAATGGATGGGACATTAGAATGTATATATAAGAAGACAAGAAAGAAATGAAACAGTAATAGGGACAAATAGCAGCCCCAAGTGCCACTGTCACATTTATAGTGGAGAGGCACTGTCACAACCATGGTAGCTCTTAGAGGTAACTCAAATTCAGATCACAAAAGGCGCTGGTATATCCAGGCTGGTCTCTCCTGCTCTCCAATACCACTTTGCATGCTCTTCAGCTGATCCTCAGAGCTGTTTGGTTATGTAGAGATTCCATGTAGTGCAAAATCATGTTTACTTCAAGTTAAATTAAACTTTATTTTATTTAAATTGCTATTTATTAATATTACATTATAATGTAGGTAGCTCTAAATTATCTGCAACTTCCAAAGCTGCTTTTACTCTTAGTTTTACAATATTTATTGCCTTTACTTACATCTTCATTTCGAAGTCTTAGGATCCTTGTATAGTTGCCAGGATAGCCAACAAACCGACCCTTAAAGAAAGCAATGTAGAAGATGGAAGAATAGAAATTGACAAACTGAAAGATGAAAACCTTGAATGTGAGATTGTCATCAAACTCTGTCTGTGTCCGGTGCATTTCTGTAAATGAGGAACAGAAAAAGAACTGATAAATGCTTTAAATAGTGTATGCGAAAATTAGAATTTATAGAAACTGAAATTCATTCTGAACAGGAGTATAGAAAAGATTAAGCATTTACAGAATGAAAAAATATAACTAAAATACCTTTTTATATATAAACCTTATTTTTAAATGCTTGGATAGAGGAATACATCCATGTGCTTGTAAGCTATCAAATCTTAGTTGCTTAATATTTGTTCTCGATTTATTTTTCCTAATTTGAAGAAGTATGATATGGAAGCATAATAATGTATCATAAATAAGTTTCATATTTATTCATCACTTTTACATATTCCATGACTCACCCCAAGCAGTTAGTCTGTAAGCTAGCTTCTCATATACTCTGCTCATGGCCATGATGAGAATTAAGTTCACCACAGCACCTGTCATGTTAGCAATTGCTTGTGCTTGTCTTCTGAATGTTGAGATCTGGAAGAGCGGGATTGACACCAGCACACGGTAGATGATCACTGCTACGATGAAAATTATTACCAGGGAGATCTGCAAAAGAGTTTGGACAGTTAAGAGGCCAAAGTATTTGAACAGCTACAAACATGTCTGGTAAAAAAGGAAAATCTTTTGTAACCAATGTCATAGCCAATAATAACAAACTGAACAATTAAGCATGTCTACTTCTCTTATCACCCTGGCTTCTGTTTAAATGACCTCACTATGACCCAGTTAGCTTACTAATGTAATGTCAAATCTCTGTCCTTATCTATCATTTCCAGTGTCAAGTTATATGCAATGAAAATTTGCAAGTGACAAGCGAGTTGTATGGCAGCAACAAACCCATCTACCTAACTAGAAAGTCTATCATTGTTATAGCAGTTGATAGTATGCAGAATTCTGGATTAGATTTCTATGCCCTGTTATAAAAAATAACTCCTTAACCCAGCACTTTTAGGATAGGTTTTAGGTTATTTTGATAAATGGTACCTTAATACGTATGTGTTATTTTTTCTCTTTGTCTAATAGTTTTCTCACAAATCAATCAAATAATTTATTACCTGATGTGTGTTGCATGGTCTTTACTGCACAGCAAAATGAATAATGTCTTTAGTATAGACTAATTATTTTGCTTCCATGTTTTCACACACCAGCCACCTACTGGCCTATGTATTGTGGCTTCATTGACTTTGCAAAAACCATTCAATCTCAGTTCTGATACAACATTGATTATGGCAAGTCCTGCCCACTCAAGGTTATGCCTTCCAAATAACACACCATTTACATTTTATTTTAACCCACAGCCCCAGGGAAAATATAACTGTATGCTAACCAATCTGAAAACATACTACTCCTAACAAGTAAATTATATGCAGATATTGATGTAGCATTGTTTATTAACCTGTATTTATGATCATAATCATACTTAAACGATTCTAAACCTGTTACATTCACTTCTACCAAAATAGTGCACTAATTACTAGAATACAAATATTTGTGCTTATACCCTTAACAGTCTGCATGTATGCAATTGGGTGTATACTGCTGATTATGATTGAGTCTGCTGTTAAGCAATTCTAAAGCAAAAGATTCTCCCAAATATGTTAGCAGAATAAATCACTGATTTTTTTCTTCTGAATTTTTTATTTGATGCAACAAAATAAAGTATACCTCAGTTTTCTGCATAATCTCCTGCTGTGAAATTACGCTTATCCCAGCATATTGACAGCTTCTTGATATCATAAAAAGAGAGGGGTGTATCATTAGGCAGTTATGCACAAAGTCTTGTATACCTGCATTATCCTCAATCATCTGCCTGCTAGTGCCTCCTGAGTGGTCCTAAAGAATGAAAATTCAAGGGCGATATAACTTTGGATTGTAGGGAGGGTGGTTGATTGGTGTTCCTGTCATTTCTTCCAATTTACAGCATTATGGAGAAGAATGACTTCTGTTATGACTGGTCATGTCATTTGCTGTGATAGGCAAGTCTAACCTTAGTCAAATGATCAAATTATTTGCCACATTGATGGTGCAATATTTGTGTAGAATTTCAATAAACCAAATGCCGTAGTAATTCATAAGTCAAATCCCAAGCAAACATACAAGTTCCTGAAAGTGTCTGATCTCTGAACTGTCTTGCCAGTCTCTGCACAATGTCTGCCAGTTTCATGCTAAAGTAGTTGATAGTCAAATCCCAAGCAAACACACAAGTTCTTAAAAGTGTCTGATCTCTGAACTGTGTTGCCAGTCTCTGCAAAATTTCTGCCAGTTTCATGCCATAGTAGTTGACAGTCAAATCCCAAGCAAACACACAAGTTCTTAAAAGTATCTGATCTCTGAACTGTATTGCCAGTCTCTGCAAAATTTCTGCCACTTTCATGCCTTCAAAAGCAAGGAATTTGATGCTCATAATAATGACAACGATAATGATGATGGTGATGCTTTATGCAGTGGAAATATGTACCTCTTGTTCAGACTCTTGAGCAGAGCTAACAAATGGGTCTCAAAGACCAAAATCCCCTGATGACCCCATTCAAAACATGAGGAAATCACAGTATTCCCTGTTTAAAATTATGTGCTCAGAACAAAAAGCCTTGTTCGTATTTCATTTATACTCATATGTAATATTTTATTTTGTCATACATTTCCAGTTTTCAGGATTCTGTTCTGCTGAATATCTAAAAATAGTATCAGCTTCTTTTATGCAGTAACTGGATCTGGGTATTTTATTTAAAATACACTGTAGCACAGAATCTTATGTACTATTTTAGAGATGACAAGAATATATTTACCATAAGGAAGATGATGCCTATACCAGCAGCTACACGTTTATGTCTGAGATGACTTGGGAAACTTGGTTCTCGTATTCCTGTTACAGGATTTCGTTCCAGGAATGGTGCTCTTGCAGCAAATTCAGGACGGGGGCGCTCTTCTTCCTCTTGAAATCCCATACAGTCCCAGTGATGTGCTAGACTTGCTGACTTCCGCTTCCAATATTCTAGAAATGTCACAGCTGTAAAATAAAAGCACCTATATTACATTAGGAACTCTTATAAAGGTTATATACCCACCACAATATCTTTGCACAACTTTTAACTTATAAGGCCTTCTTAATCTTACCGATAAGAATCAGTGGCATAGCCAGAAAAATCTTAAGGGGGAGCATTTATAAGGATTCATTTTTAAATAACTTGTATACAATAAAATAATAATTTATGTTTGCCTAAAAGGCTTTAAAAGTGTAATGTTTTAAACATATTAGGGTTCAAAAGTGAACATGGTGCATTCCTTTGCTGCATATAACTGTAGCAACTGCTGGAAAAATTATTCCGAGATCACTTCTCATCAGTAAGTAAGAAAAAATTGTAACATTTTAGGTTTGTGTTCCAAATTCATCCCATTTATTCCTGTAGGTTTCCTCGGTCACAAGTGAATTAAAAGAATTACTCAAAATCTACTAACTTAGTTTTTCAAATCTGTAATTTCAGACTGAAACACAACCCTGCAGGGTGCTAAAAAGGAGTTTTGCAAAAGTGTTTGAATATAAAGAACGTTAAGTAGTAACTGATTCTAATTTTAGATTTGTTTATGAATTATTTCAGTAGCATAGATCATACTCTCCTGTGGTGTACCTCATATTAATATACCTGTCTATCTAACACAAATATACCACAAATATTTGGGTTTGGTCATGGTTTTGATAATGCACAATATATGCCTCAATGCACACAGCATGCACACATATCCATGCACAAAAAAAATAGGCTTAAACTTCACACTATGTAAAATTTAAATCCCTATTTCTTTTAACTCACCCCAGAAAGAGACAAACACTGCATAGAAGACAGTACCAGGATGATCAAACAGATATGCAACTTGTGCATAGCCACATACTTCACTGAGGTTCCAGAACTTGCATCCAAACTTAATGTCACACTGTGGACACATTTTGTACTGACCCTCACTGTTGCATACTTCTATAGCCAACTGATTTGAGTGCATTGTAAACAGTCCATATAGAAACACCAACAGCCCTACTATTGCTGCAGGTAACAGCCATCCAGTGTAAAACCCTGTGAAAATAATACTAGAAAATTAATTTGTCATTGCTTCACAGAATAATAATTCCAGCTGAATTAGCATAAATGACAAAATGTAGACATTTAAATCAAATAATACAACACAGAGACTTTACAAGATCTATGTTCAAGATTATGTTAATAATACTTTAGGTGAAAGAACATAAAAATAATGAAACTACAAAACCGCATAGTAAAAATCATGAAATGTGTCCCAAAGATTCAACAAAATCAATGTTCAGATAATTCTGTACACCACCATATTGATATTAAGTTCAGTATCTTCCAAGGATGTGACATGAAGATTTTCAAGAAAATCCTCCCACCCCCAACTACCCTTTACTTGGAAAATTTTTGATATTTACATGGCAAATAAAATGTATATCTTGAATTTTCTGGGAGCAGCCTCCAAAGACCTCTTTATTCTGGAAGTTTGTTTTTTGTATTTTGCATAACTAGTAAAGCATAAGAGATAGACAAAAACTTACTACATTAAAAATATAGAGCTTCTTAAAACACACAATTTATGTCATATTCTTTTTTTTCGTGAAGTTGACCATTTTTTAGATATCCCTTGTATTTGGTTTCAGTTTTCATACAGGAACTTGTCAACTCCTGACCATGCAAAGAAATGAATTTCAATCCCATAGCAACCACATTTTAAAACTTGTGACTAAGTTTAGCCTAGTGTATTCCCTTATTTCCCTTCTACTTATAAGGAAATAAGTAATAAGACCATTGCTGTTAGTGTTTATCTCCATTAGCATGAATTGGATAGAAGAATCAGCTATTACACACAGAAATTAAATCACTCAGATTGTTGGTCGTACTTACCAAGCCAAGCAAAGTAGATAGCAATCTTTTCACCAAAGTACTCCCGGATGTGATCCAGAGGCTGATATTTATACCACTTGCCCCAGCGAGCCCAGTATTCATACAGGATCTGTCTTGGATTTAGTGGCCCCTCTGGGACCCCTCGTTTCTTCTTCACCTCATGTGGGCCCTAAATATTTCAAGAAATCCCATTTATGATAATTTTATTGTTTAATCTTTATATATAAACGTGTTAATCATAGACTTCTGAAGTTCATTATTTTAATTATTGGCTTAGGGTAAGCTAATCATTTCCCTCCTTTTTTTTTAAATGTTGAAAATATTTTGATGGTATTTGTATATCTGAACAAACATGCAACTAGCCTGAAATTATATAAGCCTGAACATTCTAAAGTGGATAAACATGTATTTCAGCTAATTTAAGAAGTACTTACTTTTGCAAAGAAGCTTTCTGGTCAAAATAAATCCAGAGTTTTTAGCATTTTGTAGTGAATTTGCAGTATTTAATAAATAATTTAATTCTAAAATGTTCAGAAAGACTAATTCAAATACAAAAATGTAATCACAGTATTACTTTTCTCAGAACAAAATTAAATAGATTTAGTATTCCCATCCCAAATTTTGCAAATGAAAAGTTGATAACTTTTAGTTGTGGTATGAAGTTTGCTTCTGTAAATTATATTGTACAAGTTATTCAGAATTTTCTCAACTGAGAGAGAAATAAGACTTTTAAACCCACCTTTTCTTTTCCTTCAACATAGTCATCTTTTACCTCTATACATTTATGCCAACTCTTTCAATTTCTTTATATCATGAGTATAAAACTATTTGTCCAACTCTGTGATTTATGATCTTTGCATCTGAGGTAAATCTTAATCCAACAAGTCATTCCTTCAAATTTAGAAAGAGGAAAAACTAATCTGGAGAATACAGTGCTTGAAGCAGTAGTTCTAAATACAGGTCATTGGAACTGCAATTGTTGGATTTTTCAACTCCTCAAGAAATGTTGCATAGTATTCTTCATTGATGTGTTTTCCCTTTTCCAGATAGTAATAAAAACTCTAAAATAAAAAACTTGATACTTACAAGAACTTACCTTTTCAAGTAAACTCTTACTACATGTTTGAAGTGAACAAAAGAAGAAAATATCTGCTAGAAAATACTTGCCAGTTTTCCGGTTTACTTGCCGTAATTTTATTCAATAGTTGTAAGGTATGTACTTATATGTACATTAGGCCACTGTTTTGGTGAAGGTTCTTGCATGGATCTATACTTTTAAAACTAAGATTGTGTTGATGAATCCATGAAGACCAGTTAATTTGGCATAAAGGAATGAGCCACATAATGATGTAGCCATCACTATACTTTCTTTTGTTTCAATATATTATTTATTGGAATTATCACAGTGTGAAGCATGCTAATTATAATTAAGTAACAAGTGCTAGGATGCCTTCAAGCAAGTTGAAACAATTGTGAAGTATAAGAGTGTTTATGTCAAATCATTGTTACTTAATTATAACTCATCAATTGCTCCCTAAGGACCTCATGAGGCTGAGTACACCACATTCAAAGTCTCCCAACAGTGAACAACTCTCCATTCACTGTCAAAAATACAATGTATAGTACTGGATCCCTTTGTACTACAAGTGCTATGGGACAGTCCCCATCTGATATGTCAACAGATAATATTAGAGTGATTCAAATATAAATGGTAATATTTGTTATATATTTATTGATTAAACATATACACAAGTGACATATTTTCTATTTCTCTACATAGCCTCCTTCATGCTCTACACACTTTTGCCAATGATTTGGAAGCTTGAATATTCCTTGATCAAAAAATGTTTGACGGCCCATTCAACAATTGCGCTCATATTTGTCAATGTCTTCATTGATTTCTAATCATTCCCCTCTAAGTGATTTTGTCATGGGCACAAACAAAAAATAGTCTGAGGGAGGGGGGACAAATCTGGGCTCCAAGAGGGTGCTCAAGGGTTCCGAGTGCATGTCCTCCAATATGTCCCTTGTCAAATTCACGGTGTGAAGCTTAGTGTTGTCTTGGTGAAGGATAACATCTCTCTTGGGGTATGGCACCTATTGTTTCGATAGCTTTTGCTGACCTTAACAATTGACAATAGTAAACTGTATTCATAGTAGGTACATCAATTGTGAAGAAAATCAAAGAGTAAAACTCCTCTGTAGTCAATAAACACTATTACAAAAACTTTTTCAACTGAGAAGCAATGATTGGAGCTACATTTCTCATTACATGTTTGTGCCAAATAATATTTATATATTTTACATCAAACCACTTGACCTTGGGTGCCTAGCATAGCCTTTGTTTTGTACAATTTCTCATCCACCCTCAAATTTTCTATAAATATTAGATTCCAGAACAGTAGCGTCCCCAAATTGTGCCTTCAAACAAGTTAAAATCTCTGAAGGTTTAACCACTTTATAATAATGTGTTGTATAATAAATGAAGGAAACTCTTGTTCACTCATGGCTGTACTGATACCAAAAGCTAACCAGATGGTTCCCCCCCTCTCTAATACTGACCTTCAACCTACCCACTCCACCATCCCGTTTAAATCTGCTTATATTTGAATCACCTTACTAATGTACATTCTGTGTTAATGGTTTCCTTTCGCAACAATATATGAATATTTTGGCTTGCATACTGTTAACACCCAAGCAGTTTTGCACATCACCTAACACAAAAATAATAGGCTATAGTTACTCACATCGTGCAGTGGAAAGGCCGAAGAAAACACCCCTTCCTCCACAAGCCGGTCAATCCCAACCTCTCCTTTCTTCTTCTTGCCAAAGATTGCAGTGGAGAGTATTTCATATAGGATTCGCCCCCTCTGAGTGTTGGTGAAGTACGTGTCTCTATTCTCACTGCCCAGGAACCTATTATCATATGAAATCACTCTCATTATGGTAATATAAGCTAATTTCCTACAATTTAACTAATACTAGAAACATTAGGCAGTCTCTTATTGTTGTGAACTTGTGGTATTTTTATGGAAAGTGAAGGTTCTCTCTCATTGGGTGAAATTGATCAAGTTAGTTCTTTGGCCAGATGATATATGAAACACTGGTGATTTACTGTTTGAATCAAAATCAAAGGTGCAACAAAACTTTGTTTATTGAAAAGCCCTTTAAAACATGGCTATGAGCTACTAAGAAAGCAAACACAAACATGCTTTAGCCATTATTATGAAGGCTATTGGTGTCTCCAGCAATTGGTGACAGATGGACAGTGCATCCAGCTGCTAGAGCTCGGCACCTCACGGCCACGCCATAGCCAAGTGGTTTGACCACTCGCCTCCATCTCCATTCCATGTATCACAGTGTCATCGTCTGCAGTGCCATAGTAAACATTAGTGGGCATTAAACACTATAAAAAAAAACAACAAAAAAACAAACTAACATACTAGAAATGACATCAATCCAGATGCTGGTATCCTACGTTGTCTTAACCAGCTCATTGTCATTTTCACAAATATTCTGAATGGACAATTACAGACATAGCTTATTAGATTTAGTAAAAGTTGGAGAATTTAGGAGTTTTTACAATTAATCATTTATGAGACATTCTTTTAAGAAACACTAATCTTCAGTTTGATTGTGGTCTTACCTGTATTAAGACAATATCCAGCTAGTCCACTCAATATGGTGGTAACATGTCTGCCTCACTTCAAAAGGTCCCAGGTTCGAATCTCAGTTATGGTGAATTACCCAGATAATTTTTTTTCTGGAATATTCGCTTATCCAGAACAACAAATGTTATGTAACTTTACGATTTATGGACCCCAGGCTCATTTGAGCATAATTTCACGCATTTCATTCATCATCTGTGTGACTTACCATGTTAAAGGACATTATTATTTAAACAAAACAAAAAGAATTTTCCAGCTTTATGAACTTAAATTTGTCTATCTTAATCCCCATTATTAAGTACAGATTAAGAATAATATATTCTTAGCTTTTACTAACTGTAATTTTCCTGAGTGAAAATATTTTTAGTGCAAATTATTCACAGCACATCAGACAAGTAAACAAAGCTTTTTTTATGCTCAATGGGTTAATGAACCATATACAATAAGCCTACACACACTAATTAGAAGCAACATCACCGCCGTTACCACCACAGCAATTTTTTTTCTTTATGGCTTTTCTTTTATTATTTATTTACCCACCTTTCAGTAATATATTCAACGTATATTTGGTTTTAAAAAAACAGGATTAAAAACATTCTTCCCACTCCTTAAAAATGCTCTTTCCTGTAGATACAAGGTTTGGATTAGTGTACAAGTATTGAAAACATTTTATTTACCTGTCAAGTTTGGATTTTCGGAAAGGACAAGTATAGTAATCCAAAGGCTTGTTGGGTACTTCCTCATACATCATGTTAGGGAGATGCAAAACCTTCAGCAGAGAATGAGACCAATTTACTGAAGGGTTTGGATGTGCCTAAAAAGAGAAGCATAAAATAAAATTATACAAACGTAAATTAGAACAAACTGCTGATATCACACAGAACTTCTTAACAGTGAAATACATTGTCACTGTAAAATCACCAGAAAAATGAATAAAATAGTATTGCCCAAATCATTCTAACAACTAGTACAGAGGCATTATTGAACTAAATGGATGAGAAACATAATGTAATCATTTAAAAATTGAATCTTCAGTTATAATTTACATTATGAAAAAATTAAACAAAAACTTTATGCTTTTACATCTTTCTCTGCATTTTTGCCAATATTATTTGCACCACTTATGCACTTCACTATGAAGAGCTGGCACCTCATACTTTTGAAGACCGAAGGATTGGACACACATCCGATATTAGCACAAGTAACATCATGAGATGTCTCATCTAACTGATAAGTTCTCAAGCAGAGCTAGGGAATTTATCTGGGAAGGTCAGACTGTTGACTATTTCATATATAAAATATGAATTTAAATACTATACTACAAAGATTTGAGAAAAAAGTGTTAAATTCTATACAAAAATGACTAATTAAAAATGATCTAGTGATGCATGTTACAAAATAAAAGAATGATCAGGTAGTAAATCATATATCATAGATTAAGGCCTCTATGTATGAAATAATCACTGATGTTATGCATTTAAATCTTCATAATGTGGGGGAGCATTCTGTCCTACATTTTGTTTCATTATTTGTCCATTTCATTCAGTCATCTATATGACCTACTAGGTGAAAGTTCATTAAAAAAATTGCTTTTTTATTTTATGTGAAACATTTGCAATCAATCTGCTAAATTATTTTGTATGATTTTCTTATAACTGAATATGTTTGTTGTTGGGTAGGTAATGCTTTACCAAGACATTTTGCTGCTGTTATGGTTATACCATATCTTAATACATAAACTATTTCCAATTCCTCTGTTTAGTTGAGTAAGTATGTTTAATATAGAAGAGACATATTATATAATTGAAAATGAATTCTTTAAAAGATCAATTACTTTAAAAATATGTATAACTTTGAAGACACTCTGTTTTAGAAGCGAACTTTCTTCATCCAGATGAATGAGATTATGCAAATGGAATAATTGAGGTTTGTTGTGCTAATATTGGTTTGGTTATTTTAATTTGTAAATAATATTCAACTTGAACATGTAATGCAGTGTGCTTAACTCATCAAAATTATACAATGTATTTGTGAACTGAAATAAAAATGTATTATATAAAAGTTTTCTCAATTGGTAGATTTCACAGTGCAATATACTTCAATATCTTTATAACAACAATCAAATACTTGGCTCGCTTAACATACTTCATTTCTTTTCACAAAAATGTACTATTTCACTGGTTCCAAGATTTTTCTCTCTGATGATATTTAAAGGATATCACTTCTACTAAGACTTGCAAGCATTTTATGTGCTGCTTTTATTTGCTTTACCCCATTTTGTTTCAAATTATTTTCCTTTTCTTTTCTAGGATGAGAAAATAAAATCAATATTACACTGCATCTATGGAAAGCAGTTTCTTTTACAATATTCTAGGGAACCCTTCTTTGGCTGCATTTGGCTGAGTGGATAGACCACTTGCAGCCCCCACCATCGTATTCCCCAGTGCTCCATCTTCATTCCATGTATTATCAGTATCATCACCTGCAATACTATATGTAGTAAAGGCGGCATGCATTAAAAAAGAACTATTCTTTATAGAAGACCTGTATATAAGGCTCCCATCCACCGACAGTTTGAGTAAACTACTACATGAAAGGGAGAAGAAGAGAAGGAAGATATGGCTGGACTTCTATACAATAGAAGCCATGACAAACAGATCCTGGACCAACACAAATCTAGAATTCCGACACCTGGTGAACTCAAATATACAAGACCAAGCATTTCCATGACCCTGGGAACAACTGTGCAAGTGAATTGTGTGATCAAACCCTATGACCGTTTTCACATGATCACTTGTAAAAAAGAATAAAAATATTCTGTAAATAATAAACAACGTAAGCAAATCAAAGTGCAAGGTACAGGGTGTGATAACAACAAAACTTATGTAACTTATGCCCAACTTGTGTGCATTTATTCTAAAACAAAAAGATGCATATCACTTGGAGGAGGACACCACAGTGTTGTTGACATCCTCAAGACTTGGAATCTTAGGGGAGTAGGGGAAATGAGACAGTTGGAATGTTTAACTGATTGCTGTAATAAATAGAACATTTTATAAATGTAAAACAATATACCTGCAGTGGAGCTCGCATGTTCAACTCCTCAGCATAATGACACAGAACAGGCCATGTTGCATGTAACTTGATGAAGTAGACCAGTTTCTTGTTGCTGCTTTCTATTACTTCCTGCAACAACATTGTTTTCTATGATCAAACATATATTCTCTTTAAAGTATAATAATATATAGGTACTAAGTCCTACAAATACAGTAACAATGTGAATAATTGTTTTCTTTGGATACATAATTTCATCCCATAACCCATTCAAGGGTATCTAATAATGGAAATGAGAAGTTAAAAAAACAAACAAAAAACAATGTACTTTGGGACCGTAAGTATCCAAACAAGATAAATTTGGTAAATTAATTTAGAACAACATAAGTATAAAGCCAGGATTGCAATAGACTTCATTTAATTTAACGTGAAGCTAACGAGATATAACGTGAAGTTAAGTAATACTGCTATACTGAAGACATTTTAACATTTGATTGGTAGTTCTATTACTTCGTGCTACTGCTTCACACCGATTGGTTCTAAGTACCATGTGACATCACTTAACGCAACGAAAAGGGAAATTTTGACATCACCAAACTCTTAAGTTAAGTCACGTTAAGTCAACTCTAAATAGTTCCATTTAATACACTGTATTAGATATTCACATTACGTCACGTCAATTGAAACTGAGTTTTATTTATGGACGTTCTTTTAACTGCTGCTGTTTTTAGCGTCTCATCCTATATTGGGCGGGAAAATACCGCTTAATTATGCTTAGAGGCTTCTTTATCAGGCTTGAGGTTCTTTTACGTGCTATAAATATACGACACGGGAACAAGGGCTTTTCTTCCCTTCCGAAGGAAACCATCCATCGTCCTCTGCTGGGTTTGACCCCGCGATCTTGAGAACCAGATGTAAGACCACGGAGGACGACGCGTCACGTTACCTTAACTTCATCGTAATCCCGGATAAAGAGCCTAAAGAGACTAGCAGCAGTCAAATCGCGTTTCTTAAAAGCAGCCGAAGGTGTATAAAAACATACAAGATCGAGACTAGTTTACGACCAAGCCAAGAGTCCTCATAGAAGACCTCGAGGCTGAAACTAATGCTGCCGTCAGCTGGAAGACACAGTTTCACGGAAGAGAGGAGATTTGGCCGAACTTCTAACGACGGAGGCAATCATAAACAATCCTGGACTGACACAAACCAAGAACTTATGATACCTTGTGAATAATTTAGCATTGCGTGGTTACACCATAATATATGTGAACTCAAGTGCTTCCATGATCCCGACGGAAATTTGTGTGTGTGCGCGTGTATGTGTACTTTGTGACCTCTGACCATTACCACATCACTATATGTAAAAAAAAAAAAAAAAAAAAAAAAACTCTGACGTATTCTATTCACGTAACTTTATCTTCTCTATAAACAAACTATTCTTACAAAATATGATATTCTTTGGTATACATAACGTTACTCGAGATAAGCATTGCCAGAAAAGTCGTATTACTTAGTTCCTTTATAAGTAGAGGAGAAATAAGGGAATGCACTAGGCTAAAACGGCAGTAAAAATCTTTAAAAGCTATTGTAATGCGTTATGTCATCGAAATTCGATTCTCTTTCCAAAGCCAGGAGTAAACCAAAAGAGTTATGAAAGATAACTTCCTGTTTGAGAAAAGTTTAAGTAGTTTAAAACTGAAATGAGTAACAAGGAGTATCTCGGAAACAGTTAATTCTACAAAAAAGTATGACATAAATGTGTGTTTAACGATATCTACCTTTGTTAAGATTTTGTCCATCTCTTACGGTTTACCAGTTATACAAAAGCCATCCAGAACGAAGAATCTTCAGAGGCTATTTCCAAGATGTATATTTCGTTTATATGATCTTAAACGTATGGTATTTTAATCAAAATTGTTAGAGCAATTTTTGAGAAAATAAAACTTTTCGAAAAAGGTTCTATGTAAAGGGAAGGATTTTACCGAAACTCTTGGTGTCGCAACCTTGGAAGATACTGAACTTAAATACCAAATTTGTTATTTAACCGACTTATCGTATTTGAGTTAGCTGCCCATAGACACACACGTACACACATATAGACCTTTTTCTAAAATTGGGTTTTTGGATTCAGGGATCCTCAAAACACTATTTTCAGTGAAATCTCAGTATGGAATTTTTGAGTGGGATGCAATAAGTACCTTCTCTGCCTACTATGTACATTGTACATACGTGCTAGAGAAAGTAAAATAGATAAAAACCTTTTGGGAAAATCTGTACATATTACTGATATCTTATTAACAATATGATACTAACCTCTTCCATGTCCAGGCCAGCCCGTCGCAGATTCGCCATGAAGCGCTGTCTCCAGTTCTCCAGCTTTGTAGCACGTTTGTCCGAGCTGGAGGAAACGCCCGACTCCAGCACGGCAGATCCGATGGACGAAGACCGCCGAGATGTCAGATTCCGGCCGCTCTCCTCGTATACCAGCACGAAGTCGATGCGACGTCTTCCATCCCTGAAGAAAGTGGAGCTGTCGGTCACAGCTTGGGGAGCAACGGTGGGGGCGGAATCGTCTCTTGCAGAGGTTGCTGGGGGCGAGGACCCCCGCATGATGAGTCCTTGATCCGAGTCCTCATCATCCTGTAACAGTACGACTTGGGATCCAACCTTGTTGTCTGAAAAGAATTTATTTCTTAGATGACCAAATAACACTGAAGTGATCGGCAGCATGCGTAACGTATTCTTTTTGTGATTTAATTCTTGATTCTTCTTCGCGAAGAGTTAAAATCTTCGACAGAGCCGGTAAGATAAGCATCCGCAGTGTAAAATTCTCTACCTCTATAATCGCCCCTTCCTTCCACCTGGCAGAGAAGCGGAGAGGTTACGTGTGCAACAGTGGCGGTTGTTTTTGAACAACAAAATACTTGTTCTTCCAGTCCCGATTAAACATTTGCCGTTCACTTATATTCCACGTATAAGCCACCGCTGCACATTAGCCACGGGGCTAATACCGGAATGAACCGGCTTCTTTAGCTCTACGTGACTGTTGAAAGAGAGCAGTGGGGGCGAGAAGGAGGGTAAGTTCACACCTCTTGCGCTTTACCTGGCAGGCCACGAAGCCCCACCACTGCGTCAGTATTCATTGCGGTTCAGCTAGAGCACGGGTCGGGAACTGGCACTCATTGAGTACAGAAAGCATTTCTGCTCCATTACCACTTCTACTGCCTACTTACTCAAATCGGATAACGTTTGAGAAAAACTGTTAGAATCAGCAATACATAAACTATTAATAGTGGAAAATATGAGGACAAACATATAATAATGGCGCCAAAAAGTGAAAATTCTTTTAAATCCCGGGAGTAATTTTTGTATGTTTATAAGACTTTATATGAAACATAGTTATATTGATTTGGTTAGGCGCTGATATTTGATCCCAAGGTCACGGGTTCAATCCGGTACGCTTAAAACAGACAACCCCATGTTAGGATATTTACTGGCAAGTAAATGAACTCATGTGGGACGAAATTCCGGGTCACAGCGGCGCTAATATGACCTGGAAATCGATAACAAACAAATAATTAACATACACACGTAAACACACACCTCTTTTTAAAATTTTTTTTCCGGTTCAGGAGGCCTAAAATGTGAATTTTCAGTGTAATCTTGGGATTGAATTTTTGGATGGGATACAGTCCTCTACTTGATGCAGGTTAGAACACAGTAGAGTAAGTAGCGATTGCGGAGAAGTGGTTAAAGTGTGACAGTGAACCAAAAGTTACAGTAACAACTGAAACTAGTGCTTATCTCAATATTTTTAAAAGAAATCTCAGGGCAGCAACCGATGCCCTTGTTGCATCTTATACCTTTGTTTCTAGTACAGCATTGATTTCGTTTTGATGCTTTCCTACGAACTGTACTTCTATCAGATGGATGAACATCCAGAGAACGTTGTTGAATATGGGAGGAATGCTGGAGAGCAGACACTTCTTAAAAAGTTACAACAAATGCAAGATTCGCTATTGTATTAAACCATGGAAGTCGTAAAGCAATGGTTCTCTCTGCGGAAGCAAAACTGACTGCGCACTAAAGTAACCTTTCTGGAGTAATATGTGTCGGTGATAGCAACTTTGATGTATTTGCTTCCACCTTAGGTTGGGGGGGGGGGGGCTAAAGATCCGATGCGTACTATACAGAGTCACACCATATCGTGTTTCTTATGACTAAGACACCTTATTAATAAATTGAGTTTTATTTAGGAATAAGCTCTTTAACTGGTATAGGTTTCAGCGCCCCCGTTCTATATTTGGGGTGAAAGACCGCTTAATTTTGTCCAGAGCCTCTTCATTTGGCTCGAGATTCTTTCACACGTTGTAAATATATGACACGAGACCATCGGCTGTACTTCGCTTCCGAAGGAAAGCCGTAAAACAAAGAACTATTCCTAATTTTCTGCTGTGCAAAGGATATAAAATTAAGCACTTTTTTAATAAGGTGATATCTGGAAAACGCCTCGTCCTCAAGTGACAGTAGTGTGAAGGAAGCCAAAAAGTTGCTTTATTCACTTTCTACTATAACTTACTATGTATCACGAGAACTAATTTCGTGTTGACAAATCAGCTTTCTCCAAGTATTAATTGGGATATCTTCAAGTAGCTCTGGAAGCACGTCCGCAAGAAAAGTAATCGATCGAGAAGGTATGACATACGCCACACTAATACTAGGTGCCCATCAACAAATTCAATCAATTCAATCCGTCACGCAACACCGGCATATATTGCAACAGCGATTTCATGATCACGGAACTTTTAGTTTACGGGTTCGTGAACTATGCGCACATTGTGACGAAGGATCAACTCATCGTTCATAACTGACACTATACAAAAAAAAATCACCGACTTGCGGACGTGAAAAGTGGCGAATTTAGCCCAGTGACGTTTTCTTTAAATGTATGAGGTTCTTTTACATGGAAATAAATATACACAGGACAACGGCTTTATTTCCTTTCGGAAGGAAGCCATTTTAAGGATTTTTACGTCAAAAAATTCCATCATCCTCCGCCGGATTTGACCCCGCAACCTTGGTCATTAAATGCAACCATTATACCATGAGGGCTTATCAACAATTACTACCAAAATATTTACCTACTGAAAACTTTACGATTCGTATCACTCCAAATGCAAGTGTGCGTTAAATCCATTTCTTGAAAATATGCCTCGTCTGTTCATAAGATGTAACTAGCAAAATCAGGTTCATTGTCAGTGGTATACGGTTCATTTAGCAACTTGTGAACCAGTATTTTATAATTTAGCAACTCAGGATTGTTATATTATTATTTTTCTCGGTGGTCGCAGACTACGCGTGTTTTCCAAAGAGGTTAACTTGTCGGTCTGGGAGTGGGGAATCTTAATACTCACCAGCTTCACCTTTATTTTGTGAACTTAGGATAATCATTTGGGACTAATGTTTGCACTTTATGGATATGGAACAGCTGCTTTTAATACAGACATGTGACTGGTACTTATAGAATGGGGCACACCTGGAGTGATAGTTCTTAAATTACTTACAAACCTCTGCAACAACTTATCTTCAAAGTTTAATGTTCTCTTTCTTTATTCGTAACTGGCCACTATCCACTATGGCAATGAATATAGCATTACTCTCCAAATAGATCCACTTTGCCAAATTAGCATTGCTCTCCAAATAGATCCACTTTGCCAAATTAGCATTACTCTAAGCTGCTTCTTACGTCTTTTGCATGTCTGTAAATTCAATATTTGTATACCGATGCATTTTAATACACAGACCTCACAAAAGATATGGCATACAGCACGCTTCAATTATTTATTATTTCCTTGGTAACAAGAATAGCTGACAAATGAATATAGCTACAATGTGAGAGTCTAACTTAAAAGATATAATACAAGGTACACAGTACATATATTATAATTAAACTACTGAGCCGGTTACAATTTTAGCAGGGTTGGAGGGTATAGATATAGAGGACTTCTAAGAAGACTTGGTGATAATACTGATGGGTTTACTTATATTACAAACTATTTTAAAGGTGGGAATATTACCAGTTGTGCACAGTGAAACTCTAAGGTGGAACGCTTTTACTTAAGTAAATGCAACCATAATAATAAGAAGAGGCAATATGTACACAACACACATGAACTCGACAAAAATGGCATAAAAAGATAACTGCAGTGCAAAAACGAGAGCCCAAAGCGACATTTTGAAACGACTATCTAAATTAATTCACTGTTTAATGTCAGAAACAATACTGAAAGCGACTGCCTCCGTGGCCCAGTGGTCAGCGAGCTGACTTCTCTCCCGGGTTCGATTCCCGACTGGGGCGGGGAATTTTTCTCTAGCCAGAATTATTCCCTATCCCCTATCCTGTATGTGAGTGTGAATGTGTGCGTGTTTGAGTAAAACAAAGTGATTTAAACCAACGTAAAAGTACCTACAGACGAGTTGTTTCAAGTGGAAATCCCCCGATATGGCCTTAGATGTTAAAGGGGGCTATATAAATGAAACAACATAAAAAATCTGATGTGTACCATTCACATGACTTTCTCCATATCCCTGCAACAAATAATTCTTAAAAAGCTTATACTTCTATTTACTTTATGCTAATCAGAAAAAATTAGCAGAAATAGTCTCATTACTCGCTTCCTTGTAAGTAGAAGCGAAATAAGGGACAACCGTAGGTTAAAGTGATAGTCAAAAGCTGGTTGCTATGTCAATGAAGTTCCTTTGTTTATAGGGATAGGAGTTGACAAGTTCCTGTATGAGAAAAGTATACTTTTTTCATAGCAGAAACCAAAAACAAGGAATGTCACAAAAAAGACGAACTCCACGAAACAAATGTATTAACATAAATTGTGTGTTTTAAAGTGCTCTTCATTCTTTTGTGTAGTAAGTTTTTGTCCATCTTTTACGGTTTAGCAGTCATTCAAAATTTAGTAAAATGCATCCAGAATAAACTACTCTTCAGAGGCTATTCCCAGAAAATTCAAGATATACATTTCATTTGTCAGGTAAATATGTTTAATATCCGAAATTTTAATCAAAATCGTTAGAGCCATTTTTGAGAAAATCAAAATGTTCGAAAAAAGTTCCATGTAAAGGGTAGTTGGGGGTGGGGGAATTTTTCTTAAAATCTTCGTGTCGCATCCCTGGAAGATATTAAACCTAAATACCAAGTTTGGTATTTTACCGACTTTTCGTTTTTGAGTTATCGTGTTCACAGACACACGGACACACACACACGGACCTTTTTGTGAAAATGCTTTTTTTGGATATTGGGGACCCTAAAACATATATTTCCGGTGAAATCTCGGTATCGAATTTTTTGGTGGAGTGCAATACTTTCTCTATACACTATGTACATAGTGCGTATGGAGAAAGTAAAAAACAACAAAAAAACTGATAGCGGCATTTCTGAATTTAGTGACCACGAAAAAATTCCGAAACTGCATCAAAAATCAATTATCCACTCCAAATTTAAGAGCAGTTTTAAATACCATATTTTAGAGTTTCTGCACCAGCGTGATAAAGAAAGCGCCATATTTAAACTATAAGGAGTGAAGAGTATGTATATTTTTACTTTCTCTATACGTACATAGTGTATAGAGAAGGTCTTGCACTCCACCAAAAAAATCGATACCGAGATTGCACCGGAAATATATGTTTTAGGGTCCCCTGTATCCAAAAAAGGTATTTACAGAAAAAGGTCCGTATGTGTGTCGTGTGTCTGTGAACACGATAACTCAAAGAAGAAAAGTCGGTAAAATATTTTAACAAGACCTACATTTTTGTATAGTAAGTTTTTGTCTATCTCTTACGGTTTATTGGTTATGCCATATTAAACACAATTTATCCAGAATAAACAGGTCTTTAGAAGATATTCCCAGAAAATTCAAGATATACATTTTATTTGTCAGCTAAATATCTTTAATATACGATATTTTAATCAAAATCGTTAGAGCCATTTTTAAGAAAAATCAACATTTTCGAAAACAGTTCTATGTAAAGGGTAGTTTGGTGTGGGGGGATTTTTCTCAAAATCTTCGTGTCGCATTCCTGGAAGATACTAAACTTAAATACCAAGTTTGGTACTTTAGCTACTTTTCGTTTTTGAGTTATCGTGTTCACAGACACACGGACCTTTTTTCTGAAAATGCTTTTTTTGGATACAGGGGGTCCTAAAATATGTATTTCCGGTAAAATCTCGGTGTCGAATTTTTTGGTGGAATACAATACTTCTCTATCCCTATGTACATTGTACATACGGGGCTAGAGAAAGTAAAAAGAAATATTGCTATTTTCTTTAATGTATTTGAGAGACAGTGTAATAATCTTGAAACCAATTAGTGAGTATGGAAATGTGTTGGAAAAAACTGCGAGAAAATAAGGTTTAAATCTGGGAAACATACAAAGGGAAGCGCTCATCCCTTTTATATCTCTTGTTTTACTCCTTGGAATTGAAAGAGAACTGAATTTCAATGATAATCGCATAGTAATGGCTTTCAAAAGGTTTCACTGTCTTTTTAGCCTAGTACATACTTACAAAGAACTAAGTAGTAAGATCATTTCGGCTAATGTTTATCTTAATTAGCTTGATGTAGATAAAACAATTCTTTTGTAAGAATAGTTTATTTGCAGAACGGATAGAGAAAATCATGTGAAAATAAATGAGGTTTTATTTATGGACGCTCTTTAACTTCTGTGGATCTCAGCGTCCTATTCCATATTGGATGTGAAAGACCGCTATTTTACTCAGATACCTCTTTATTAGGCTTGAGGTTCTCTTACGTGCCGTAAATCCACGACACGGCCCAGCGACTTTACTTCCCTTCCGAAGAAAGCCATGCTAAGGATTTGCACGCTCGAAAAAATACATCGTCTTCCGCAGGGTTTGAACCCGCAATCTTAGCCATATATGGACCACTACACCACGGAGGGCGACAATCATGTGAATGGAACATTTTTATTGGAATAATGCACTTAGAAAGAAAAAATCTGATGTGTTCCATTCACACGACTTTCTGATCTACATTTTTTTTTTTGTGTTGTATGCTTTTGTCTATCTCTTACGGTTTACCAGTTATGCAGAATTCAACAAAAATCATCCAGAATAAAGAGGTCTTTAGAGGCTATTCCCAGAAAATTCAAGATATACATTTTATTTGGCATGTAAACATCTTAAATATAAGACATTTTAATTAAAATCGTTAGAGTCATTTTTGAGAAAATAAAAATGTTTCGAAAAAATGTCCATGTAAAATTTTGGGGTGGGGGTTTTTCTTGAAAATCGTGTCGCATCCTTGCAAGATGCCAAACCTAAATACCAAGTTTGATGTGTTAGTGGTCTTTTCGTTTTTGAGCTATGCTGTCCACAGACTCACACACACACACACACACACACACACACACACACACACACACACACACACACACACACACACACACACACACAGGACCTTTTTCCAAAAGTGCTTTTTTTGATTCAGGGGGACCCAAAACATGTATTTCCGGTGAAATTTCGGTAAATGCAATATCCTCTCTATACGCTATGTATATAGTAGTAAAGAGAAAGTAAAATTTATAATTTAAATAATCATTCTAGCTAGAATTTAGAAACATAGCAAAAATAACACTATTATTGCGTGTACTACTGGTATCAATTTTAATAATTCATGTTAAAGCAAAACGAAGCTACGATAGCCGGAGTATCAAGGTTTACTACAGGCCTCTGAATCCTCTGCCTTTGTCGACACAAGACATAATGGTAACTGGATGGCATGTGGTTAGCACACCTGCCATTAGACGCCATTTCTAGATAAAATGCTCAGTTGGTCACCAAGGACCTTGAGAGTTAATGCATCAGATCTCCCAGCAGGGCACAAATCCGTACAGTAGGGGCTAAGGCTAGTTCCCTTGCACCGCAGGTAGCAACGCTACTGCAGCATTAACAGAGCGTTCCACCTACAAACGAAGAAACATATTTCTTAAAATTACAATAAAACTCCGTAATTACGCACTGCAAAGGTCTGTTACACACGGAATATTACTTAAGCTACGCTCATAATGAGATGCTAGCCCAGACGTAACGCATCATAAGCGCAAGCGCGGGAAGAGCATTCACAATGAAGTCGTAAGGGTAACTCGAGAAGCTGGCACAGGTTTCTAGATCTCCATATTTTCCAAGCGCTCCGCAAGTGCAGTGACATTTTATTTTATAAAACAATAAGTAGCTTATCAAAATTGTATACACACAACAGACGCTCGCAGCAGTGGTATCACAATAATTGTTCGGTCAAAATATTAACAATTAATGCAAGCATGGAGACTCCAGAGAGTGAGAAAACTGCACATTTAATGAAATGTGAATTATATCTTTGCACCTTACGATTTGTGAGAGCCAAGAAGTCTAGACACAGATGGTGGGTACATCCATTAAATCAAAGGAGGATTGGCAAGGAGACTGTCATTACCTTTAAGGGAAATGGGAAATGGCGCGGCACAGCCAAATAGAAGAACATGGATGAAGAGGAGGACTGTAAAATTTCGCATTGCGAGCGTCTGCTGTTGAAACAGGCAATGCATAGAGGAAGGAATGCAGAATTCTTTCTCTATGTACACAACACAAGGATAAAGTTTGGAGTTTGCAAACTATTGCATTGCATTATGTAGCATCTTGCGTGTTTCTATATGAATGCTTACATTGAATAACATGGATGCAAAGTGCTGCCTTTGCGTTGCGTCTGCACGTACATCTATTGTGAATGGAGCATTATTGGATATTATAAACCAATTTTGATACAATAGGAAATAAAGTACAATAAATGTTATTTCTGAAATTTTGGGCACATTACAGTGCATAATAACAAGATATCATTTCTTATAACAAACTTCGATAGCAGATTGCCGCTAATTATTTCATTTACACTTCGCCATTTTGTACTAATGTAAGGCATTTCGCCGTATACTGCAAAGAATTGAAAGAAAAACTAAAAGCATTAAAACACAATGACTGAGGCTTTTCATGGTATAAGTTCCTTTCAAGAAAATGTACTGTTACTCGGCCGTTAATGCAGCGTCGTCCTCCATGGCCTAGTTTAGTCTCTGGTTTCCTAGGTCCGGGTTTAAACCCGGTGGAGGACAATAGATTTTTTTAAACTCGTTAGCAAGGATTCCTTTCATTTTGTAGTCGGCTTACTCTCCCGCTGAACACCCGCTAGGATTTACAAGCGAATGCCTAGGGGTCAGAAGCCTATCAGGGAGCCAACGGCACGAAACCACAGAATGAAAAACCTGGAACGACTGGTCGGGCCATAGCCAGCCCTGAGCGTGAAGAAGTAGATGATATGAAATGCAAGCGAAATGAATGATAGGAAAAAGAATGGAGCAGTTGGTGGAACGAGTGTTGGAGAAGCCGGAGAAAACCCGCCCAGGCATCGTTTCGTCCACCACAAATCCCACGTGCGGGAGCTTGGGATCGAATCCGGGCCGCCTAGATAGGAGGCGAGTGTTCGAACCACTCGGCCACGACGCCACCTGGAGCTTCCTTTGGAAGGAAAGTAAAACCGTTGGTCCCATGTCGTAGATTTACGGCGCGCAAAAGAATCTAAAGTATGATAAAGAGCAATTTTAAGCGTTAAAAAGCGTCCATAAATAAAACTGAATATCATTTCTGACTGTAGGTAAAGTGCTCGTCTGTTGAGTACAAACTATTTTTTCATCTTAGTTTTAAAAGAGCAGATAAACGTTTCGCAAATAATATACAATATGTTCATTCATTTTCTACCCGAAAAAGATCTATTAGCGTTATTTGGAAGCGTTAAAGGGGTAAAACCATGCCGTATTAAAGTGGAAGTTCCAGGGATTTTACAAATAGGTATAGGTTATAATGAGAAGCGTAATTACGGGGTTTTATTGTATTTTTATATTTGAGAAGTAAATTCGAAGAATTACGGATATTCCTTATTCCGCAGGTAACAAAAGCTAGGAAACCCTGGAAATAACCAAGCGACATGACACAGGCGGTTTCTTCTGAAGACCTCATTTGGTAAGTCGTGGGTTCGACCAGCGTATCTGAGCTATAAGCTTTTTTTTTTTTTTTTTTTTTTTGTTTGTTTTTTTTTTAAGGATTTCCCCGGGTCGTCAGGAGTATGCTGGGTAAAGTCATAGACATACCCCGAATTTTCCAGTGCACCATATCCTAATTATCTGTTTCAGAGTTGAAGAACAGTGTTCGGCGGGTTGCGGCTGGATGGTGATTTTCGCATTACAAAAGGTTATCCTTGTGTCCTCGCGAGAACTCGGTCGGAACCCGCCTTCTGCTGGAGGCTCGAAAGCAGGACTTAGAGTGGCGTCGAAGCGTTCCAAATATAACCACAGGGACTCCATCCATACCTGTGTCTGACGTCATCCGGATCTGGTCGCCTTTAGGTGTCTCCCCTCATCCCTCCCGGGGACACGTAAGTGGCAAATATCCACAAGGGTCCGGTGCTCTGCTCCAGAGTCCTTGGAGGACCGTCAGTGACTAATCCTAACCCTGGAAATATCTTAGACATCATTGAGGTATTTACCACAAACTCAATCATACAGCTCTTCTAATTACGTACCAGGAACCCAGTCACACACCTCTCGTAATAAAAAAACCAGGAACCCAATCACACACAAGTTGTAATAAATTTCCAAGAACCCAATCACACACAACTCGTAATAAATTACTAGGAACCCAATTACACACAAGTTGTAATGAATTACCAAGAACCCAATCTCACACAATTCATAATAAATTACCAGTAATCAATCACACATATCGTAATAAATTACCAGAACCCAATCACACATCTCGTAATAAATTACCAGAACCCAATCACACATCTCGTAATAAATTACCAGAACCCAATCACACAACTGTTAATAAGTTACCAATCATAAGGCTCTGCTAATAAGGCAACCCAATTTTAAGGTCTACTAATACGATTAACACCTAACTCACTCACGGGGTATTCTTCTGTAGCTAAACATTACAGTTTCATTTATAGTACAGAGACCATCACATGAATTGCCATTTTGAGGTGTGACCAGTGCAGAACATGAACTATGGTTGATTCAATGGGATCTGTAAACACAAATGTCTTTAAACCCGCAACCATACTCTTCTGGAAGTGTGGAGACAACTGGTGATAAGCCACAGTAGCGTGCAATGGTGATCTGACGAACAGTAAAGCAGTGATTACGAGATGTGAACAAAAAGCAGTGCCAATCTTCCCAGCAGACCCTTTATGATTAAGTTTTATCAAATTTGTTATCCAAGGTGAACAAACATTCGTAGTTTTCCCCTAAACTATTACAGCCACTTAAATATAGTTCTTATCGGTCACTGTTTATAAGGAAACCACGCTAAAATAACTGTCCTATTCTCATCACAGTAGAATTTAAATTATTTTAGGATCCTTACATCCAATGGATGACCTCACCTCACCACACAAGTCCAATCAATTAGGTGAGACATCCCCCTTCACCCCTTTTCTTGTAGTTTGTTGGAATTTTATGGTGAGGAGCGGTCATCCCCGTTGCTATTGAACCCACCCATCCCTTAGCCTTCGAAGAAAATTTTAGGATCCTAAAGTAATTTAAATTTCATTGCAGCACGCTTAGAATAGCTCGTTGGTTTCGAATGGATATTTATTATTTATCCATTTATTTCGTCAACAAGGACGTTGAATATTGTGGTATTTTAGTTTAGTGTCTACACATGTTGCTTTGAGAAATGCTATTAAAAAGTGGAGGGAACGTCAATTTCGTACCCGTCTTCAAAACTGCATGGGGGATTTCAAAGGTTGTAGCCAATAATCCTGGATGCTAGCAGCAATAATATTACTATGGAGTATTTTACAGAACTTTGTAGTTAAACGCACACTTAACATAATATGCAAAATGGATGGGCTCAATATATAAACGTATTTTCTGCAAACACGTCATAATTAATGCTTTAATTACAAGAGAACTTTGAAACAAAGTTTCGATAAAGTCTGAAAGGAAGGAAGAAGCATTAATGGGTATAAAATCAGTTTAATTAAAGTTCTATACCTCCAGTTTCATTATTCCTCATCGGTGCTAAAGCATTTGAGTGAAAGTCGTTGCCCTTCAAATCCTCCAGGTTCAGGATATATCGCTGCACAGAAAGTCATGGACCATTTATATACTAGAGCAATCTCATTTATAATCCTTACTGTAGTTTTGAACAAATA
This sequence comes from Hymenopus coronatus, assembly GCA_030762935.1. Lineage (NCBI taxonomy): Eukaryota > Metazoa > Arthropoda > Insecta > Mantodea > Hymenopodidae > Hymenopus > Hymenopus coronatus. The sequence continues at coordinate 25,439,448 of CM060898.1, forward strand.
ACAAAAGGAAATAACTCCTTCTCTAATTGCACCCTAAACTGAATGCTTATTGACTTAATATTGTCTGTTATGTAAGAAATTCAAGTAAGAATTACTTTATCCAGAACTGATGCGGCAATAAACCTGTATTATTTCCACACATGTACTCGCTATAATGTGGCACTAAAAAGATATAAGAATTTCTCAGGTCTATTCCAGGTCCATAAGTTTCAATAAAACGTTCATTTATACTGCAATACACCTAAGCCGCTTCGTTTGCATTGGCAGCTTTGTTGGCTATTCGAAACCAAACTGTAGAGCTGTAAACATATGACTGACTAACAAATTCTTCGGTAATTCTGATTCGGGGATCTAAGACACCAAAGCGTAGCCGGGGGGTGTGCTATTTTTGAGTAGACGAGTGAAGCAGTTACGGTCGCGAAGCGACGACTGGACATAGGCATAGGATCTGCAAAGCTAAACCCCAATGATCCAGGCTCCAATCTGGTGGGTTTCATTCCCTCTATACTTAGCAACCTGCTTCACAATGTGTGATAACGGTAGAATGGCCTGCGTTTATTCCCACCCCACATATTTTCATACTTTTTGGTATTTAGGAAAGTATATTGCCGGTGTGGGTACGGTGGATTATTTCAATTAGTGACGATACTATTGTGAGAAGGTGACACTCCACAGTGGATAATAAGGTTTGTTTCAGAATTTAAATGTCTTAGGCGCTACACGTATCTTAGGCTATTATTATTGGTTTTAAAAGAGATTTTATTATTTTAAAATATATGCCGAGTATTTAGGTCGTCAGCGAATAGTACTGTGGCAGTAAAAATAAACTCAGAGGTGCATCTGAAATTTATTCACTCTCTTATATTAACATCAAAAAATAAAAACTGAGGGCAAGTTTACAAAGGAGTGAATGATATAACTATAGACACGTGTTTTATGGTCATTTTCTCCAAATATTCTCCAATATACTATTGTGAGAAGGTGACACTCCACAGTGGATAATAAGGTTTGTTTCAGAATTTAAATGTCTTAGATGCTACACGTATCTTAGGCCATTATTATTGGTTTTAAAAGAGCTTTTATTATTTTAAAATATATGCCGAGTATTTAGGTAGTCAGCGAATAGTACTGTGGCAGTAAAAATAAACGCAGAGGTGCATCTGAAATTTATCCACTCTCTTATATTAACATCAAAAAATAAAAACTGAGGGCAAGTTTACAAAGGAGTGAATGATATAACTATAGACACGTGTTTTATGGTCATTTTCTCCAAATATTCTTAACTTCTACACATCTATATGGTTTAAAATAAAACTTAATACCTGTATTGTCGAGATCTGTACATGCAATCTTCTCTTTGGAGTACTATAACTTATTCTTAAAAACTAAACCTGTTCAGCTGTTCACCTTGGGTCCCACCTTTGATCAAACTTGACTGTACAAGTGCATGCAAACACAGGTATGGAGGTGTTGGACAAAATGTCTGCCTGTCCTACCTCCGAATCCTTCCGATCAAGGGAGCGACTACAGTGTGGAAAAACATCTTCATCTGAATGCTTCAACACCTGAAAACAAATAATTACTCCTACTTCAGAGAAGGTAAACCAATGATTCATGACGCCAACAATCAAACCAAACCGCAACACTTAAAATGATTTATCGTTGTTTTATATCTTGTTTTATTACAGTTATTGAAAATTTTCTGAAAGAGTATGCTTACTTTATATGCATATATACACAAAACTCAACAATGAAAAAATTGTATTCCCCACAGAGCAGTAATAAGATGAAGTCTCACGCAACTGTTTACAGATACAGGAAGGTACTAAATACCTGACAGTTTTTAAACCAATCGGAACATTGTGTGATTGGTCAAAGATATATTTCAAGCATATTGTAAGGTACAGAGGGGCATGGAGTTTCAGCTGGTATTGTTCTTAGATGATTTGATTTCTTCTTATTTGTGTTAGGTTGGTAAAATAGTTGACAGTTGAGATTATGGTCTTGATAATGCACTGCTTCGGTTCAGTTGCGCGGAGCGATGGCCTATATCAGCGATTAATTTAATAGAAACGTTTATTAGAACAAACTCAGTTTGTACAGAATCTTATTCACGCCATTTTATAATCCAGAGAAACGCAGCATTCCTGGAGAAAGCCTTGCATCTATTGAAATGTCTTCGGAATTCCGGCTGAACGGCTACAGCTCAGTTTGTTTTGATAAACGTTTCTACTGAATGAATGCCGGTGCAGACCAACACTCCACGCAACTGAACTGGAAATAGTGCATTGTTAGACCACAACTTTAAACTTTTTTACCAACCTATAACAAAAATAGAAGAAGAAATCAAATCGTCAGGAACCTTGTCATCTGAAACTCGATGTAACATGATTATAATTTAATTTTGACCAAGCAGTTAGTGCTAAAATCCATTGGGTGTTTATGCCTCATCCTGTACCTTTTGAATACTACTGCATATAATCTAAAATAGGTACTTGTGCTATTTTAAATACACATGTCGCCGGGAGTAATTCTATGAAAGAAAAATATAAAGCTCACTGCGCTACTACAAGGCTGCTACAAAACGCTAATCGAACTATAGCCCTGTTTCTATGTATGAACTGGCAATGCTTTGCTCCTATAGTGTATGTTGACATGAAAACTGCTAACCAAACGGAAGTTTTCAAAGCAGTACAAATATAAATAAAACAATTGGTGTCAGCTCCTTCGCTGATACATACCTACTGATAATTGTGCCAATAGCACCCTGACGAACAGTTTCCACGCTAAGATCTCAAACTCAACATTTCTGGTCTCGTTTGTATTTGCCGAGGAACGTGCTAGCTGTATTGAATATTTCTCCACGTTATTTATCTTATTTTGCAATAAAAGAAAGATAACGAGATCTAGCGGTATTATCAGTAATTAAACGAGACAAGAAAAACCTGTATAAAATGCATATAAATAGACACGATTTAATAGGTAAATAAGGACCATCAAAATCGTGGCGAAATCAGAAGAAAAAAAAATAGATCTAAATAAGAAACACAACACACTTCAGAGCATAAATATAGAATACCAAATTAAACTGCAAATGACAAACGAGAAGAGCCCCAACGGAGCTTTGGGTAGAAGTGAAAGGACAAAATACCTCTTATTACAAACTCACCTTCCTTTCCTGTGTGTTTAGCTAACGGATATTTGAAACTATGTAGATTGGGCAGTTCTATTCACACATGATGTAGCTCCTATCTCCGTTTGTATCTACACTGTCATGATTTGCCTAATTTACACTTGCTCATTGTCGTCATAGATAAAATCATACTAGTTTTCTTTCATTGTGTTGAACCTCTGCTTACTGTCGTGACTAACATAGCATTCTTAATTAGACGGCATCATGTATCAAAACTAAATTGAATATTGCTACTTTCTCAAAAGAATACTACGTTCAAACTAGTGTTGCTTCAGATATTACGATGAAAAATATACTTTTATTTTGTCCCTTCCCTTTTTCAATCTAATTCTCTTAAAATGTATTGCAAATGTTAATGTTTGCCAACATGGGTTTGGAGATATCAACGTACTTTTAATACCTATTAAGAAACATACTTACGCCGAAAGAAGATGTGATAGGCCGACTACGGGTTGAGTCTTTTAGGGAAGGCGAGGCTACTAAGGAAAGTAATCAGTAATGAGAAAGGATTACGGAGTTAGTTTTGAGTTATAGTTAATTATAGAGTTGATTTTGGTGGGTGAGAAAAGACTTCAGAGTTCACGTTTGACAAGATGGAAGAAGGCTGAGTGGCAACATATGAGTTGACGCTGTTAGAGGGAAGGTAAAGCTGAACGACTTGATATTGGCTGGTGAGTAAGGACTATGGAATTCAGGTTTGACGAGATGGAACAAATTGAGCAGTAACATATGAGTTGAAATTGGTAGAGGAAAGAGAACTGAAAGAGACTATAGAGTTGATACCTGAATGGTGAGGAAGTACTATGGAGTTCAGGCTTGAAGAGATGGAATAGCAGAATATGAATTGAAATTGATAGAGAGAAGGTAAAGTTGAAAGAGAATAAACTGTGTGGTAGATGAATAGCTGGTAAAAAGGACTATGGATTTTAGGCTTGAATAGCGGCATATGAATTGAAATTGATAGAAAGAAGGTAGAGTTGAACGAGAGTGAGCTATGGAAATGGTCTACTGGTGAGAAAGGACTGCAGAGATCAAGCAAGCTGAGTAGCAGGAGCTAATTCAAACTGGTAGAGTGAAGGTAAAGCTGAACGAGAGAGTGCTATGGAGTTGATACTTGACTGGTGAGAAAAGACTGTAGAGTTCAGGATTGACGAGATGAAACAAGCTGAATAGCATATTATGAGTTGATCTTGACTGGGGAGAAAAGACTGCGGAGTTCAAGCTTGACGAGATCGAGCACACTGAGCAGCAGGAGATAATTAAAATTGGTCAAGAGAAGGTAAAGCTGAACGAGAGTGAACTATGGAGTTGATTACTTGACTGGTGAAAAAGGACTATGAGTTCAGGATTGACGAGACGGAAGAAGCCCGAGAATCAGCAGATTGAAAGTTGAACTTGGTAGAGTTCTTCTGAAAGTGCCTACACAACAAAGGATCACAAAAGACATATTCGGACAGGACTTTGAGATGACACTTAAGCCATTCATTCCGCGCCTCTACTGTCCAGCCCGGCTGCGAGCGGGCTACCTTTTTTACGTAGGCCTGGATACAGTAGACACAACAAACTAAACTACTGTTTAATTTACCTTCTACTGAGCTAATTTGTGGAATTTGTAATGTTTTTACATGTACTAAGAATTGAAGACCTCACCTGGAGGATTATCTGACGGTCCTGCTCCCTGCTGCTGATGCTGCCGTAGTCCCTGTCCAATGAATCGTTTAGCTCGTACCTCTCCCCGCGGCCCTTCCTTTTCTTCGACGACATGACGTCACCTGTGAATGGACCATCGATTAGCTATCACTGCAAGGTAAATGGGTATGATAATATCTATTTTCAAAACGAGACAGCAGAATGAAACCTTGATTGTTAAAAGGCGCTAATATTTTTCAGGAGGAAGATACACAGATTTTCCGAAACAACACCGAACGGATATAACCGTCTTATAGGTGCCTTATAGTTGGAACTAGTCCGAAATTTAATGTCGCAACTTCGAAACTCTTTTAGGTATGTTTTATGTAGCATTGAAAATTTCACCATTTTGAGAATAGACAGCACACAAACCACTTGTTATGATGCCCACATACTCACACCTCTGAGAGCGTTTGCTGTCAAACACTTGATCATGGAAAAAACAGGTTTCTCCTTGTGCGTGATGAGCACAAGTCTAAAGGGTAAAGGGTGGTTATCTACTTAAAAGTTTAAGTTGGACAGTTTAGAGCTCGTAAAATACAAGCATATGTATTTCGCTACAACCACTAGTACCTTGTACTTATTACCCCAACCATTTTGTAATTATTCTAATACTAAACCCTCAACAACTTATGATAATCAAGAAAAACTTGCTGTTACGCATATAAATATTTGTTTTAATATTTCTAGTTAAAGACTGCAACTTAAACTTCTTATCTCACTGCAAAAAGGTACGAGTTCTTTGCTTCCAACCTCAAGAGATCATTAACGTTAAGGGACACCGGGTACATTTTTGACCACAATCAGTCAAAAAATTGAAAATATTTGTTGTATGGGTTGTCTTATAACTAATGTTGGTTTTTAATTAAGTTTACATCGTATGTATATATGATTTTATTTTTGTCAATACTGTTTAGATGCATATACATATACACACATACCTATATCCCAGCTTTTTCCCAAGAAATTTCCTTTTATGCATTGTCTGTTACATAAAATACAAGCGCTTGCATGTGGGATTTATGGTTGACGAAACAGCGTCTGGGCGGTTTTCTCCGGGTCCTCCGGTTTCCCCCACTACCCATTCCACCAAATGCTCCACCCTCACCTTACCTATAATCATGCCTAGCTACGGTCCCACCACTCATTCCAAGTTCTCCATTCTGTCGTTGGCTCCCTGACAGGCGTCTGACCCCTAGGCATCCGCTTGTAAGTCCTAGTAGGGTTTCAATCCTACATAAGGGGAGGGTAAGCCGACTATAAAAATCTTACGTGTTCCATTCATATGACTTTCTCTATATCTCAGTAACAAATTTTTATTAAAAAGCTTATTCTTCCATTGACTTCATGCTGATCAAGATAAATATTAACAAAACCGGTGTTACCCGCCTGGGTAATCTGGTGGTAGCGTGTCTGCCTCACATTCAACAGCTCGCGAGTTCGAGTCTCCCTTGGGGCGAGTTACATGAATAGGTTTTTTTGGGGGTTTTCCCTTATCCTGAGAAGACAAATTGTCCCCCTGATCATTTAAGCCCTGGTTGGTCATATCAAACGATCAAAATGATGTTATTATTTAGTTCCTTATAAGTAGAAGGGAAATAAGGTAATACACCAGGCTAACTTTGTAAACAGTCAAATGTCTTAAAATGTTGTTGCTATGAGACTGAAATTCGCTTCTTTGCGTGGTCAGGAATTGATATGTTCCCGTATGAGAAAAGTTGTATTTTAAAACAAACTAATAACAAGGAATATCTCGAAAACGGTCAACACCACGAAAAATATGTATGACATACATTGTGTATTTTAAGGAGATCTACACTTTTTTTTTTGTCTATCTCTTGTGGTTCACCAGTTATGCGAAATTCAAAGAAAGTCATCCAGAATAAAAAGGTTTTCAGAAAATTCAAGATATACACTTTATTTGTCGTGTAAATATCTTAAATATAAGAGACTTTAATCAAAAACCTTAAAGCCATTTTTGAGAAAATCAACATTTTTAACAATTGTTCCATGTAAAGGTAGTTGGGGATGGGGGGATGTTCTTGAAAATCTTCATGTCGCATCCTTGGAAGATAATACTAAACTTAAATATTTAAGTTTGGTATTAAACGGACTTTTCGTTTTTGAGCTATGCTGTCAACAGTCCCACACACGAAAATTTTTCTAAAAATGCGTCTTTTTGGATTCAGGGATTCCCAAAACATGTATTTCCGGTGAAATCTCGGTATCCAATTTTTGGGTGCAATACAATACCTTCTCTATACACATGTATATAATACGTGTAGAGAAAATAAAAATGAACATAAACTATTACAACTCTCTTTGAAAATATTTAAATATTAAATATTTTTCTCTGGCAGGGAAGTAATTATTCTTTAACGAGCCGGGGAAATCCTCCATCTCCCCTTAACTTGAGATAGGCGACTGAAAAATGGAAAAGTGTATCCTTTTACTAAAATACCAATTTCTCTTCAACTATTACAGATAAGCTCAACAAATTTCATGTACACGTACTTTGCTATCTGCTACATACACAGTACAGCTTTTGTATATACATATCTGATATGCAACTTTCATGAATCAGCTGTTTTTATGCTGAGGTTATATATTATTTTTAATTTTTATTGTACATTCCTGTTTTTTTTTTTTTTTTTTTTTTTACAAAAACTATCTGTGATAGAACTTTGAAATTTAAAAGAGACTCTTAGTAACAAGTTCTTGTTCTTAGTAACAAGTTCTACAATCATCTGTATATCTTGAATAATATGGATATTAGTTGATATTATGTGTAAAAAATTGTCTATTACTTTCTCTAGCCCCATATGTTCAATGTACATAGGGATAGAGAAGTTTTGTACTCCACCAAAAAATTCGATACCGAGATTTCACCGGAAATGTATGTTTTAGGACTCCCTGTATCCAAAAAAAGCATTTTCAGAAAATGGTTCGTGTGTGTGACCGTGTATCCGTGTGTCTGTGAACACGATAACTCAAAAACGAAAAGTAGCTAAAATACCAAACTTAGTATTTAAGTTTAGTATCTTCCAGGGATGCGACACGAAGATTTTGAGAAAAATCCCCCCACCCCAAACTACTCTTTACATGGAACTTTTTTCGAAAATTTTGATTTTCTTAAAAATTGCTCTAACGATTTTATTAAAATATCATATACTACAGATATTTACCTAACAAATAAAATGTATTATCT